>JAZDUH010000443.1:8762500-9210000 GCA_036419115.1 Scarus forsteni
TCAAATGTCTTAACTTAATTACAGAAGCCTGTCTTAATCTCAGAAGTCTGACTTTAAGATTGGAATTCTGACTTTGATCTCAGAACTCTGACTTTAGATTAAAATGTCAGGGCCCTAATTTCGTGGCACAGCGCAGGGGGCGCAAGCCTGGCACAACCCGCGCAGTGTTAATTTCGTCCGGCGCACCGCCGTGCGCTGCCAATTTGACAATTTGGTAGACCGTCTGCGCAGAGATGGGTGTGACGGCGCACCGGGGCATCGACGGCGCACCAGGGGGAGGTGCCGACAGATTCAGGTTGGCGCAGTGACAATTCCGTGCCAAAAAACTGTGCGAAAGGTGCGCTGAAAGCTCGCCGGCTCCAACCTGGTCTATTCTCGGCGCAAAGCGGAGCGCACCCTCTGCAGCTATAATTTGGTGACAGGCGCACATGTGAGCACACGTCAACAAAGCCTCAGAGGCAGGTTTCCAGACTGTCAGGCACATTTTAATGCAATAAACAATCACATCATTAACTATTTAATGTCACCGTCTGAACCAGCATATACATTTGTATCTATATTAATTGTTCCGTCACATCTGACGTCGGATTAAAGCCGTTTGTCATAATGGAAACTTAACCTGACGGCATCTGGAAGTTTGATGCACATCTTACAAGTCAACAATAAACATTCTTAACATCTGATACTGATTATATATGTGGCTTCTCTCATTTCATTAAATTCAAAGAAAAGAGGGAGAAAAAAGACAAAGAAAAAAGAGAGAAAATACATGTACGTCACTCAGGATTTACCTGTGATTTCCCATATTTCTCTGTTTTAGTCTTTATCTTTAACGTGATCTAAAAAGATGGAGTACATGAGGCGGATGACACCGGGAGAGTATACAGCATATCACTAAAGGCTCTGCTATTTGGCGATGACAAACCAGGAGTGGAGGTGGATCAAAAGTATTCTGAATGGATAAGCCTGCTGTGTAACTGTCTCTTAATTTTTTACTCCCAATAATGACAAAGGAACAGATTACATCTGGGAGCTGGCCCACACGGTGACGCGCTTCGTGGCCTCCGATGCGTGCCCCGCTGTCCCTTCGGCAGGAGAAGGGACAGCGGCTCTGACCGTCTCCGCTGCCAGGTCTTTCCAGCACACTGTTTCCGCGGTGGCGGGGATCATTCAGACCAATCAGACGCTGTGCCTCGCCCGCAGCGCATTTAAAGGCAAGGAGAGGCGCTCATTTGATTGGTGAAGACAGCGCTCGGCTGTGTTAAACCCACTCACGGCTTTACTCCTTCTTCTCTGCCACTTGCGCAGAGGGGCAGAGACATGGGCGTGGATGCGCTCCTCTGCGCTTCTCTGCGCTCCTCTGCGCCTTGAGTGCGCCTCTCTTGGCACTGCAGGAAACTTGCAAAGTGCGCTGGTCACACCCTGTCCGCTTGGCGCAGGCCGGCGCAGGGCAGGTGCGACTGCGTCTGCGCCTGGTCTACGAAATTAGAGCCCTCAGACTTTAATTTCAGGAGACTGTCTTAATCTCAGAAGTCTGACTTTTAACTAAGATGTCTGACTTTAATCTCAGAAGTCTAACGTAATTTCAGAATTCTGACTTTAGATTCAAATGTCTGAATTTAATTTCAGGAGACCGTCTTTATCTTAGAAGTTTGACTTAAATCATAGGAGTCTGGTTTCAAGATGGCTGCCACTAATCTTCCTGTGGTAGAGTCTCCTTGCAAGATCTGTTTAAAATCACCAAATACTGGTGCCATCCATGTGCTTTGAAAGCATTGTTGGTGGTAAAGTGTTTTTTTGGTTCATTTTTTGAGGGCATTTGATTAGTTTGGTGTTTTTGACCGTGGATTTTGAAAGGGGCCTGAGAGCACATGGTGATTTTGGAGCATATCCTTTTGGAAAAAAAAGGTTGAACACATGGCAACAACAACTAAAAAGTTGGCAGAAGAGCTTTAGGAGATTAAAAAAACACTCAATTTCATGTCTGAGGAGATCAGCAAAGTGCTCAAGCAGCAAGCCAGTCTGATGGGCCTAGTGGATGAAGTCAGTGAGCTGAAGGCCACAATCAAACTGAAAGACCAAAAGATCCATCTGCTTGAAGAAAGGATTGATGATTTGGAGCATTACTTCAGGGGAAATGACCTGATCATCACTGGGCTGGATACCAGACATCGTACCTATGCCAGAGCTGCAGCCAGCGACCAGCAAGGTGAGGACGCACCACCTGAAGTACTGCTCACACTGGAGACACAGATTGTTAAATTTTTGAGCAGTAAGAACACTGAACTGGACAATGAGAATATCTCAGCCTGCCACAGCCTTCCACAGAAAGATAAAAATGCCAAACCAACTATTGTTGTTCAGCTTACCAACAGAAAATATAAGATTAATTTACTACGACAGGCAAAAAAACTAAAGGGCACAGGGGTGTACATAAATGAACATCTGACAAAGAAAAATGCTGAACATAGCTAGATACAGTCGCATACTCAGAAAACAAAATAAAATTCAAGCAACATGGACAAGAAATGGGGAAAATATTTATCAAGTTCAATGGACCACCAGAGCAGGCAAAGGTGGTTGCAGTGAGAAATATAAGAGACCTGGAACAATACAAGTAACAATGGATGTAGCTTGGTTAGCAAATGGCGCACTCAATGAGGATTAGAAAATGTTTATCTGTTTTATTGGAACAAAGTAGCAAGATGAAGAGCTGGTGCCAGGTTTGCTGTACAAAAATACAATTTTTCTGTATCACTTTGAGTTATACTCTTTGCTTTATGATGGCAAGAGAACAGTTTGTATTATACACGTATACTGTAAAACCTTGTTACTTTTGGTTTGCTGTTTTGTTTATATTTACTTTTTATCAGTTAGGATATGACAGATAACATGTCTTCTCCCTTGGGACAGGAGTATGAGGATTTTTATGAGAATGAAAATAATTTAGCTGAGCCCTGTGTCAATAGAATATATGAAGAGTCACACATAAGTTTCTTGAAGTCAGCTGAACATAAATCATTTAGCTTTGAGAAGGACATTGATCCAGATGTAAATTTTTACAAAGATTGGAATTCTGCGTCCAAATACTACACAGAAAATCAGTTTAATGAACTCAGTCTGAATGGATTTTCAATCATACACTTCAATAGTCGAAGCCTCTATGCAAATTTTGATCACATCAAAGAAAATCTGCAATCATTAAAACATAGTTTTCAAGTCATTGCCATCAGTGAAACCTGGCTGACAAATGAAAAGGGCTCCAATTTTATACTAGAGGGATACAATCTTTTTAGTGTAAACCGCAAAAATAAAAAGGGTGGTGGAGTGGCTGTCTTTGTACAGAAAGATTTTCAGTGTAGAGTGGTTGACAGCACAGTTGTGGATGATATCATGGAGAGTCTGACAATTGAAATTCATTCTACTAATCTGAAAAGTATTACTGTGAGTTGTATATATAGGACACCTGGCTCTTGCATCGATTCCTTTGTTAGTTCCATGGTTGACATTCTAGGTAAGGTATGTGATAAGAGACAAGTTTTTGTTTGTGGTGATTTCAATATTGATTTAATGAAATGGAATGAACATAAAATGACATCAGAATTTTGTAACACCATGTTCAGTTTAGGTATCTGGCCCCTAATTGATAAACTGAGTCGAATAACCAAAGACAGTGCAACACTCATAGACAATATTTTTACGAATACTCATCAACAAGTAACATGTGGTTTGCTCATAGGTGATGTCAGTGATCACCTTCCGGTTTTTGTAGTAACGCATAATTTAATTTCTAAATGTTCGGTTGATAAAAATAGACATCCTTGCAAATTAAAGAGATTGAAAACATTAGAAAGAACAGAAGCCTTCAAAATGGATCTTAAGAACTCTAACTGGGATGAGGTTTATGTTGAAGATCCAGATCTAGCATATGATGCTTTTCTGTCTACATTTTTAACATTATATAATAAGCATTGTCCTATAAAAATGTGCAGGGTGAAAGATCAATATGAAGGTAAACCATGGATTACAAAAGGTCTGCAAAAGGCATATAATACGAAAAATCAACTGTACAAAAAGTTTTTACTGCAGAGAACTAGTGAAAGTGAGGAAAAATATAAGTGCTATAAGAACAAACTAACCACCATTATGAGGATTCAAAAAAAGGAAAACTATAGTAAAATGCTGGAGGATAGTAAAAATAACATACAAAAAACTTGGAAGGTAATCAATCATATTATACATAATAAAAGTAAAAATTCAGAGCTTCTAGACTTTTTTATAAATAAAGTAAAAAATAAAGTGGATGATTTAAAAAATATTGTTGACGAGTTCAATGATTACTTTGTTGATGTTGGAGCTTCTTTGGCAAAACAGATTACTGTATTTGATGACTACAAATATATGTTTAATAATTTGATTAACACTAATGTTAGTTCTATGTTTTTAAGTGGGATAGACGAAACTGATGTTATTGAAATTGTAAGAAAATTAAAAGATAAGCGATCACTCGACATAAACTCCATTGATACAGTGACTATTAAAGAAGTTATTGATTATATTGTCAGACCCCTGACCTATGTTTGTAATCTGTCTTTTCAAAAAGGAATCTTTCCTAACAACATGAAGTTAGCAAAGGTGATCCCAATTTATAAAAATGGAGATAAAAACTGTATGGAAAATTACAGACCAATATCACTTCTGCCGCAGTTTTCTAAAATTCTAGAGAATTTTTTTGTAAAGCAATTAAAATTGTTCATACATAAAAATAAATTATTAAGTGAAAATCAATGTGGATTCAGAGAAAACAGAACTACTGCTTTGGCAGTAATGCAAATGGTAGAAGAAGTAGCTAATGCAAATGAAAATGGTGAGTGTTCTATTGGTCTGTATATTGATCTGCAAAAGGCTTTTGACACCATAGATCACAGACAGTTACTGAAGAAATTAGAGATGTATGGAATACGAGGGGTTGCTTATTCTTGGTTGGAAAGTTATTTATGTAATAGGCACCAGTGTGTACAAATCAATGATACTATGTCAGCACTTAGAAAGATCACATGTGGTGTGCCACAAGGATCAGTGATTGGTCCAATACTGTTTATTCTTTACATCAATGACATCTGCAATGTAACAGATTTTTTTAGATATGTAATATTTGCAGATGATACCAATTTGTTTTGCTTCGGTAAGAATCTGAAGGAGCTTTTGTGCTGTGTAGAAATGGAGCTGGAAAATCTCAAGACTAGGTTTGATGTCAATAAATTATCTTTGAATATTAAGAAAACAAAATTTATGGTTTTTGGTCATCAAAATGATCGTGATTGTAATGTTGAATTAAAAATCTGCAATGTTGACATTGAAAGAGTTTCTGAGACCAAATTCCTTGGAGTTGTCATTGATGAAAAGCTAACATGGAAACAACACATTGAATACATAAAAGGGAAAATCTCAAAATCACTTGCAATCCTGTATAAATCCAGAAATATATTGAATTCCAAGGCCTTGCATTTGATTTACTACTCATTGATTGCTCCCTATATATCTTACTGTGTGGAATTGTGGGGATCCACCTTTAAAACCACCATAAATTCAATAGTAAAACTACAGAAACGAGCTATACGTATTATCAATAGAGCTGACTATTACGCACATACAGAGCCACTTTTTCTTAATTCTCATGTTATGAAATTTTCTGATCTGTTTTATTATAAAATAATGCAAATTATGTTCAAAGCAAAATCAAAAATGCTCCCCTGACTCAATACAGAGGTTTTTTGTAATTCAAGACAGTCCATATAATCTCAGAGGTGTTTGCAAATTTACTGTACAAAAAGCTGAAAAGGTATGAAAAGGAGATGTGTCTCCATTATTGGAGTTAAATTCTGGAACGATGCCAGAATTAATTTAAAAATTTGTCATTCTTTCTTTGTTTTTAAGAAAATGGTTTGTAAAACTATTTGGAAGCTAATAAGAGTGATTAAGTATCTGTGTTGTTGCTTTTTTGCTTTTTTTGGAGGATGGTAGCCTAAAAAGAGTTGACAATATAGAATAGGCCTTTATAAGCAATTTGCTTCTGCCTATGCCTTTTCAGTCATTATTTAACATGATTCTTAGTTTTGTCATTTTGTGTCAAATGTCAATATTGTGTACAATATTTGGTGTTGTCATGACTGGATAAACTGAAACTGAACTTCAGAGGTCTTACTTCATTCTCAAATTCTGACTTTAATAGCAGAAGTCTGACTTTAAACTTGAAAGTCTGACTTTACTCTCAGCATTCTGACTTGAATCTCTAAAGTCCAACTAAATCTTAGAATTCTGGCTTTAAATTCAAATGAATAATTTAATTTAAGGAGACTGTCTTGATCTCAAAAGTCTGACTTTAATCATAGGAGTCTGATTTTACCTTTAGAGGTCTGAATTCAAACTCCGTTTCTGACTCTAATCTCAGAAGTCTGACTTTAGCTTCAGAAGTCTGATAAACTCTGCTTCACTCACACACCAATCAGAGAGCCCCTCCTCACAGCAACCAATGCTTAGCTGTCTTAACAGAGTTCAGTGATTTATATTCGTAGACTGACACTGAATTGACCATCTAGCTGGTAAATATCAGGATAAATATGAGCTTTAGTTTGTGCTTCCTGGCCCCACCTGCAGCCATAATAAACTCCCCCATCCCTCACGTGAATGATCTCTCTCATTTTAAAGGTCTCTGCAGGCGTTTGTTCAATCAGCAGCGTGGTGGTCTCAGCTCGTATATGAAGTCCATTTTCACTTTTCTTTGGTCATTTAAAGTTCACCTCCCCGTTGAACTACAGAGCTCTGGATGTGAAGGAGGTCCAACTTGGACTAGAGAGGTGTACCTAATAAAGTGGCCAGTGAGTGAAAGAAACACAAGGTGCTTGAGTCCTAATAAAAGGACAACAAACAACAAACATGTCAACACAATCACATCAGAGCCAAGACCAGGAGTTATTCAGAGTTTTGTCAAGTTAATAATGCTCTCTGAGTGATGATGATGAAGGTGCTAACTGTAGGGATGTACACAGCAAATTAAGGAGAGTTAAAATGTTGGTGTTTGTTAAACTTCGTTAAGAGCAGAGCTAATTCTAGTCCGGGCAGAGTCAAACCCCTGAAGATGTACTCTAAAGAGTTTGGGTCCAGAACAAGAGTGAAGTGGTCAGTAAATCAAATCTCATCATCAGAATAATCTTTTCTGTGGAATTTTCCTCCCTGCATCATCGAAACTGTTTAGGTGTATGGGTGTAATGAGTTACCGTGTTAACTGATGACTGTAGTTCAGTGATCACCAACTGCTGACCTGGGGGGCCACATCAGGCTCCTCAAAGCTTTCCATCTGGCCTCCTGATTATTATGATTGTAAGGATCAAACTTATTTATGATTGAAAGAAATCAGAATCTTAAGAAAAAGTCAGGAGGATTCTCAAAGTAAATGTTTAATTCTAAAATAAAGTATGACTTCATTCTCAGACTTCTACCTTTTCTCCACTTTTGTAGTTCTAAATTTAATCTCTGAATTTTGGCTTTTTCCTCAGACTTTAGATCAAGTTCAAACTTTAATTTTCTTTTCATCTCTGCCTTTCTTTCTTTTTGGCCCTGATGGTCTTCAGTGTAACCAAATGAGAAAATGTGCAGGCTAAATATGTGCTGTTTTGATGAAAGATTTTGTCTTTAAGTACCCCAAATCATTTGAGACCCCATGTTTGTGCCTCAGGACTGGTGAATGGGGCTGATAAATAATATTGTTAGTGGAACAAAATATTTCATTTTAATGGTTTAGTTTAGTTTAGATCAGTCATGTTAAACATGAAATTTCACTTATAAACATTAAAGTGAGAAATTGGAAAGCAAACAAATGTTAAGTTAGTGCCCGCATTAACCCCAAACAATCAACAAAATAACAAACTAACAAAACAAGACTGAAATAGGTGTAGGCTGAAGCCTTTGCTTATTTCGCCTACCCTTTTTCAAATTCACAAGTTACTCAGCTTCCTCTTGGTTAATATGAAACAATAATAAACTCACATGTATCCAAAATCTGCACATTTTGTGCTCACACCACAGTTCTGTACTTTACGATCATTTGTTGTTTCAGATGTGTTGGTGGTTGATGATAATAGTTAATAAATTAATCAATATTATTTGTATAGCGCCAATTCATAACATGTGTTCTGTGAAGACACTTTACAATAGAGCAGGCTGAAAAAAATCTCTTCATTTTATGGGTAAATGGACCTATCTATCTATCTATCTATCTATCTATCTATCTAACTAACTAAACATATATATCTATATATATATATATATATATATATATATATATATATATATATATATATATATATATATATATATATATACAGTGGCTTGAAAAAGTATTCATACCCCTTGAACTTTTCCACATTTTGTCACGTTCTGACCACAAACATAAATATATTTTATTGGCATTTTATGTGAAAGATCAACACAAAGTGGCACACAATTGTGAAGTAAAAGGAAAATTATACATGACTTTCAAATTTTTTTACAAATAAAAAACTGAAAAATGTGGCCTGCAAAAGTATTCAGCCCCCCTGTGTCAATATTTGGAGGAACCACCTCTCGCTGCAATTACAGCTGGTCTTTTGGGGTATGTCTCTACCAGCTTTGCACATCTAGAGACTGGAATTTTTGCCCATTCTTCTTTGCATTTTCAAGTCTTTTGCTGATTCCAACAGGTTTTCTTCCAAGATTGCCCTGTATTTGGCTCCATCCATCTTCCCATCAACTCTGACCATCTTCCCTGTCCCTGCTGAAGAAAAGCAGCCCCACAACATGATGCTGCCACCACCATGTTTGACAGTGGGGATGGTGTGTTCAGAGTGATGTGCAGTGTTAGTTTACCGCCACACATAACGTTTTGCATTTAGGCCAAAAAGTTCCACTTTCATCTCATCTGACCAGAGCACCTTTTTCCACATGTTTGCTGTGTCCCCCACATGGCCTCTGGCAAACTGCAAACGAGACTTCTTGTGGCTTTCTTTCAACAATGGCTTTCTTCTTGCCACTCTTCCATAAAAGCCAGATTTGTGAAGCGCACGACTAATTGTTGTCCTATGGACAGATTCCCCCACCTGAGCTGTGGATCTCTGCAGCTCCTCCAGAGTTACCATGAGCGTCCTGGCTGCATCTCTGATCAGTGCTCTCCTTGTTCGGCATGTAAGTTTAGGTGGACGGCCATGTCTTGGTAGGTTTGCAGTTGTACCATACTCTTTCCATTTCTTGATGATGGATTGAACAGTGCTCCGTGAGATGTTCAAAGCTTGGGAAATCTTTTTATAACCTAACCCTGCTTTAAACTTCTCCACAACTTTATCCCTGACCTGTTTAATGTGTTCCTTAGACTTCATGATGCTGTTTGCTGACCAATGTCTTCTTAATAAACCTCTGAGGGCATCATACAACAGCTGTATTTATACTAAGGTTAGATTACACACAGGTGGACTCGATTTAATCATTAGGTCAACAGCTGATCATTCAGCAATCATCAGGTAACTTCTGAAGGCAACTGGTTGCACTCAGAGAAAAGGGGGCTGAATACTTTTGCAGGCCACATTTTTCAGTTTTTTATTTGTAAAAAAATTTGAAAGTCATGTATATATATATATATATATATATATATATATATATATATATATATATATATATATATAAATGCCAATAAAATATATTTGTATATATATATATATATATATATATATATATATATATATATATATATGTACATATATATACTCGTATACATATGTACATTTGTAAATCCAAAACCCAACATGAATCTGTCAGGGGGGTAAGAAAAAATCTTCTGTTTAGCAGCAGAAAATCTTGAATGAGGATCCCAGTACAGTATGTTCAGGCTGTAAATAGTATGAACAACCATTCATACTATTTTGTGTTGGGTGTTTGGGTGAAGGAAGGGAGGTAAATGAAGGTAAGTGGACTAAAGTAAGAACTAATTGGCAGATCCATGGACCAATCATAGACCTGCCTTCGTAATATTTGTCTCTGCTGAATACAAATGTACTGGAGGCCACTGAATAATACAACAGCATCATAATGAAAATTTATATGTGATGTGTTTTCTGCTGCTAACTGGGGGAGGGGTACAGAGACAAAGCAGAGGGTGAAACCTTCAGTGCTTCACTTTATTAATCAATGTATAAAAGATCTTTAGAGTTTACGCGAGAAAATAAAGCCAAAGAAACCAAGCTAACACAAACATAGTCATGGTGCCAACAACAAATCCCAAGTGTACATTGTCTATAGATGAATTAGTACACCAAATTTACTTGCTTGTTACCTCCACCAAGGAGGTTATGTTTTTGGGAGAGTTTGCTTGTCCGTCCCTCTGTGCGTCCGTCAGTGAACAAAATAACTCAAACAGTAATGGATGGATTTTGATGACATTTTCAGGAAATGTTCAGCACGGGAAAAGGAAGAACTGATTCGATTTTAGTGTTGATCCGGATCAGCGTCTGGCTGCCATGACGAAAAATATGGTTTTTGTGAATAACTACTGAACTAAAATAGATATCATTATGAATCAAATTGCTAATGGTATGTTTTCATGGTCAAGAAATCTAAATATTAAGATGAAATAAAGGTACGACTAATATTTATGGTGAAAATCACAATATGGGGGAGGACTGTGGCACTGGCGGAGGTCTGCGCTCTCCAAGTGCTTTTCTAGTTCCTTCTGCAGGATTTCTCAAATGGTCTGGCTGCGGACCGCCCCTCTTAAGCCCCTAAGGTGTCCGTCCAGCCTGGAAATTACGTACTTTACTGCATGCTTTGACTGGAAATAGGGATATTATTTCACAACTGATGGAGAAAACGGTTGGTGACAACTGTAAAAGTTAAAACGCTATTGTTAAATCTGACATACATAAAATAATGCCAGTCCTTAGTCAAACGACCAAATGTGACTTTTATCTTTTGCACCACGTCTTTACAGTTTTGTCTATGAGAGCATAGACTTGTGTTAGCAGTGAACGATAGCATTAGAAGCTGATGATCAGTCACGTCTGTGTCTGTTCAGTCTCATTGTTCAAATTTTGATCAGTCCTGATTTATAAGTGTGTTTCTGTCATCAGTCTTTCCTCTCCTCTGCTCCACACTGATCCTACTGCTGACCTGCAGACTGCAGCTCACATCTGCAGTGCGTTAATTGTAGTTCATTTCATCTGAAGAGGAGCTGATGAGTCTCTTCTTTCAGTAAAATAATCATTCTGAGAAAAGCTGAGCTGGTTTTCAGGCCTCAGGCTTTTTGTCCTCTACAGCAGCAATTCAAACATTCAACAACAGACTCAACCCCTCAGACCTTAGACCTGGGGTTCTCCTCTGGGATCCTTCTTGATCACTGAATCTGCATGGAAAATATTTTTTAACCTTTAGCCTCTAATACTCTGCTGTTGGCGTCCTCACCTACACAATCCAAGATCCTGCTCCAACCTCCAGGCCCCCTCCGACCTCTCTGACCTCTTCCATCTTCACACGACTGTTACCATCGTTCTTCCAATGCCAACCTTCTCGCTGCCCCCCTATAGACCCAAGTCCTGAACCTGGGGGGTCATAGCCTTGTCCAGTGCTGCCCCCCCTCTGGAACTCTCTCCCCCCTCACAAACAAACCACTTTAAATCACCATTAAAGACTCACCTTTCCAAAGAGGTTTGTGTCTTAACCAGCATCTTAGGCCCTGTTTACACGAGGCTGAATCTGGAGAGTTTTCATAGTGATTTATCCTCCTGTCTACATGAGAACGGTGCCTGGAGTGCCTGAATCTGCAAACTTTTGTAACCAGGGTCCATGGTTGGAAAGATTTGAAAATTTTTCGCATATACCAGGAACAACAACAGCTGGCTGTTTACTGAGTAACGTGTACTGCTCACTGTGCTCAGTTTGTTATCCAGATAAAACTATCAAGACAGATTTGTTGTCCAGACAAGACACTCCAGCACATTCGTTTGTGCACACACCATTGTTGTTTGTGAACGTTTTTCTACGTGTATTGCAGCAGTGCTGTTTCTCTGCAAACCTACATCGCCATCTACTGGACTGGCATGCATGCTACAGCGTTTTCAGTTTTTCTCCATGTAAACGCAGACTGCTGTTGAAAATGCAAAGAAGAACCTTTGTGTTTCAGGTGAGAGAATCTCCATGTAAACGGCGTCTTAATCATGTGATGTGTCAGATGCAAACCTCGCATTTGAGGCTCATCTATCTGGAGGCTCTTCTGGAGCAGGGGTCCAAACAGAACTACCTTTGCCTGATAGAAATGATGAATGATTATCAGTCATATTTTTCCTGAAATGTGAAGGAATCACAATCTGAACTGGACAAACAGGTTTTGTAAATGTGACTGGATCAGATGTTGGTTTAGATTTTTTACCTCCATGTCTGCTTCTTATACAGTCTGAGTCTGAAGTGAGATTTATTTCTACAGCATGTTTCACAGATAAAAAATCTCAAGTGCTTCATAAAGGCAAGTAAATGAGACAGAATAAATCACGAAAGTACAAAGAGCAGGAAACAAGCAACAGAACAAAAGGTCACATCAGTCAACCTGAACTTAAAGCTTAGCTACATGAAAGAGTTTTGAGCTGATTCTTAAAATCATCAGTAGATTAAACGCAGCATAAAGACAAAGAACGATCACTCGATTAACGAGGTGATACAGCCTGGATGGTCTTGGGTGGTTGATCCCTGTGCTGGTCTGTGTGAAGTTAGCCTGCTCTCCCTGTGTATGTGTGGTTTCTTCTCGGGCACTCCTAATTCCTTAAACAGACCACAAACCTGCTCATTAGGTTGATTGATGACTCCAAATTGACCTCAGGTGTAAGCGTGGTTGGTTGTTTGTCTCTCTATGTGGCCCTGTGATTGGCTGGCGACTGGTTCAGAGGTTTGTTTCTGACAGTAATGCTGCCCTTGTTAATGGATGTTTAGTTCCTCTGTTTTTACATCCTGCAAATTGAGCTTTTTAAATTTATCAGAACATTAATTTCCAAGGCTGCATATAAGGTGAAAGCTGTTGGGGGCCCAGAGTCAAAAAGGGGCCCCTTAACATTTGTAAAACAATATTGATTTACTGTTATGAACCTACATGTGAACCAAATAATCAAACAGCCTGTTTTTAAGTGCAAATTTGTGATGTAACGTGAAAGGAGATATTTGGCTTCACAGATTGTGAATGTTCCGACCCGTTGACATTATTATTGTCTTGTTTAAGCTGTTTTTATTTTATTTCTTGACTTTTTCTTCCTTCATTACAGTAGAAGCACCATTGAAAGAGCATTAATAGACAGACAAGTCACTTCTGAGGATCCACATTCTGTACATGTGTGTAAATGAACTGTGAGACCAAAATATTCTTATACCAAATCTAAGTCAGTGCCCATCCACAAGCCCTTTCAGGGACCCAGGCATTTTATGATACTGTTCTTCATTTGAAGACTTTTTTATGCCCTCCAGGGACCTGAACCTCTCTGTAGGTCCAATGGGATTGTGTCATTTAAACTTTTAAAAAAACGTTCTTGTTAATTTTACAGTGTTTCCATATTTTCATAACAGCATCATGCTTGTGTTTCAAAGGACTTTAAACTTACTGCATTTTCATTTATCTTCACATCACTGTATGTGTAACTGTTTCTCTTCATTTAAAAGCAATATATCATTTTGTAAAGGGAGAAAATATTTTATGAAACATCCAAAAATATGAGTCAGTCAAGAAAAAGATCAGACGTCTTACTGCCAACTGTCAGAGCAAATGAAGTTTCAACAGTGACTGAATAGCACAATTTACCACATGGAGCTTTTCCAGCAGGTAACTCTGGATATTAGCTACAGTAGAATGCTATAAAGTTCACTAAGTCTGTTTTAGTGAATATTTTGGGTGGTGTTTCCACTTTTTGTCCCTTAAACAGTCCACGTCTTCATCGTGCACACTCAGACTCATGTTCCTCCCTTTATTATGTGCACCCCATGACTTTATATTGATTCCTCTTGGAGCACGGGGCCCCTGGGAGCTGTTTACCTCATGATTAGACCCCCAGCTGACCCCTCCGGGCTCCCGTGGTTCGCTTCTTACCTCCGCGTAAACGAAGAGCGGCAGGACGAGCACGGCCAGCAGCAGGTCTGCGAACGCCAGGCTGACGATGAAGTAGTTGGTGGTGGTTTTCAGAGCTTTCTCCAGGTACACGCTGATGCAGACCAGGACGTTCCCACAGGTGACCACCACGATCAGTAAAATCCCGAAGATGAGCGCGGGAAAGCTGTGGGAGAGCGCGGGGGCCGATGGCACGGTGCGGTTCTGCGCGTCAGCGGACAGCGCCGACATGTTGGCCGTGCTCTGACGCCTCTGCCCGGGCACGGTTTCATCTACGGGCCGGGTCCGGCTGCCCCGGGGCAGGTTTTTGGTCCAGCAGGGAGGCTCAGTGCGAGTCCTGGTCTGTTCTCGCTCCGTGCGCACCGAGCCCTCGTCTCCCGCAGTGACGGACTTCTTTCCTCTCCTGAATCCGCCCGTTCGTCCTTCTGTCTGTCATGGAGCGCTCACATAGGCTGCCGTCAAAGTCCTCTGTCATGCTGTGGATCCGTGTCCAGCAGCTCTTCGACCTGCTCCTTCAGGAAAGTTAAAGAGGGAGGGAAAGCTTTAAATCCATCTGCGTAAATCTGCTTATGAGGCTGTTCGCTCTTTTCCAGCCTCAGGAGATCAGAGCAGAGAACAAACCCGCTGCTGCTGCGGCTACTGCGGACAAAAATAAGATAATTGATCATATTTATGACCCCAAGTCTGCACCTATGCTTCATCTACATGCTAATTAGAGCTCAGAATCTCTGATAGGCCTGGACGTTTGACCACAGACTGTAGAATAAAAGCCTGAAGTCATTCTGCACAAAAAACCCAGATTGACCATCAACTCATTTTTACTAAAGCTCCCATATTTTACTCCTTTTCTGCAAATTTAACATGGATCCTTGATGTCTTCATGAAATGTTAGTAGCATGCTTTGGTTAAAAAAGCATAAGAATATAGCACAGCTGCTTTCTTTCCTTGCTCTCATAACCCCTCTGTTCAGAACGGCTGGTTTTGAGGGAGGTTGCCTGTATATGCTCATGAGCCAGAACAGAGCAGCGTGACATCATGATGGACCTGCAGCGTAACTCCTGTGAAGTGGAGCGCCTGCTGCTTACAGTCCTGAAGACACACAAAGAGCAACCTTATGCCAATTACTAGATAATAACGAAGCTTGTTCCACCAAACATCAGAAGCTAACACACAACTGTAAAATACCACATAAAATCCAGGTTCCATTTATTGCCGGGTCCCAAATAAATGCCGGGTGTAGAAGTATATTTGGACAAATAGACATCCATAACAAATAAAGGCCAGGTGTTATTTATTTGGCACAGCCTACGAGCTAAAGGTCAAAGTTTACAGACACACATGGAAACACTAAGCACACAACTGACAGTTCAAGCGTACATTTACCATATTTTTCCATTTTTTGCTAAGCAACGTTTTTATGAGAAAGGAATTAAACGCCTCTCCCGAATAAACGTGTAGTCCCAAATATACACCTGGTCTGCTTAGTGATTGACGCCCAGGCTGTTATTTTACGGTAGCCTACCTTTTGGGCTAACTTTGGTAGAATGGAGGAGTAATGGGGTGGATAAAGGTCTGATTATATTCAGCCAACTGTTAATCCCTTTACCAATGTAAGAATGTTCATACTTTGAAGTTTATCCTTCAGCCTTAAGAAGTGAGGTGAGTTTTGACAAACGTGAAGTTACCTCTGGTTCACTTCCCCCTGCTGTTAGCATTAGCTTGTAACAATGAGCAAAACAAACACTACACGATATTAAAATACTCTCATTTCCATCATCAGGTTTGGTGAGGGACTGTTCTCACTGAGCCAGGATTCAGGAAACGTTAAGTTGTCAATCCTGTGTTGAACTTACTGAAGATGCAGAAGCAGTCGGACGTGAAGTGATTGACACATATAGGTGTTTGCTAAGAATGTAAACAATGTGGTGGCACTACGCAGAGAAATTTCACCCAGGTATGCAAATAAAATGCTTGCTACGTAACAGTATATCCACAGACTCAACAGCTCAACAAATACCATGAGTTTACATTCAAGCAGCCTGCTAAATACTGGTTTTGTCTTCTACTCACACATTTTGTGGGCTGGGAGGAAGGCCAAATTCCCCCAAAATATGTTCAAAAGCCTTCAAAAAGTGATTTGTGGTTTCGAGGAAGGAAGAGGGACATACTGGGGCTTGGGTACAAGGCACTTTCTAAGTATGAACAAGGCAAACCAGCGTTTACTGCCACTAACTGGAAAAGAGACCTGAACTTGAATATTAATGATGCTACCTGGCTACAAATATGGAAATCAGTTAATAATATTTCAGTTTGCAACAGGTTGAAGGAAAATCAGCTTCGGTTTCTACACCGCTTGTAGCTCACTCCCCAGCTTAGACATAGAATAGATCTTAATAAATCTGAACTGTGTATAAGATGTAATGTTGAAATCGGGACTTTTATTCATTGTGTCTGGACTTGTAATTATAAAGATTATTACTGGAAGAACATAGTGGATAAAATACACCTAATTCATAACATCAAATTGCATAAAGATCCTCTTTGTCTATTGTTTGGATTGCCAAATGCACAACTTAAAAGTACACACTCCCAAAGGCTTTTATGTGTCCTTACTTTCTGTGCAAGGAAAACCATTTTGCTGAGATGGATTGACTGCAAACCTCCAACAATAGCTGGGTGGCACAAGGTTATTTTTGATATGTTACCAATGGAATATCTGACTTACAGATCTAAGTGTAAAAAGTTTTTTATGATATCTGGTCCCCATTTTTAAAATATATGGGTAGTAGACTGACAAGCATTGTAATGAAGGGTCTGATGGATTACAGGTGCATTGACTGACTCCCTATGATTCTGCACAGTTTGTGAAATATAGTGGTTTGTTGTAATGCTATCATGTTTAGGACTGTAAAGTTTAGAGACTGTCTCTGATTTATTTACTTCTCTTATTTGTGATTCTTTATTACTGAGGTGTAACATGGCCCCCTGTGCTTTGTTTTGTGTTTTGTTGGTTTGTTTTGTTGTTATATCTGACTGTTCGATTACAATTCAGTTTCCTCTGGACTGTTTTTGTTGCTACCGGTAATTTGTGTACAGTCTGCCGGAGATGGGATTTCTCCCTTAATTTCTTTCACTTGTTACACGAATTGTCTTTGTGAAACTGTTGAGTATTTTCTTTTTTGTACTTAACAACTGGAAAAATTAATAAAGATATTTGGGGGAAAAAAAGTGATTTTTGCATGATATGTCCCCTTTAACTCAGGCCAACAAGTTCACTTGTGCAGAAATTCAATGGTTAAAGATGCTAATGTTCATTAATTCAGCAGATTGTGACCAACTGAAACAGTTTATGAGGTAAACAGCTAATAAATGTTTATTTTACAGTTGAAGTAAACAACAAATATCCTCAAACTAAAGTCTGAAGACTCTTAGAGACTGTTTTAGTTTTAATCTTCTTTTTCAAACAGCTCGGAGAAAGCTGCTCCTAATTTCTAAAAAATTTAACATGCATTATCAATCATTCAGCAAATTATTGAAAAAAAACCTACAAAGCTTAAGACTAATTCTTCTGTAATGGTCTTAATTACTCTAAGATATATTAAGAGTCAAACTGTGAAGAAGCTTCATCAGTGAAAAAGAAAAAACACACTAATCTTTTGGCTTGCAGATTTTTGCAGGTTGAGCCAGTTTTCCAAATACCACCAACATATTTGTGTTTCCTTTTTAAATTAAACAGAAAAACTACCAAACAATGCAAGAAAAAATGCGTTCGTCCAACAGTGTCAACGTGTAATTAAAAAAGCTGATATGACATGACAGAGACTTTATTGTCAAAGCATTTAATTTAGAATAAAAACTACAACTATAAGAATAAAAAACATAACAGGATAATTCATTGTAATAATTAAAATAATATGGCATTGAAGGTTGAAAGAAGATCTTCATTTGAATAAAAAGTTTTTATTTTAATTTATTCATACAAATGGGGTGCCTATGGCTCTGTCAGTGATGGATCGATCACACAGCATTTATGCTGCAGAGAGGCTCTGCTGTATTCACACCTGGAGATGTTGCACAAAATTTTGTTTAAGAAAATAAATAAATCATCCCCAAAGTGAAGTGCATCTTTTAACTAGCATGGCAGTGCATGCCCAGGATGTTATCCTAATTTCAGGGTTGGATTTGTGAAGAGGGCTCTAGTGTCCACCTTTGGGCCAAAGAAATAAATACAACACAACAAACATCAAATCTGCAGTTCCATAAGCCCCCACTAGGGGCCATTACCAAAAGTGTGTGAAACCAATAGAGCCAAATGTTAAAGTGTGCAGTTGTACAGTAGAAATGAACTTTTACTGATTTTACTGACTTGTTACTATAGTTTGAGAAGAGGATTTGATTTTATTTGTCTTTATTTCAAGCATTAAAAAAAACAAAAAACAAATAAAATACAAAATATGTAAGATTATAACAAAACAGGACCTACGATCATTCTTGTACTTCAAATGGCATATTTCATCCACAAGGTTAAACAATAACAAATATAACTGAAAAAGAATTTTTTTATTATGCCCGAAAGGGAGTAGGCAGAAGTTAAAAAACTTATTTAATCCTTCCCCGCCTATCTTTCTTCAGTTCTTCATCTTAGTGAGCTCTTAGCAGGTGTGCACTGTATATTATCAAATTATTGTCTTATCAATATTAATTAACATATACAAACAAGTTGACATATTCCATAAAATATATATATATATATATACGTACACATATATATATATATATACAACAGTCCAATCTTATTATTTATATATAACAATTATTACAAATATATATTTATTACAATTTTTGTATGAATATATAATACCACCAATGTAATATGTAATGTAATCTGATACCATATTTAATACAATCTATAATATATTATGATATTATATAATACAATATACTGTAATATAATATGCTATACAACCATCAATGCTCAATAATGGGAGTAATCTGTCTTGTTGTTACCCAGTGAGGGAGCTCATGTGCCCTCTTCCCTGTATTTCATCCAAATCCTTTGTTTATATTTATTTTTAAATAGGTTGATTGTTGGACACTGTTTCAACTCCACGCTTCATCCATTCCACAGTTTCACTCCATTGAGAGTTATACAGACCGGTTTGCTGCGTCAAGTTGAAAATGTGAGTTAGTGGTTTGGAGATCCCTTGAATAACTCCTTTAACATCAGAGCAGATCAAAAACAGTTTAAATTATTTAGTTTATTTATTTAAGTAGAGGACAGTGCACATAAATGAACATTAGCATGTAAATGTGCCAGATTATAACCACAGGCTTATTTCCATACGTAATCCAAGACAGGTTGATGTAATTCATTTGTACAGGTATGAATAATCTAAAAATACATATAGTCCATAAAACAACAATAACAGGCTACAGCAAGATGACAGTTTGATGGTGTTTGACTGAAATCTGATGATCGAAATGAATTATATTTTTGTTCTTTTTTAATTATATATTTTCAAAAGGTTCATTCTTTTATGTAGGGATGGATAATACTGGATTATGCAGATACTCTATATGCTGATATGTTTGAATTCATTACTGCTGACACTGATATTTTCATTAGGACTACAAACTCTTTACTAAAACTGAATTGTTTTTTCAGTAATACAGTCTATTTATGCAAGGAGCAAAGGAAAAGCAGAACAGTGTTTAACTCTAACTTGATTTTTAAATGTACACATTAGAATCATTATTTGTTATCAGAAATTGTATGTTTTCACATTCAAGGAATTCTTCTTTGTAGATTGGTGCAAAAACAATCAACATATAATTAGAGTAAAAGTAAAAATAAGGGTCAGGAGGGATTTAATAAAGAAAAATGGATAGAAAGCAGTGCAAATAGTGCGAAATGCAGTGATGATAGGGTGAATCAGTTAGTGAGACATGTGTGTTTTTCAGCTTTTACTGTAGATATATTGTCTGTAAATATCTGCAAAAATGTTAATATCTGCTCATACTGATTTTAAACCAATCATATCTTGCATCTTGCATCCTTTTTTGAGTATGATATTGTTGCTCAGTGCCAGATCAATTAATGCTCTTTCTGTTTTAAACACCTTATTTTTACCTGTGAAGTAGGTTAAGTGAAGTCAACACAGTGATTGGAGGAACAAAAATCATGACGTGATCTGCCTTTAATTTTTTTGTAAAATTATTTGTCCTTACATTCGCTGGTAAGTGTATATTTAATTCAAAGACCCCTGAAATCATCATCACATGCTCTGATTTTTGTGCTATCCTTTTACCTTTAAAGAAAGAGGCTGAAGCTTAATGATTAAACCTCCCGATTCAAAGTCTGCAGGTCCTGCTCCGAGGACAGCAGAGCTCCTCTTTGCTTCGTTTCTCACGTCTTAAAGTTTGATCCCTGCAGCGAGCGGCTCTCAGCTCCTGTTCCTGCTTCTGTTAAGGCGTTTTCTCACCGCTGCTCTGTCTTATGACTTTCATTAAAACAGAGTGAGCATTAATTATCGACTCTCGCAGTCATCACAGGGTTTCAGGAGGAGAAAGAGTCACACAGAAACATCACACCAGAGCTCCAGAACTGGAGAATAAACAAGGCTGTGAGGCGAGAAACGAACGTTTAATTAAAATGTGTTCTTTCTGAGGGAGACTGATTCACCCAGACAACCAAGGAGAACACCAGGGACAGGAACAGCATATCTAAACCACCATAGTCTGACTGAAAGATGTTCAAACCTTGATCAAGAAATTCTGTAACCATGGCTGTAATCTTTGTTGTTTGAAAATCCTCTTGAACTTTGGGGTTCTAGGAACTCTGGCTTTGATCTCTGTGGTTCTGGAACCCTTCCTGTGATCTCTATGGTCCTGGAACCCTGCCTTTGATCTCTATGGTTCTGGAACCCTTCCTGTGATCTCTGTGGTTCTGGAACCCTTCCTTTGATCTCGATGGTTCTGCAACCTTTACTGATATCTCTATGTTATGGAACCCCGCCTTTGATCTCTATGGTCCTGGAACACTTTCTTTGATCTCTGTGCTTCTGGAACCATAGAGACCTCTATGGTTCTGAAACACTTCCTTTGATCTATTTAGTCCTGGAACTCTTCCTTTGATCTCTGAAGTCCTGGAATCCTTCCTTTGATCCCTATGGTTCTAGATCCCTTCCTTTGATCTCTATGGTTCTGGAAATCTTCCTGTGATCTCTATGGTTCTAGATCCCTTCCTTTGATCTCTATGGTTCTGGAACCCTTCCTTTGAACTTTATGTTATGGAATCCTTTCTTTGATCTTTTTAGTTCTGGAATTCTGCCTTTGATCTCTGTGGTTCAGGAACCATAGAGACCAAACATAGATTTCTATGGTTCTGGAACCCTTCCTTGGATCTCTGTAGTCCTGGAACTCTTCCTTTGATCTCTGAAGTCCTGAAATCCTTCCTTTGATCTCTATGTTCTGGAACCCTTCCTTTGATCTCTATGCTATGGAACCCTGCCTTTGATCTCTATGGTCCTGGAGCACTTTCTTTGATCTCTGTGGTTCTGGAACCATAGAGACCAACCATGAATCTCTATGGTTCTGGAACACTTCCTTTGATCTATTTAGTCCTGGAACTCTTCCTTTGATCTCTGAAGTCCTGGAATCCTTCCTTTGATCTCTGAAGTCCTGGAATCCTTTCTTTTATCTCTATGGTTCTGGAACCTTTCCTTTGATCTTTATGTTATGGAATCCTTTCTTTGATCTCTTTGGTTCTGGAATCCTGCCTTTGATCTCTGTGGTTCAGGACCCATAGAGATCAGACATAGATATCTATGGATCTGGAACCCTTCCTTTGATCTCTTTAGTCCTGGAACTCTTCCTTTGATCTCTATAGTCCTGGAAACCTTCCTTTGATCTCTGAAGTCCTGGAATCCTTTCTTTGATCTCTATGTTCTGGAACCAATTTTACATTTCAGAGGTTTATTGGCCTTAAGACTGATAAATAAATTACAATTAAAGGGAAAAAGTCATTCATGATGAAATTTGTGGTATTCTTATATTGAGGTTGAATGTAAATGAATGGGTGTGCTGTGGTTGTGTGCATTCTGGTTCCTCTTGCTCTCAAGTCTTCTCACATTTTGATCTATTTCCCCTCAATAATCTCAAAGTTCTGCAAACTTTAGCAAATATGGGTTTTCTGAGTATAAGTTGGATACTCAAACTCTGAGTAAGTGTGGGATAGGTTTCCCCTTTCACAGCATCTTGTCTGGTTCTGAACCTTGCCTTTGACCTCAATATTTTTAAATATCAACCATTTATTATTCATACATGGCTCCTTGATTGAAAGCTGGGAGCCTCTATCTTCAGTCATTGAAAGCTTAATCTTCTGGTGGTGCTCCACGATTTGGTTCCTTTTTTAAATTCAGCTTTCTGGTTGGACTTTGACCTAGCTGAATGCAGCAGTCAAAACCAGAGGGACACTTGCCTCTGTCCTGTCCTTCTTTATCAGTAATGTGGCTCTTTTTCCACCTTCCTTGTCCAGTGACAGTCAGACGGACTGCAGTGCATTCTGGGAGCTGAGTGCTGGCACGATCAGTGTTATTAATCAGGCACGATCAGTGTTATTAATCAGGTTTAAAAGAAGAAATCATTATTTATTGATGATTCTTCTTCTGTGATTCAGAGCGTGTTTTAGAGCTCTGATAAAGTATGGACCGACGGCACCATGGTTATGTTCCATTGTTCTGTCCTCACTCTCTCTTTATTAAAAATTTGACTGGATCTCATTTTGTTTATGGACTTCAGCAGCCTCTAAATTATTTGTTCCTGTGCTATGACTGCTCCCAGACTAATGTAGAGAAGCCTTTGACTTTGCCTGAATCCTCCAAATAACTAAACTTCATTTGGTTCGGTTTGTTTGACTTAACACCAACATGACTGAGTGGACTCCCATAATCCTCAGTGTGTGATGTCAATATGCCACAGCATTATTAATGTTCACTGTAAACACTGACTTTAGATTGATTAAAGTCTTTAGTTTAAAATACATTTTCTGATAATAAAGCTTACTTTGTTAAGAACGTCACATAAGATGATGAATTACCTCATGAACAACAGTGAATTTATGATTAGATTATACACATTTCCATTTTTCTGTAAATAGTATATCATAAAGCAGCATTCACATGAGTCAGTCCAACACAGAGAGTGAACACATTTCCTCTGAGAACACTAATCAGTCCGTAATGAGATTATTTTCTTACATCACAGCACAAATATTTAACCTGGGTCAGATTAAAGCTCAAATATGTGAGTTACAAATACAGTTAACCTGTTATAAAATGCCGATCTGTGAGGGGGGAGAAAAATAATAAAATATCAAAAAAGCTTAATAAACTAAGAGGATTATTAACCATTCACCCAGATATATTCCACTTCTTTCCTCCATCCATCAATCTATCCATTAGTTCATCCTTCAATCAATCCATTCATCAATCTTTCCATAAGTCTACCCATTAAACCACCCATCAATTAATCTGTCAGTCCATCCTTAAATCTATCCATCCATCAATCTATTCATTAGTCCATCCTTCCATCAATCATCCATCCATCAATTAGTCCATTAATCAATTCATCAGTCATTCATCAATTAGTCCATTAATTCAATCCATTATATATCCATCCATTTATCCATACATCAATCAATCCATCACTCAATCAATCAATACATCAGTCCATCCATCATTCCATCTATCAATCAATCATCAGACAATCAGTCCATCAGTCTATCCACCAATCCATCCATCTTTTAGTCCTTCCATCTATCATCAGTCCATCAGTCAATCCATTTATTAATCAATCAATCCATCTTTCAGTCAATTCATTCATTGATCTGTCAGCTATTCAAATCCATCTACCTACTGTCTGTCTGTTCGTCTGACATGCTGACTTCCTGTCATGGTTCTTCTTCTTACTGTTGAAGCCCATAATACGGTGGCCCTGAAGGTCAATGTCGATAAAGACTTCAAAATAAGCAAAAACATTTCACAATACGCAAAAACATTTCACAATACGCAAAAACATTTAAGAATGCCCAAAAGCATTTATGAATGCGCAAAAACATTTAAGAATGCGCAAAAACATTTAAGAATGTGCAAAAACATTTATGAATGCGCAAAAACATTTAAGAATGTGCAAAAACATTTATGAATGCACAAAAACATTTCACAATACGCAAAAACATTTATGAATGCACAAAAACATTTAAGAATGTGCAAAAACATTTATGAATGAGCGAAAAACATTTCACAATACGCAAAAACATTTATGAATGCGCAAAAAACATTTCATAATATGCAAAAACATTTCAGGGATCATGAAATACATTTCAAGAAACCGGAAAGGGTAGGTCCATGCTACTTTTCACTGATTGGCTTAACTGAAACACATCGGGCATAATTCTAACATCATTTCCTGTTTACACCGGAGAACTGCTACAGCACAGCCAGCGCAAAAATTCAAGCGTTTTCCCTCTACACCGATTTCTGGAGGGAGCAGCCTCTATTTGGTTAAAGGAGACATATCATGCTGATGCATGATTTAATACTTACATATAATATAATAAATTTGAAAACAAGACCTTACACCCCCTTAATTTTCAAAAAATGAGAAATTGTATTTTTTCTGATATCCTAGAACGAGATTTGATGCCTCTGAAAATAGGTCATTGCGAGATGTCCGCGAGATTTAAATTGTCGTGACGACACGAGGTACCTTTCTTTTTATTGGAGTAATCTGATAAAACACTTCCTCCTCTGTGATGTCCGTTAGCCACAAAACGGCTTTAACCTGCTTTGAGTCTGCCGGAAAATACAGTAGAAGAAGAAGGACAGGCTGGCTCAACCTAGAACCGACCAATCAGAGCACAAAGGGCTGTGATGTTGCAAGGTAACTTTAGGTCATCCTCAGATCCGAGCATTTCAAGAAGACCTTGTTAATGGCCTAAAATGAGGATTTTGAGAACGCTATTGTGGGGCAATGAAGGAACTAAATGACTTGTACTGAGGGCAGAAATGCTTTACAGGCATCCTAGTCTAGCATAGTGAAAAGGAGAAACAAGCATGATATGTCCCCTTTAACTGCCAACGGAGCCACACCGACCTGCCGGTGATGGCTTCACTTTATACCGAGCTCTGGAGGCAGCAGCCTCTGTGTGGCTAGCAACTGATGACCAGGGTCTGTTTGCAGTGTCTGACTGCGGTTGAGGCAGCTGTGGTTCGTGTTTGCTTGGTCAAATCAGCCGCACGTCTTTTTCTAATGCGTGAATCTACAGATACTTACGGTGAACGCCGCTCTGAAGAACTGGGGGAGTGAGTGAGGGTCGGACTAAAGTCTCACAATCAGACCCATGATGAAAACGATACTTTAACAGTAATTAGTCATGTACTTTCCAGACTACCTGTATAATATGATGTGGTTTGAATTTAGTACCTCCCAGTCTACCACCATGCATAGTATGAAGTACTTTTACTATGTACTTTTCAAGTAATCCTTTGTCAAAATCCTAAACAGAGGACAAGATGAAGGGTATTTCCCCCAACTTTGATGTGATATAAAAATCTTGTTTCCCATAAGTTTTCCATGATTCACATATACTGTTGCCTTAGTACTTTCCAGACTATACCAGCATGCATTTAATGAAGTACTTTTACTGTGAACTTATCGAGTATTACTATGTCAAAATCCTTATTTCAAATCAAATTTGGATGAAAAAATAAAAGAGAGAAAAATAAAAGAAAAAAACTTGAAGGTTATCTGTGGAGAGATTAGAAGTGTAACAAAGGTGAATCATCCCAGTGAGCACCATGACATCAATTTGATGTTGAAGATTGGTCAGGATTTTGTCTAACATGATAAACAGCCTGCAAGCTTTGACCTCCTTACGGTTGAAAAATATCAAAAAATGGATCAATCTGACATCCAATTACTGCGTCATACATTGTTAACCAATATTTTGGTCATCAAAACTTGCTGCACAAAACTTGACAAAAATCTTTTGTTGATTTGATGTCTGTCAAAGGACTGATGTAATGTTGATTTACCTTTTTGACCAAATTATTTTGACAATTTGATGTCAGTTGTAGGGACTTCAAAACCAAAAAGCCGCTGATAGGCTGAGGGGGGGCCTAGTTTGTTGTCTGACGTGCTGGAGCGAAAAGCATTGATTCAATAAAAATGTTTATACCGATCCTTTATTAAACAAAAACCAACAAATGTAAGAAAACGAATACTGATTAACATATCAATTACATTCGAGCATTAAGAAAAATAATAACTTAAATTCAGCAAGATTTGAAGCAGAATGAACTGATCAACAAAAAAATTGGCAACACTGTTAAAAAGTTGTTAAACTTCTGTAGTTTTATTCAAGTATCATAACAGTCTTTAAATTTACAGAATTATTACTGTATAATCAAAACTGTTTTTCCATTAACAGTATCATTATTCTACAACTTTTTAATGCATTTTGAATTACAGTGAACTTGCATATTTTAATGCATATAAAGATATCTTTAACTGTTTTATGGACCATTTGTTGGAAAAATATTATTTGTAAATAAAATGAATACATAATTTTTACTCAATAGCATTTAATCAAACGAGGGTTTCACTCAAATATTTGAAACATTATCAAAAAAATGTTACCTGCTACTGGTCTGTTTTCCTGGGACAAGTGTTTTTTCTCCTGATACATTGCCATTTTTAGTATTTACTGTATGGACATTTTACAGTAAATAACTAAATTTTATTGTTAATGCTGTTGATTTTACAAAAATCTGATTTTTCCAGCAATATTTTGCCATTTACAGTAATTCACTGCATAGCTGTTTACAGTAGTCATATTGATATTGGGTTGAGATCAGATGTCCACTGGGATAGATTAGATAAAATCTGAATTAAAAGTAATTAATTGCATTAATATGTTAACATACACTGTAAGTGGTTTTTGTATTTTACTGTAATATCTACAGCTACCTACTGTAAACAGCTATACAGTAAACTACTGTAAAGGGTAAAAGTATTGTAAAAAAACATTCTGATTATTGTGAACATTTACAGCATTTACAATAAAATCTACAGTTATTTACTGTAAAATGTTCATGCATTACATACTGAAAATAGTAATGATCTGGAGAAAAATCCACTTTTCCCAGAAAAACTGACCAATAGCAGGTAAGATTTTTTTAGGTAATGTTTCACATTTTTGGGTGAAACCATCATTTGAGTAAATGTATTTTATTGCAATTATTGTAAAAAAAAATGTATGTGAATTTTTCGTTTTACAAAAGTATATCTTGTCAATAAATTGTCAGTAAAATAGTTCAAGGCATTGTTACATGATTAAAATACAGCAAGTTCGCTGTAATTTAAAACACATTAAAGAGTAACAAAATCATGATTGTGTAAATGAAACAACAGTAAGGATGTAATTTTTGATAAAACAGTAATAATGCTTCAAGTTGAAAGACAGTTATGATTCCTTGAATGAATATAATGAAAATACAATAATATTCCTGTTGATTTAAATAGAGTAATGCTACTGTAAAGACTTTTACAGTAATTCATTGGCATCTTGTTGCCAGTGAATTACTGTAAAATTTACAACAACCCTTTTACAGTGTGTCATATTGATGTTGACATCAGATGCCCTCTGGGATCGATAAGATAAAATCTGAATTAAAAGTAATTAATTGCAATAATATGTTAACATAACAGAGAAGAAATAAACAGATGATGAACTTGAAAGTAGTGTGAGGCAAAAAGGTGAGAGTGATACTGACAGGAGAAGATCATAACTCAGATTCTTCTTCAGAAAAAGACTAATTTGAGTTTGCAGAGCCCAATGTTTTGAGCCATGGCGCCCCCTGCCAGTGACGAGCAGGGCTACAGACAATGAGGGAGGAGGCCTGATGTGTGATCCTGACACTGTGGGCCTGTTGTTCCCACTCGGACGGTGTGGTCTCACAGAGCTCTTCTGTCCACATGCAGCCGTCATGTGTCCTGTCAGTGCCAGTGTCTCTCTGTCATCATGTGTGTCTCAGGGTGTGTTTGTCGTCAGGCAGATTACACATGTTTATATTCTGTGTGTCACTGGAAACAAACATGCATCCTGACTCTGCCCTCTTTGGCGTGTTGTTGTCCACAGAGTGAACTCACCTGAGGTTTGTTTACCTGCAGGAGTCCTCTGAGCATGTCCACACCTCCTGATGGAGAAAGTTTAAAGCCTTAATCTGAAACACTGCTGATCATTTATATCCTGTCAAGCTTGATCCCACAGGATCAGATTTTAATTTCAAGCTCCTTTGTCTGTGTTGAATGACCAAATTTAGAGGAATTTATTTTTTAATGATAAATAAGAAAAAGTCACATCCCTTCATAAATTATCCTAAAATGTCAGACACACACACAAAAAAACACATCTTCTCCCATTGGCAGAAAATGGCCCATTTAAAACCATTAAAAATACATTTTTATCCCACATTTATCTGGATTTCATTTTGAACCACGAGATTTCAATTGTATTTTTATATATTTGTCCACCAGATGATGCTGTTTTTCCCATTCAAAGCATGATGCAAAATACCGCCTTTTCACTGTTTTCTGCAAAAAATAAAAAATAAAAAATAAAAAAAATGAATCAAAATCAATGTTACTGCCTAATTACCTCTGCCAGGAGGTTATGTTTTCGGGAGAGTCTGTTTGTCTGTCTTTCTGGCTGTGAACAAAATAACTCATGTTCAGCATGGGAAAAAGAAGAGGTGATTCAATTTTGGTGTTGATCCGGATCCGGAACTTTTTTGTGTTGAGGCTCTTTCTCCATGTGGGCTGGGTCTGCTCCGACTGATTTATGCAGTACTCTGTCAGTGCCATGCTGTCAACAACTCTGCGTTCATTCCAGCATCTCTGTGTTGAATGAGTAAAGCTCAAACTTAGAGGATTTTTATTTTTAAAGATTAATAAGAAAAAGTCACATCACTTATTAAACTTTAACTATCCTAAAATGTCTGAGCTACAAAAAAATCAAGACATTTGTTCCTGTTGGCAGAAAATGTCTCATTTAAAACCATTAAAATACTTTTTTAAACTAGACATAGACTAATTAGGTTTCATTTTGAACTACAAGCTCTCAATTTTAATTTTTATATTTGTCTACCAGATGATGCTGTTTTCCCCATTCAAAACATGAAACAAAATACCACCTTTTCATTGTTTTCTGCAACAACAAAAAAATAATCAAAATCAATGTTACCACCTTATTATAATAATAATCAAACGCTCCTTGAAATATGTTTTATAGAAATTATTCCTAGTTTTTCTAATGTAGAAAAAGTGCAGTTTAGTAAACATTCTGTCTTAAGAGGGTAAAAAACAAAATATAATCAATATTTGTTCTGAATATTTCCAGCTGGAATAGTTTTAAAAGCCTGACTTGTATAAAGTGGTTTAAACACTGATATATAATATCCTTACAGCAGATCTGTTTAGTTTAAAGGACCCTTTTAGTGTTGATTTATGCAGTACTCTGTCCATGCCATGTTGTCAACAACTCTGCATTCATTCAAGTATCTCTCTGCACTGGGATGGTTACTCTCAACTTTAACTGTTAGCTTTGCTGCTGATGTGCAGCGATTTCTCAGATTTTTTGATTCTGTTGATATCATGAGATGATAAAGTTTCTAATGCTGAGAAACTGTTGGACTGTTTTCTCACTCAGGTCCTCTCAAAGTTGTGACCCTGAACAGTTATTTACCTCCACCAAGGAGGTTATGTTATTGCTGGTGTCCGTTTGTTTGTTTCTCTGTTAGCAACATAACTCAAAAAATCACGGATGGATTTTGATGAAATTTTCAGGAAATGTCTGGATTCGGACAAGGAACAAAAGATTAGATATTGGAGTGATGCAGATCAATGTCTGGATCCAGGAATTTTTTAAAGGATTCATTAACATTGCAAGATTGGACCATTTTCGGCTATTGTGCATATTACTCCACCATTTGGAAAAAAAAAGTACAGGACAAGTTTCCAACAGGTTCTACAAGATATCAAAGAATAATCTGGATCCCGGCAAAATTCTTAATTCTCTGATCCAGAGCAAGAAAAATTTCAATACCCTTAGAATTTGTGTCATAGCAAGGGAACAAATAAAGGCATATACCTGCAACAAATGCCCAAATATAGCCAACATACTGCAAAATCTGGAGTGTTCAATCAGATTTGTTGTGTCTTCAAAAACTTTGAAGCTAGATCCAGAAGAAAATCCCCATGACGAAAAATGTGATTTTTGTGGATAACTACTGAACTCAAATAGATATCATTATGAATCCAATTGCTAAGTGTATGTTTTCATGGTTAATGAAAGTTAATATTTAGATTACATAAAGTTAGGACTAATATTTATGGTGAAAATCACAATGTGGGTGGTGGAGGTCTGCGCTCTCTGAGTGCTTTTCTAGTTGATGCTTGTTTTAAACCCTCACGGCTCTTCACACTCGTCCTTCATTAGGAGAACATCCCAGTGTAGATGTTCACATAAACACCCCTCAGAGATGGAGGAGCTCCTCCACCTGTCTGTGATTGAACATGAAGATTCTCTCGTCTTCATTCCTACATTCACGTCCACAATCGTCTTCGTCTGTCTCACTGAACTCTTTATTTTGGTGATTCATGGTCACCTTCATGACTTCCTGTTTCCTCTTCCTCAGCCCGGTGATGAAGGCCGCTTCTTCTTCTCTGACTCCTGCCTTAAAACCACAGGATCATTTCTCTCCTCAGTCTTCTGACTGTAAACACTGCTACAGGATTCCTCCCATGATGCACTGCTGCGTCTCAAACAGATGCAGATATTTGAGTGGGAGGCTGAGTCCTCTGTGATGAAGTCACAAACATGGGGCCTGTAGTTGACTCCCACTCCGCCGCTGCAGCACAGACGGCCCTTTATGTGCCCGAGTACCAGCTGGTACCACGGCTCCTCACCCTCCTCACCCACTTCACCCGAGTCTGCTCCGACACCACGACATGGAGCTGAGCCGGAGGACCAGACCTGGAGACCTCCTGCTCCCGTACTTCCTGTCCGTCTGCCTGAGCTCCTTCTGTTTGGCTGAGAGATGTGAGTACACCACAGGGGGTCCAGGGTAGGGGGGCTAGACCACTAAGGGTCTACACCTCAGGGTCTGAACCACTGCAGGGATCAGACTGAGTGGTTATTACCCAGGGTTTACTCTGCACCTGACCAGAGGGAATATGTTCAGGTCTCCATGGTGGACAGGGGTCTAGGACGTGGGGGTCCTGCTGGTGTCCTGGTTTAGAAGTTTATATCCAGGGTTTGGAGGCTCAGGTTGAGACCAGAGAAGAATGGAACAAGTTTGGTCTGAAGTCTTCAGTCAAAGCTTCAATAAGATTAAATATTATGGTGTGCAGCATCTTTTATTCTCAACATTATGCACAATTTTTCTGTTTTTAATCAGTGAAAACGATGATGATCATGAAATCTCTCTGCAGGTTTACATCGTGTGAGGGTGGTGTGTGTGTGTGCGTGTGTGTGTGTGTGCGTGTGTGGGGGGGGTTGTTATTGTCAACATCTTGGTCTTTGGGATATTGTTTTATAGGTGATTTATTTTGGCAGAATTTAAAAAAAAACACTGTCACCACCTAGATTTAACTAAGAAAATAGGTAAGAGCCTCCTATTGGATAATTACTGCATCGGTGATTAACTTTCAGCTGGAAACAAGTTCTTTAACCCCAGCTGATGCAATGAGTAGTTTTTCATTTCTTCAACAACCATGTCAAAGACACATCCTGTAGTCGTGGAAAGGATGTTAGTTTGTTTAAGAAGGGTCAAATCATTGGCATCAAGTAGGGAAAACATCTAAGGAGACTGAAGAAACTACTACAGTTGGGTTAAGAACTGTCTAACACATTATTAAAAACTGGAAGGATAGTGGGGAACCATCGACTTCAAGGAAGAAATGTGGATGGAAAGAAGCTTGAGTGATTGTGATCAGCGATCACTTAAAACATTTGGTCAAATCAAATCAAAGAAAAACAAAAGTAGAACTCGGGTGTGTTTAATAGTGAAAGTAAGAGCATTTCCACACCACAATGTGAAGGGAACTCAAGGGATTGAGACTGAACAGCTGTGTAGCCTTAAGAAAACCACTAATCAGTAAGACTAACCAGAAAAAAGGCTTCAGTTTGTTAGGGAGCATGAAGATTGGACTGTGGAGGACTGGAAGAAGGTCATGTGGTCTTATGAGTCCAGATTGACCCTTTTTCCAGAGTGATGGGAGCGTCAGGGTAAGAAGAGAGGCAGGTGAAGTGATGCACCCATCATGCCCAGTGCCTACTGTCCAAGCCTGGGGGGGCAATGCTGTGATCTGGGACAAATCTGTGACATAAGAGAAGCTTATTGGTCCGATGAAATACTAGAGTTTGTGACCTTTTTTTTTGGTGGTGACTTTTTTTGGCCTGGCAGTGTCTTTTGAAACAATATAAACATTTGAGTCTTATTAACATCTAATTAACGGTACTATCTGTATTTCCCAGCCTATACAAGTGAAATTAGTCTCTATCACTGGAGCCATGTGTGGGTCCAGTGTTCTTGTTTTTCTGCACTTCATGATTTTTAAGGCTGGACGTCTTCATCAGTCCACAGATAACAGCACTAATACTTTTTTATCTACAGAATAAAACTTGGTAAATTACCATCAGGCCTCTGCAGCTTCCTTTGTGTCAGCTCTGCTGGTTACCTGCTGCACTCCTCTAAATCGTTGCTCTGTACATTTCCCCATTGAGCTCTTACCTTGGACATAATAACAAAAAGAAAACAGCTGAAGTCAGATTCATTGATCTCCCTGAGTAAAGTTGATCTGATCATACAGACCATGGTGACAGAGAAGTGTGGCTGTTTGTCTTGACGGGTTTCTGTACATTTGACAGCCTGTTTTAAACTGGAGTTGTTGTGCTGCTTAATGTTTTTTTTTCTTAACCTCTGTAAGACTGTATTGGCTGCTGCCTTGGACAGGCCTCTCTTGTGAAGGAGATTTTTAATCTCTCTGGGACTTCCTGGTAAAACACAGGTGACATAAAAAAGAAATCAAAGCTTTCAGTTTTTTCATCTCAAACTTAAAAACAACAAAAAAGAATAATCAGCAATTTGTCAAGGCAACATAAAACGTATGTGCATCAGACATCTGCATATGTCAGCAACTAAACTTGTACATGTCAGTACTGCCACAAATGCGTCACATAATAATAATAATAATAATAATAATAATAATAATAATAATAATAATAATAATAATAATAATAATAATTACACACAATAATTTGCAAACACCTCCAGAGAATATTACTATACATATTAAATGTTTATCTGTACAGACCTACACATATTATATAAAGTATTTACACATATTTAAACATCATCTGCAATGTTTGCGTGGATACTTATTTAAATGCACTCTTATATTTCTAACCATATATCTCCTAATTATGTATATACAAACAAAATATAAGCTTTTCAACAAAATATTGAAATAATGTTCAAACTTTTCTAATAACAATTGCATATGTTAATGATGATCACTTGAATTTGAAGTCATGTCTAATGAAACTGTTTCCACTGCAGCTGTGTTTGTTGGGGGCTTATGTCTGAAATTTAACTTCCTCCACTGACAGTGAATTATTTTGCTGATTTCACACCAAACTCTGACTTTACGTCCAGGGACTTCAGGATTTAGGGCTCGCTCTTCACACTTAAAACTGCTGAGGGTCTGAGGGTTAGACTTTAGCTATAATGGTCTGGGTTGCTCTGGAGGGTTTGTACCACAGGTTGACCTTCTTCAGTGTGTACGGCTCCTCCTGGTCCAAAGGTGGTCCTAGATGTCGATGTTTCTCTCTGAAATAGCCTGATGTTTGTATCTTCTGGTCCAGGAATGGGCCTTCACTGTAACTGAGTTTTGTAACATACAGCATTTTACTGTAATATCTACAGCTACCTGTAAACATCTATGCAGTAAATTACTGTAAATGGCTAAATATTGTGGAGAAAAAAAAAATGTAAAAATTTGCAGCATCTACAGTAAAATCTTCAGTTATTTACTGTAATATGTCCATACAGAAAATACTGAAAATGGTAATTGATCAGGAGAAAAAACACTTCTCAGCAAAACTGACCAGAAGCAGGTAACAGATTTTAGATAATGTTTCATATATTGGAGTGAAACCATTGTTTGAGTAAATGTATTTTATTGGATAAAAATGATGTATTTATTTTATTTACAAAATTATGTTTTTCTAATAAATGGTCCATAAAATAAAGACATCTTAATTAGGGGTGTCCCGATCCGACATTGATATTGGTCAGATATCAGCAACATCAAAAAAAAAAACAATATCGGATTATATCGACCTGCATCTAAAATATCCGACATAAATACTCCAATAAAAGCAGTCCATTCTAATTTATTTTTTATTTATTTAATTTTGTTGTAGAATATGCTTATGTTTAAGTTGAACACAGTGGTTATTTTGCAGTTTTAAAATAAATGTTTTTGTTTTGACTGGATTTATTGAGGTTACTTTTCAGAGTTTTTAATTTACTTTTGATTTATTGTATTTAATTGTAACATATTCTTATGTTTAAAGTTAAAAATATTTGAACCCATTGGTAAATAACAAATTGGTCAGTTTTTCTCATACCTATGATTGCTGACTTCTGTTCTCTGTTTGAGTAATCTCACTTGATCAAGCCTTTTCTTACAGTTCATTATACAAAATCAGAAATAAATATGATTCTAGCTGACATCGTATTGGATCAATACTCAAGCTGCAATATCGGTATCGTATGTGTATGTATGTATGTATCGTAGGTGAAAAAATTGTGTCGGGACACCCCTATTCTTTATATGCATTACAATATGGCAAGTTCGCTGTAATTTAAAATGCATTAAAAAGTTGTAGAATGATGATACTGGAAATGGGAAAACAGCGAGGATGCTGTTTTTTGATCATAAAGTAATAATGCTGCAAATTGAAAGACTGTAATAATACCTTGAAAAAATACAGAAGTTAAACAGCTATAGAAATACAATAATATTCCTTTTAACTTAAATAGAGTAATTCTAAGTAAAGATATTTACAGTAATTTATTTTCGCCAGTATATTACTGTAAAATTTACAACCTTTTAACTTGGGCTTGGACGATACGCTTCTCTCCCGATTCGATTTTTTACAATTATTTAGGTGCCGATTCAATTTAAATTACGATTCTACAATATTGCCAATTTTTGCAATCTTTAGTTAGCTTTTGTAACACCAGTGAAAAATATGAGTAACGATGATGCCTACAGACTATATCAGGAAAAATACACATCACGTGTGAGTCTGTTTTTAGGATTTATTCAGCAATATATTTTAACCAGCTGTTTATACTCTCTCTTCAAAAGCCTGGATTGCATTTAAAAGCAGCAATAATTAGTATAGAGAATATTTGAAACCCTGAAAATTCTATTTACACAGACTAAAACGAAGTATTTAAATTTGGAAAAAAATCAATATTTGAACAAAAAATCTATTTAAAAATCATCAAACAGAAAATTCCAATTCTTATCTGAATCGATCTTTTCTCCCGCCCTTACTTTGTACATTGCTTGAAGATGATGTTTTCTCCCTGATATAACCCGATGTCTTTATCTCCTCTTTCTTCAGTGTGCACGGTTCCTCCTGGTCCAGTGGCCGTCCCTGAGAACAACACGGCAGATGTTGAGGTGGTGAAGGTGGACTCAGTCAGTGACGTGATCCTCACTGTCACTGTGAACCCTGAAGATCTGTTCTACCTCAGAGGAAACGCTCTGATGGTGAAGAAAGGTCTCGACTATGAGGTGAAACTCAAACACCAACACACTCTGGATTAACCCTTTAACTACCAGCTTAACTGTTTGACAGAGATCAACAATATATTCAGGGACAGAACAGAATAAATCAAATAATTGTTTAATTCTGTTAACATTTCAGGGAACAGAGAAAACTACAAACAAACCCAAAAAACAGATATTTTCTTGGTGTGGGATTTAAAGGCTTAAAAGATAACACTGATTCCATAAAAATGTACACGTATTTGAGACAAAATCAATAGGAAAAGGCAGAAATGTTTGTAAATGAATTAGCAATCAAAAATAACTTAAAATAGATCATACTGAATTTGACAAACACATAAAATGTTTTTTGATGAAGATCAGATTATAAATATATGTATGTATAAATCATCATATTAGTAAACAGTATTTCAAATAATAATGATGTAAAAATAATAGTAGCCTTGAGATTTTAACACATTTAATATTCCTGAATTTATTGACCAAATAGTTCTGCCAAACAGTTGAGCTGGGGGTTAAAGGGTTAAAGGGTTAAGAATGGAGGATCAGAGCATGGATGAGCAAGCAGATGGATGAGCTGATGGGCTGACTTTGCATTAGGTTGGATGTATGGATGGATGCATGAATGGAAAGTAAGGGATAGGCATGTAAACACAAAGATACACTGTTAAAAAGACTAGTTGTTTTCACTTCAAAGTTAGTATCTGGGCTGCCTTCAGATTTTTAATTACTGGATCAAGTAAACTTTTCAAGTCCCATAAACTTGATGTTAACCCTTTCATGCATGGTGTCCATTACAGTAGACAGATGTTTGGAATAAACTGTAAACCCTTTAGGTTGCACTTGTCTCAAGTTTGATAAAACAGAATCTTTGCACATTTTTACTATATCAAAATATCATTATCAGGATTTATCATTAATACAAAATAGCCAACAAAGGGCAAAGTGAGTATTGTGCATGTGTTCAGATTTTATATAAGTTTGTTTTTTTATTTTAAATTCTGGTGTATTTCACGTAAACAGTTTGATTAAACAACAATATTACATATGCTACAGAGCTTTTTTATTTTCTCTTATTTAATGTTTGTCAAAGACATGTGTTTGTGGATTGTTATTATGTTCCACTAACTTCCTGTTTATACTGTTGATGCATGGTGTCCACTGTAGCGTACAAACGCATAACTCCCTCAAAATATAACATTGAAAAAACAAATATGATTTTTAACATGTTTGAAAGTAAAAACAAACCTTAAAAAACATTCATTTGTAATTTAATAATTCATGCTTGAAAGGGTTGTCAGCTCTACTTAAATCCTTAAGAGTAACAAACTTCTACAAGCAATCTAATTCCAATCGTAATATTTCTTTAAGCCAGCATACCAATTAAAGGTCTTTAAATTGCAGTTTCAAATGTGAAAAAACTTAATCTGAAGTTTAGGTCACTGATGATTTTGAGCTAAAATGACTTATTGCATTTGGACTTACTGTAAGATTTCTCTTTAACTTTTATTAATTTTGTTCTACTTTGACTCAAGTTTAAAACATGAATTTAATATTTGCTTTTAGAAAATGAATGAAAGGATCGACAGATAAATGGATGTATGCATATATGGATGGATTAATGTGTAATATTTGTATATATTGTTGCACAGAGGCATCAGTGGTGCAGTCTGTGCTTTCTGGATAATCTGTGGATGTGTCCTTGGGCAGGACTCTTAACCCAAAGTTTCTGTTGCGTCAGTAGTTTGTGAATGAGTCTAAAAGAATGTGAATGTGACAACAGACACTGATGTCGAGATTCAAACCATCAGAGTGAGTGGGTGTGCCCTGCTGAAGCTGCTCTGATGAAGATCTGATGAGGCTCTTTGTGAGTCCACATTGACCGGGTCCTCCTCTGTTGGTCTGTTTCAGTCTCTGCCTGAAGAAGCTCTGGTGGTGTGGGTGCAGTGCAGCAGAGAAGGATTCACCTCCGTGAGTCAGCTGCTCATCTGCATGAACATGAAAACTCACACATGACAGTGACAAAGATGTCCAGACCTGTTTTAACATGTTTTACAGTGAGGGAAATGTGGACCAATCAGAACCTCTTATTCAGTCGACAGTCTGACCATCACCAAGTGTGCTGTAGAGTCTTAAAGTTCTAATTAGGGTCTGATCAAAATTATCAGATGTTTAATGATTAAAATCCAAATGAAGAAATACCAGCTACATCTGTTTACTGACATCCGTTAATGTTAACATTTTTTGCACTTATGTTGCTATTTTTTATGTTGTTATGTTTATGAAATATTTTGGGATTATATTCAAAATAGATAAATAATAATTAAAAAACAACAACAAAAACATGGTCACAAGTTACCCATTATACCGCTTAGGCTCATGTGTCACAGAGAGTGTTGCCTGATAATAAACAGCGTTGACATTCTGACCACAGGTTTCTGCATTTGATTGGACAAAGATGAATAAAAAACTGTAAGAGATTGTTTTTCAAAGACTTTTAGAGATAATTTAAAACTTAAAAATGATTTAAAACTTTTAAAGATGATTTTAAAAATGTTTAAAGAAGATTTTATAACTTTTACAGATGATTTTGAAAATGTTTCAAGGAGATTTTAAAACATTTGAAGATGACTGTAAACTTTCGAGAGAACTTTAGAAACTTTTAAAGATGACTGTAAAACTTTGAAGAAGATTTTAAAACTTTTAAAGATGACTGTCAAACTTTGAAGAAGATTTTAAAACTTTTAAAGATGGCTTTAAAGATGTTTCAAGAAGATTTTAGAATTTTCAGATGACTGTAAACTTTCAAGAGCATTTTAGGATTTTAAAAACTTCTAACGATGACTGTAGAACTTTCAAGAAGATATTGAAATTTTTAAAGATGACTGTAAAACTTTGAAGAAGATTTTAAAACTTCTAAAGATGACTGTATAACTTTTAAAAATGGCTTTAAAATTTTTCAAGAAGATTTTAAATTTTTTAAGATGACTAAACTTTTGAGAGGATTTTAAAAACTTTTTAAGACGACTGTAAACTTTCGAGAGCATTTTAGGATTTTAAAAACTTTTAAAGATGACTTTATAGCATTCAAGGAGATATTAAAACTTTTAAAGATGACTGTAAAGCTTTGAAGTAGATTGTAAAAAGTTTTAAAGATGGCTGTAAGTCTTTTAAAGATGACTGTAAACTTTTGAGAGGATTTTAAAAACTTTTAAAGATGACTAAAACTTTGAAGAAGATTTTAAAACTTTTAAAGATGACTTTAAAAATGTTTCAAGAAGATTTTAAAGACTTTTAAAGACGACTGTAAACTTTTGAGAGGATTTTAAAACTTTTAAAGATGACTGTAAAACTTTGAAGAAGATTTCAAGACTTTTAAAGATGACTGTAAACCTTCAAGAAGATTTTAAAACTTTAAAAGATAACTGTAATACTTTCAAGATGCTTTTGGTCAGGTGGATGTAGGATGTTTCCTTTTTTTCACTTTGAGCGGTAAACGGAGACTTTCCTTTTCTTGACGGTGTGTTTTCCAAAAGTGTCACATAAAAAAGACTAGAAAGCACTCGGAGAGCGCACACCTCCGCCAGCGCCACAGTCCTCAACCATATTTTCATTTTGACCATAAATATTAGTCCTACCTTTATTTCATCTAAATATTTAGATTCCTTGACCATGAAAACATACCATTAGCAACTGGATTCATAATGATATCTATTTTTGTTCAGTAGTTATTCACAGAAATCACATTTTATGCCATGGCGGCCAGACGCTGATCTCGATCAACATCAAAATCGAATCAGTTCTTCCTTTTCCCAAGCTGAACATTTCCTGAAAATTTCATCCAAATCCATCCATTACTTTTTAAGTTATTTTGTTCACTGACGGACGGACGGACAAACTCTCCCGAAAATATAACCTCCTTGGCGGAGGTAATAATGAAGGAAACAGTGGGTACATCCACACCCAGCAGAACACAGAAGAACATGTGAAGGAGAGAACAGATGTGACTCAGTTAAGGGAGCAGCAGGAGCTTCCTCATGTGAAATGATGGAGGTCCACCGGACCGATGGAGATCTTCAGTCCCTGTTAAAGATGTCCTCTCTCTCCTTCAGGTGAACGAGTCTGTGGAGGTTCTGGTCGAGAATGTGAATGATAATCCTCCAAACTTCGCTCAGAGTCATTTCACCCTGGAGGTGAACGAGGTGAGGAGCTTCTCCAGAGCTTCACCTGCTCATGTTTAACATTCAATGATGCTGGTCTTGATCCTGATGGTCTTCTCCTTCAGCTGACTGCAGTCAACTCCAGCGTGGGACTCATCGAAGCCACAGATGTGGACTCAGAGCCGCTCTACTACCGCCTGGAGTCTGCCACGGTAAGTATTAAACACTGAGCTCTGATTGGCTCAGAACATTGAAGAACCTTAGCTGTGGAGCAGACACTCACCTGAAAGTTAGTCTGGGATTTAAAACAAGAAATAACCAAATATCCAGGGCGGGGCCACAGAGTAATGAAGGGAGGGGTAAACAGAAGGACTTTGGCATTAAGATGGACAGTTGGATGGATGGATGGATGGATGGATGGATAATTTTATAAATGAAATTGTCTGATATCTGCTGTTAGCATCTCTGCTAAATCAGTGTTTGGAGTTCTGAACAAGTTAATATTTATGTCTCTCTGTCTCTCTGTCTTTTTGTTATTTCGTTTCGTTGTGTTTTTGTCTCATTTTCTCTTCAAATTTCTTGTGTCTTTTTCACTCTCTGTCTGAATCACTTTGTTTTTTTCTCTCACTCTCTTTATCTCGGTCTCTATATCTCACTGTCCTTTGGTTTATCCTCTCATCGCCCCTTTGTTTCTTTCTGTTTTTGCCTCTCTGTCTTATTGTGTCTCCTCTTTCTCTTTGTCTGTTGGTCTGTCTGTCTTTTTGTTTTTCGGCTTCTTTCTCTCGTACTATCTATGTCTCTGCATCTTGTTCTCTTTCTGTCCTCCTGTCTCTTTGTTTCTCTCTCTGTCTCTCTTTTTCCCTTTTCTCTCTGTTTTTCTGGTCCTTTGACTCTCTGTCTCTCTTTCTCTCCATCTCGTTGTCTCTTTGTATCGATCTGTCTCTTTAACTCTACACCTTGCTGACTCCTTGTTTGTCTCCATCTTTTTCTGCCTCTTTATCTTGTTCTCTTTCTGTTCTTCTGTCTCTTTGTTTCTTTAACTCTCTGCCTTGTTTTCTCTTTGCATCTCTGTCTGTCTTCCTCTTTGTCTTTTTGCTTGTCTCTCTGTCTCTTTCTGTCATTGTCCTTCTCTGTTTGTCTCTTTGTCTCTCTGTCTCTGTCTGTCATTGTCTTTCTGTGCTTTTATCTCTTTGTCTCTCTGTCTCTGTCATTGTCTTTCTGTGCTTTTGTCTCTTTGTCTCCCTGTCTCTGTCTGTCATTGTCTTTCTGTGTCATTGTCTCTTTGTCTCTGTCCATCATTCTCTCTGTCTCTGTCTGTTTTTGTCTCTCTGTCTCGTTGTCTCTTTGTCTCTGTCCATCATTCTTACTGTCTCTTTGTCTCTCTTTGTCTCTCTGTCTCTATATGTAATTGTTTTTCTGTGTCTTTGTCTCTCTGTCTCTGTCCATCATTCTTTCCATCTCTCTGTCTCTTTGTCTCCCTCTCTCTGTCCATCATTGTATTTCTCTCTCTTTGTCTCTCTGTCTCTTCATGTCATCATCTTTCTGTCTCTTTGTCTCTCTGTCTCTGTCCATCATTCTTTCTGTCTCTTTGTCTCTCTTTGTCTCTTTGTCTCTATATGTAATTGTTTTTGTGTGTCTATGTCTCTCTGTCTCTGTCCATGTTTGTCTTCTGTCTCTTTGCCTCTCTTTCTCTTTTTCTCTCTGTCTCTGTCCATCATTCCCTCTCTCTTTCTGTCTCTTTGTCTCTCTCTCTCTGTCTGTCATTGTTTGTCCCTCTCTTTGTCTCTCTGTCTCTATATGTCATCGTCTTTCTGTCTCTTTGTCTCTCTCTCTCTGTCTATCATTGTCTTTCTGTCTCTTTGTCCCTCTGTCTCTTTGTATCTCTGTCTCTGTCCATCATTCTTTCTGTCTCTTTGTCTCTCTTTGTCTCTCTGTCTCTATATGTAATTTTTTTTCCTGTGTCCATGTCTCTTTGTCTCTCTGTCTTTGTCCGATTTTGTCTTTCTGTCTCTTTGTCTCTCTGTCTCTGTCCATCATTCTTTCTGTCTCTTTGTCTCTCTATGTCTCTCTATCTCTATATGTAATTGTTTTTCTGCGTCTATGTCTCTCTGTCTCTGTCCATTTTTGTCTTTCTGTCTCTTTGCCTCTCTGTCTCTTTTTCTCTCTGTCCCTGTCCATCATTCCCTCTCTCTTTCTGTCTCTTTGTCTCTCTCTCTCTGTCCGTCATTGTTTGTCCCTCTCTTTGTCTCCCTGTCTCTATATGTCATCGTCTTTCTGTCTTTTTGTCTCTCTCTCTCTGTCCATCACTGTCTTTCTGTCTCTTTGTCTCTCTGTCTCTTTGTCTCTCTCTCTCTGTCCATCATTCTTTCTGTCTCTTTGTCTCTCTTTGTCTCTCTGTCTCTATATGTAATTGTTTTTCCTGTGTCCATGTCTCTTTGTCTCTCTGTCTTTGTCCGTTTTTGTCTTTCTGTCTCTATGTCTCTCTGTCTCTTTTTCTCTCTGTCACTGTCCATCATTCTCTTTTTGTCTTTCTGTCTCTTTGTCTCTCCCCTCTCTGTCCATCATTCTCTCTGTCTTTCTGTCTCTATGTCTCTCTTTCTCTTTTTCTCTCTGTCTCTGTCCGTCATTCTCTCTGTCTTTTTGTCTCTCTCTTTCTGTTCGTCATTGTCTTTCTGTCTTAAAGCAGGATAAATATTTCCGTCTTGAGCACATCAACTCTCCAAAGATCTTGGTGAAGAGTATTTTGGATTATGACTCCGTCCAGAAGATCTCTCTCGTCTTACACGTGCGGGTACAGAAATTAACATATGGTTTGCAACATCCCTACGGCTGTGTCTTCTGACCTCTGACTTTGACCCTTTAAAATATGTCTGATGTTCTCCAGGACACGTTTAACGGTTCAGCCTCAGACCAGCCCTTCTTCACGTCCGTGGCGTCCATCACCGTGCTGGTGAAGGACGTGGACAATCGCCCGCCGTGGTTCCAGCCGTGCTTAAGGACGAACTTGGGGATCGCCAAACTGTGTGTGAGCACGGGCTACAAGGGACGCGTGAACCTCACCGAGAAGGAGGTGAGAGGTGAACAGATCATCCCTCTATCCATCCATCCATTGATCCATCATCCATCTATCCATTCGTCCATCCATCCATCCATCCATCCATCCATGCAGCTATCCAAGCACTGACATATCTGCCCAATCATTCATTTATCATACATCCGTCCATTTAGCATGCATCCATCGTTCCATACATTTGTTATCCACCCATTATTCCATCTGTCGTACATCCATCAAAACATTGGCCAAACCATCCATCATCCATCCACCCATCCATCTATCCAAGCACTGACACATCCATCAAGTCTTACATTTATCATACATCCAACCATTTAAAATCCATCCATCTGTCCATAAATTTGTTATCCATCTGTTATTCCAACTGGCATCCACCCATCTGTACATTCATCCATCCGTACATTCATCCATCCATCCATCCACTTTTTTTGTAGTTTCATGTCTGAAAATGACCCTATAAAATGTTTTTATTTTTTTTATACAATCTTGATGATAGTTTTAAATTCACAGACCTGGAAGAACTAAAGAAAGTCTAAGTTTTTGACATTCTCACATATTTTTTTTAACCTGTTTTCTGCTCAGGAGGGTCCGTTGGCCCTGGACCCGGGGCCCGTGTTCGCCAAAGATGGAGACAAGAACCGGAGCGAACAGATCAGCTACAGAATCCTCAGAGGTCAGATGCTTCGTGCTCTCACAGATTTATTATATATTTAATTTTTGTCTCACAAATTTGATTTTTTAGGGCATCTTTAATTTCTGCATTAACAGCCATTTGTTCATCACAGCAGGTTAATATAGGCAGTTTGTCTGCCTATATTAACCTGAGACGGAAAAACAGTAACAAAGCTCTTCCTTTAATTCTCTTAGACTTGAACTTTATGTTTGAATGTATTTTTAATCATTATAAAAATCCAGTTTATTTCTAAGAACCTTTCTTGTACAACAATCAATAAAACAAGGCTGGATCAAATCAGTAAACAAAAAAGGAAAAAAGATTTTTTTAAATCAGAGATGCAATTGTCAGTCAGTAATATAATTTCAATCCTCTAAAGATGATTTAAAACTGTTTCAATTCAACACATGTTGTTATTTTCCATCTGTACAGATATTATCCAGATATTTATCTTTTCAAAATCTTGGATAGTAAATATAAAAAGTTTACATGCTTTGCTCTGCTAATTTATGTCCATGTGGGCTCATTCATTTTCTTTATTTTTATTACTTTATTTTCCAAAGACAAAAGTCACTTCAGAAGATTAACACATTAATCAATTTTTAAGTCCTGGCACACACATGATCTTCTCAGATATCTTATGTCCCGTTATTTTGGAGATTTTCACCACAGGAGTGTCGTGATAAGAGTTCATAAATGCTTCAGAAATTGTAAATAACCATTATTAGTAATATTCTTACACTGATGTTTAAAGGTCATTAAATGATTTTATTTAATGTGGTTCATAATGTTTTCTCTTATCAGGAAACGAAGGAAACATTTTCCAGATTGATGAGGACACAGGAAACATCACTATGACCAAAGCTGCTGATATCGTTGGACCGATCACTCTCACCGTCCTGGTAAACATTTATTAATATAGTATATTATTTAAGATGGTATTGAAATGATGCTGTTTATTTAGAGGTGCAGCGATGAGGTGGTTTTGTAGTCCAGCTCTGAGGTTAGCATCTTTCTGGTTCCCTCTAAAGCCTCTGGGATTGTTCTCTCTGTCTTGTTGCATTGTTTCACTGATTTCACTGTTCACAAGAATTTCCTCTTTGTGTGAACCATTAACGGCGTTGCAATCAAGTATAAAACACGTAGTATGCTGCTGAACAACATCCAAACATAACTGATTTTTTTATCCCTTTAAAGATGCAATAACACTTCAAAACTCAAAATTAGGCCACCACTCTGAAAGAAAAGAAATCATATATCAGTTTTCAACCCTCTAAATAATCATAATTTAGTCAAAGGAAATAAATTTGACAATGAAATATATAATTCCCCAGAAAACTGGGTCAACCACTTGGTTGAGTTGCCAGTCTGCAAAAATCAAATCCCTCATCTGTTCAAACAGACCAGCAACTCATTTTAAACATTTTTCAACCACTGCTACTCTTTCAGTATGAAAGGTAAACGGACATTATACACATTAAACACATTATTTGAAACTGAGACAAAAAAATGATGCTGTTAATTTAGAGGGGTGTTGATGGCATATTTTTGGAGTTCAACCCTGAAGTTAGCATCCCTCTTGTCCCCTCTAAAGCCTCTGGGATTATTAAACTCGAAGGAGAACATCAGTTTATCAAATTTAGACATTTGTTCACAACAATGATCTTCAATGAACACAGCAGTCGTCAGTTTTGAAGCATAAATCAGTCAGAGGTAAAAGCTAACATCAGGCTTAAAAGAACTACAACTGACAACTAACCACCCAATTTCACTGTTCAGTTGTGCAAAATGTTTTGGCTACCAGTTAAATTAACTTTGTTGTTTGCTTTACAGTTTAAATTGTAAATGTTTGCTGTGCAGATTTAATTAATCAATCAAACTATATTTGAATATTTAATACAGGAATTCATAATACAAGGTGCTTTACATGGGAAATAAAAAAAAATACAATTTAAAAAATGAAATAAAAAGTAGAAAATTGCATAACATAAAAACATCCCCTCCCCCCAATCAACATTCAATACACAAACTTACTCAAACACACAAAGACATAAAATGGAAATTCTGACAGAAGACAGAATCAGAGGACTAGATGGAAGCTATATATACTTATTATTTTGTCTCTTTTTCAATGGTTACATTCATGACTGAAAATCTACATTTTTTATCCAGTTATTTGCACTTTAACCTTTAATGGTGAACATCAGTGATTCCCAACCAGGGGTACGCAAGAACATTGCAGGGGGTACGTTGAAAAATTTGATAATTGATTCAGAAGAGGATTAAGAGAAGCCTGCAGAGAAACTATTTTGAGTGTTTTGTTCCTGTTACATGAATGCTGAAAGGGGTCTTATTCAAAGGAGCTCCAGTGTTTTGTGATAAACTTTACAACAGTTAAATACAACAAAGGCAGGATGATTATTTTGTATCTATTTATTTACAGTAAATATTTACTTTCAAGGCAACATATTACTTATTTTTATTTGAGTTAAAAAGAAGAAAATTTCTGAGAGCTAAATTTTCAAATTAAGGATATAAATAATATTTTTATTTATTAATCAGTTGTGTTACGTTTTGTTTTGAAAAATCAACACGTAAGAGTGAGGGGGTACTCATGGTGTGACAAAAAGGCTCAGGGAGAACACAAGACAGAAAAAGTTGGGAACCACTGGTGCACACAACACTAATTATATCCACTGGGTGGTGCTGCTGTACAGAGACATCATTATCTTAAAACTATGTAAGCAAGAACAAAACATTTTTCAGACCTTGTAACAATCATAATAGGGTTGAAAGAAATACATTTTGACAATGAAGTACGTGATTCCTCAGAAAACTGGGTCAACTGCTCAGTTGAGATGCCAATCTGTGCAAGCAGATCTGTTTACACAGACTCATTTTGTAAATGTTTTTAACCGTTGCTGCTTGTTCATTTTGTAAGCTCCTTTGCTTTGGCTTTTTGAGTCCAACAGATTATCACTGTTAATGTTGATGCAGTCTGAACAGGGTCTTTGTGTTTGTGGTGTTCTGGGTCTTCCAGGCGTCTCAGGTGACAAACAGAGACCAGTTTGCTGTGACTCAGGTGACCTTCGAGGTGATGAAGAAGAGCAGGAACCCTCCTCGCTTTGAGAAGGAGCGATACGAAGGATTCATCTACAGTAACTCTGTTCCCGAGAGCATGATCCTCCGAGACCGCAGCACCAACAGACCCTTCAGGGTTCGAGCCCGCGATGAGGACTACGCCGGGGTGAGGAGGGTTTCTTTCATATGCTGTTCTTAAAACTTCAAAAAGTAACTAACAGTGTCCTCAAATTTATCATCATCATCAACCAGGCGTGTCCACCAGAATACTGACTCCTGATTGGCTGGACTGACTGACTGTTTCAGTCGTTTTAAAAGTCTTGAAAGGAGACATATCATGCTTGTTTCTCCTTTTCACTATGCCAGATTAGGATACCTGTAAAGCATTTCTGCCCTCAGTACAAGTCATTTAGTTCCTTCATTGTCCCACAATAGCGTTCTCAAAATCCTCATTTTAGGCCATTATCAAGCTCTCGTTGAAATGCTCGGATCTGAGGATGACCTAAAGTTACCTCACAACGTCACAGCCCTTTGTGCTCTGATTGGTCAGTTCTATCGGGGGTAGAGCCAGCCTGTCCTTCTTCTTCTACTGTATTTTCCGGCAGGCTCAAAGCAGCGGCCGCGTATCGAGTCCCCCTACAGGCCAGAGCTGGTAATGAGTGAATGTGAGCTAGGGAGCTATATACTGCTGCTGGACGAATGTGTTCCTTGGAGACGGTTTTGTGGCTAACGGACATCACAGAGGAGGAAGTGTTTTATCAGATTACTCCAATAAAAAGAAAGGTACCTCGTGTCGTCACGACGATTTAAATCTCGCGGACATCTCGCAATGACCTATTTTCAGAGGCATCAAATCTCGTTCTAGGATATCAGAAAAAATACAATATCTCATTTTTTTGAAAATTAAGGGGGTGTAAGATCTTGTTTTCAAATTTATTATATTATATGTAAGTATTAAATAATGCATCAGCATGATATGTCTCCTTTAATCGTCACCACAGCAAAGGCTCACCTCGTCTAGCAGTTTCACTCATTGGAGAGGTTTCACCTCGAATCCCTGTACACTTAACAGCTACAGAGGAGAGCTTACTCTGTTGTAAGAGTGCTTTAACAAATAAAACCTTAAGTACATTCATTTTTTCATCATTTTCTATTTGGTGGATGGATAAACAAATACATGTTATAAATTATAAAGCGCTTAATTTAAAGCATTTCTTTTTCTACATGTTGATGAATAATAAACAAACAATTGTGGGGCTTGTTTCCTATATTACTATTATATTTTAGTCACCACGTTCCCATCAATCTTAATTTATGAAGTAAGTCATGCCAATAACAATAAAGAACAAATGGGGTCTCTAATAACAATTACATTAAAAAAAACGATAGGTAAAAAAAGGACAAATGAGGCTTTTTATGATATTTCAAATCTAATGACAAATTTTAAAAAATAAAAAGTGATAAAAGTGAATAAAACAGGGAGAATAGTGCTTCTGAAACATTCTGGTGTCTTATCAGACTTGAGGCTTGAAGTGCCCTGTCAAAGATGTCAACATTTATTCAATAAGGCCGAGAAATATTTGGACATTGACACAGTCTTCATGATTTGGACTCCGCATGCCACCACATTGGATTGGAAATGAAACGGCTACAACAGAATTGAAGTGCAGACTTTATGGTTTAATTCAAGGAGTTGTGATTAATCATGAAGGAATTTTAGCTGTGTTTATACAAATGCTCCTCATTTCAGGGGCTCAAAAGTAATTGGACAAATAAACATAACCCTAAGTAAAATGTCACTTTTCAATATTTTGCGGCGAATCCTTTGCAGGCAATGACTGCCTGAAGACTGGAACCCATGGACATCACCAAACGCTTGATGTCCTCCTTTGTGATGTTTTGCCAGGCCTTTACTGCAGCTGTCTTTAGTTGTTGCTTGTTTGTGGGTCTTTCTGCCTTAAAGGTGTAGTCAGCGATGTGGGAGAAAACGAGCAGAGAGGTTGTTGATAAACAAATTTAGACCCGCCTCTCCCTTCATACCTCACCCCTGGCTCCACCCCCGAAAGCCGATGGACGTGCATCGTCATGGAAACGCCCTTAGAAAATGCGTAGCTGACCAACGTAGCTGACCAACGTAGCTAAGGTAACCCCGACTCGTCAGACAACTTGACTCCCATTATTATTATTTTTTTTTAAGTATATCTTTTGGGCATTTTGTGCCTTTATTGATAGGAGAGAGACAGCGGATAGGCTTGGGAAAGGGGGAGAGAGAACAGGGGAAGACACTCTGCAAACTGGTCACAGGTGGGACTCGAACCTGGACCGGCAGAAGCATGTACATGGGGTGCTAATCACTACGCCAAACCAGCACCCCATGACTCCCATTATTGATAAAGGCGAATATCTGACAGCTGTTACTGTTATGTGAAGCTCTTTGATGGTCAAAGCTAATGTTGCTTACACTTTTCCAGTCCTCTGACGTTTTTTCTTTTGCGCTGTTTTTCAGCCATTGCTATTTTATCTCTCTCTTACACTAACTGTGCACGCTACGCAACCTACTACTCCCCCTCCCCCCTCTGTCTGATCTGCACATGAGTATGATCGCCCCCTGGATGTGGGGGGGTGTACCCTGTTTTGGTAACTCGGCCCGAGCCACAGTATTTACCTGCTGAAATTCAGAGCCAAGGCTGTGTATTGAAACCGGACTTTTTTTCAACATGCTGTCAGTGGTGACATGTTGTGGATGGAGAGGGGAAATACGGTGAATTTGACAAATACTGCATTAGATTAGAAGATTAGAAGATCGCTGACTACACCTTTAAGTTTTGTCTTGAGCAAGTGAGATGCATGTTCGATTGGGTTGAGATCTTGAGATTGATTCGGCCATTGCAGAATGTTCCACTTCTTGGCATTAAAAAACTCCTGGGTTTCTTTTGCAGTATGTTTTGGATCATTGTCCATCTGTTCTGTGAACTACCGTCCAATCAACGTTGCTGCATTTCGCTGAATCTGAGCAGAAATGATATCCCTATACACTTCAGAATTCATCCAGGTGCTTCTGTCTTTTGTCACATCATCAATGAACACAAGTGACATTGGACGCCCATGCATGCCCCATGCCATCACACTGCCTCCACCATGTTTTACAGAAAATGCGGTGTGCTTTGGATAAGAAGCTGTTCCAATTCTTCTCCAAACTTTCTTCGTCCCATCATTCTGGTACAGGTTGATCTCAGTCTCATCTGTCCAAAGAATGCTGTTCCAGAACTGGGCTGGCTTCTTCGGGTGTTTTTTTGGCAAAGTCGATTCTGGCCTTTCTATTTTTGAGGCTGATTAATGGTTTACACCTTGTGGTGAATCCTTTGTATCTACGCTCATGAAATCTTCTCTTTATGGTAGACTTGGAAACTGATACACCTACTTCCTGAGAGTGTTCTTCACTTGAGTGGATGTTGTGAAGGGGTTTATCTTCACCATGGAAAGGATTCTGCAATCATCCACCACTGTTGTCTTCCGTGGACGCCCAGTTCTCAAGCTCACCCGTGCACTCTTTTTTTCTCAGAATGTACCAAACCTGTTGATTTGGCCACTCCTAACATTTCTTCTTCATTTTCTTCTCTCTGATTGATTTCCTCTTCTTTTTCAGCCTCTGTTTCACCTCTCCTCCTTTGACTGAATGTTATGTGGTCCCCAGCAACAGCTTCTAAATGCAAACTCCACACCTGCAATCAACTCCAGACCTTTTAACTGCTTAATAGATGACAGCTTAACAAGGGAATAGCCCATGCAGTCTTGTTATTTTTTTTGTTGCATGCTTCGGAGTCAATTGTCAAACTACTTTTGGTCCCTTGAAAAAGAGGCGGCTACATATTAAAGAGCTGTAATTCCTAAACCCTTGCTCCAATTTGGATGCAGATACTCTCAAATTACAGCTGAGAGTCTGCACTTTAAAGATGCTATGAGGAGTTTCTAAGTAATTTCAAAAAAGTCTCACTTTTAGATATATGCCTGATCAAAATACACACTTTAAGATGAGTTTTATAGCATCAAAATAGGTTATCTATAGATGCTATTCCTTTGCTTTGTGGTTGGGTCGGACAGGACTGGACTGGCCTGGATACTCAACTTGGGGAACAAGACAATTAAAACTAGAGCAAATTTATATTATTCGGACATGTCTTAGAGCACCGGGCTGTCAGTAGGGATATATAGCCGGCTACAAAACTACAATACTTAGTTTTCCAAAAATTGCTTGTTGTCACACATCAAAAACTACCGCTACGTAACTAGAAAGAGATACATTACCTTGTCGCTTTGCATCCTGTAGGTTGTTGAAAAAAGAAGTTGTAAAGCAATGCAGAGTTTTGAGGAAGGTCCGAGCTGCATTGATTAGCATTACAACAAACGCACACTTTGGCTTTGGTCACATCTTTACGACAGTCGCCCAGTGTGCTCATGGGTAGCAGAGTCTTTATGTCGCTGGAAATAGATTCTCCTTATAGCACCTTTAAGTCCATATTGATTATATGACTGTATCCTGAATATGTATCCATTAACAGCTAAAATAACAAAACTTGTGTCACCGTCCAAATATTTCTGGGCCTGACTGTAGATGCTCTAACTTCACAACTGTGAGCACAAACACACACACTGCATGACCAAAGGACAAAACACTATCACAGGTAAAGCCTCTACTCATGAATTGTTAAAGTTAACAGGTGAAGCCCGCACAGAACAACAGTGTGAGATAAAACTGATGACAAAGACGCTTCTTGTAGGTTATCTTCAGAACACTGTAGTTTGTCATGGTTTACCTACGTCACTAGAAATCATTGTCACAGAAATACGACACCAAAGTGAAAGTGCAGTGGAATTCCTCTTTTACCACACTTTTCCTTTCCTTTCCTCTTATTCCTCCTTCCTTGACCCTGTGATGTTTTCCACTGGGGCTAAGGGAAAGTGGATAGGAAAGGACTTGGGAAGAACTTTTTGAACACACCCCAGGACTGGTCTAGTCCACCCCCCTTAGCTTGACTTTGTCCCGGTTTGTGTTGCAGGGCCTGAACCCGGACATGAAGTACGAGGTCCAGTACAGCAGCTACGTGAACGTCACCTCAGACGGGTTTGTGATCCTGAAGAGGGTCGTGAAGACCGAGTCCTTCGCCCTGCAGGTGCATGATGGTAGACCTTTCTGTGTCGGACACTCTGATGGTTTGATGTGAACTGACTCTCTGTTTTCTCTGTAAACAGCTCAGAGCCGTGGACACGACCACAGGAGAGTTTGGGACAGCGGCTCTGTCCGTCCAGGTCATACCAGGTCAGGACCACTTCCTCCAACAGACCGTGAACCTTTTTCCTACTCACCTCCTCACACGCTGATGAGTTTACGTTTGAAATCTTACATTTAAGTATATTGTTTTGCCTACATGTTGGAGCCAAAGGCTGTGAGGGTTTCAGTCCATCTGTCTGTCTGTACGGTCATTTCTCTCTTCTCTCTCTTTATCTGAAGAACATGATGATAGGCCACCCTTAATTAACTCATAAGCAACATTTTTTTTTTTTTACATCATTACTTGTAGTGTTTTCCCTCTTTGTTTTACTTAAGAATGATTAAAGTTTTGTACGAGAGGAGGAAAAGTTAGTTTCCAGAGGAGATTAAGGATGATGATATAATAACAATAAAAAAAAGTAAAAAAAAAAAAAAGTAAAAAAAAACCCTAAAAAAACTAAAACTGAACTAAAAATAACAATCTTAACTAAAATAAAAAATGACTATCATTTGAAATAATCAGAACAATAATGATTAAAAACCTGCCTTCTCCGTCCTCAGCCGTGGCCATCCCCTCCGACTCTAACATCGGGTACCGTCCAGGCGACATGGCGCTCCTCGGGCTAATCATGGCGGCCCTGCTGGTGCTCTGCCTCATCGTGATTGGTTTCCTGATTTCCCGCCTGGCGAAGGTGAATGCTGGCATGGACAAAATATGTGAGGTATGATCCTTTTTTAGCGGGCTTTTAGCTGAAACATGGAAACATCACCAACGTCCTCATGTCTCAGGGCTTTATCTTTTATTTATTTATTTAATTATTTAATTTAATAGGATCCCCATTAGCTGCCCATTTAATGGTCGCTAGTCTTCCTAGGATCCTTTCAAATATTTCATTTACACAATTCACAATAGAAAATTATGTAAAAATGCACAAAATTACACAAATAACACAATACAATTAAGAAAAGTATAAATAATTACAACATGATGAAGTTATTATTTAATTAAGTTGTGGCAATAATACAAACATTTGAATGTGAGTAGATTTAGTTTTCACAGGGTTGTCTGCAGTAACTCTGTTGTACAAATATTTTTAAATGTGTATTTATGTTGTGTTCTGCGTGAGCTGACCGAGAGCTCATTCCAATTAAATATTGCTTTATATGATGATTAAATGACTTTAAGATGACCTCCAAAGTCTAATCAGGCTGAGATTCTGCATTCACAAGCAAAGGCTGACACCCTAACTCAATGGCCATGCCCTCTGTCCTCTGAACTCCAAAGTCTAATTATTTTGTCCTTGACTCAGAGTGGATATTTGAACAAAGTTTAATGGAAATCCCTTCTCATGTTTTTAAGACATCGCCTTAAAAAGCACAATAGGCCCAAACCTCAAACCTTTGACATATGACCTCCAAAATCTATCATTCTCATTGCTGTATTCGGGCAGACATGGCATCAAAGGTTAAATAAAACCCCTTAGTATAAAGCTCTATGGAGATTGACTCCCTATAGGAGGCAGCCCCTAGTGGACACTTGAGGGACTGCAGTTTGATTGCTTCAACTTTTCTATATGAGCTTCATAAATCAAACTCTCTTTCTCTCTCTCAGTGTTTGGCGCCATGTCTGAAGGCGGAGCATCCTCGCTCTGGTCACCGCGACTCTCTCCAGTTCACCAACGACGGCTTCACAGCTGAGGGTGATCAGGGGCGTGGCGGGACCCGACGCTCAAACAACGCTGTCCCCCGGCGGAGCACCTTCCCCCAGCCTCGGGGTCGGGTCATCCCTCTGGAGAAGCGGAGCCGCCACTGCTCCTCCTGTGGTGTCTACGACAACCACGTCCCCGCCGGGAGCCCGCCAGTGAGGTCGTCCAGAAGAGGGCGGGGTGACGGTGATGACTACACATCCAGGTCCATCCTGGCGAAGCAGCGGCGGAAGGAGGGGCAGAAGACGGTGTGGTTCAAGGAGAGCGAGGACTCCTCGGACATCGAGGTGGAGATCATCCCCGACTCCGTGGGACGCGTGGAGGAGGAGACGCCGGAGGAGCTGGAGGGCGAGGTGGAGATGGAGGGCGTGGTCAGGGACCCCGCCGCGCCAGTCCGAGAGACAGAGGGGGCGCCAGAGAACCAGGAGGGGGAGGAGGGGGAGCCTGGAGACACCAACACAGAGACAGAGGGGAGGGGCCAGGAGCACGAGGGCTGACAGTGGGTGGAGTCAGACTAAGACTAAGATTACTGTTTCCTGTCTCTGACGAGGACGTCGGAAGGACACGGTCTCACAGGGCGACTCTGATGGTGCTGCTGGTTTAAGTATGAATTTCACATGATGGGGGAGAAAAGGGGGCCACACTCTTCTGGTTCTTGTTGCAGCTCTTGCAAAGATTTCTGGGAGATCCTTTCTCCCTCAGTTTGTCAAAATCATGCTTTAGAAACACAGTGGGGCACTGCTGAGGAAATAGGTGCTTTATTTAGACACAATAAGAGTCTTCGATATTAGCAGCAGAGGTGAGTGGAGCTGACAGCGTGTCTCTGTGTGGACAGATTCATTAACTGCACCAAAAGAGAGACACAACATCTGTGGATTAACTTCAAACGTCCCCAGGATTCAAGGACATATTCAAGTACCCCCCCAGGACATTCACACTGTGAGACCACACCGTTATAGATATAAATGTAAATAGGATTTTTATTTAATATTTACAGTTTATTCAGAAATCACACCATCACAGATCGGACTGTTCTTCACCACGAGGTCTGTCTGCTAGATCCTGATCCTGCTCCTCTGAGGATGAACCCCTTTGGTTCACAGACAGAAAATCATTTTTTGTAGATTCTGAAATGGATCAAACAACCGCTGAATCTTAGGGACATTACCTGAGGTGTGGGAAACACTGCAGGTCATCTGTGTTTGAGCCACCAAAGATTTGGTGAAGGCAGACAGGACGTCCCAGACGATGAACGTCAAGCATGACCACCAGAGAGTCTGAGACAACTGTCAGAAGAAGAGCTGCTGCACCTCTCTGATCAGTGAAGACCTGAATGTAGAAGGAGCCTGAAGGAGGTAGACTCTCATTAATGGTCAATAATGGTCAATAATACTGCTTTCACACTAAAATTAGTGGGTCAACGCAAGTTTTTTTTTTAAAGCAGTTTATCCTGCTAACAATCAGCAAGCGACTCTTTTCCCACTGCCAGCAGACCCTGATGATGATGTGATGATGTCATCACACTGACGACATCATCAGCCTGATAAAACATGATCACGTAAACAAGGGAAAGGAGCATGGATGCCTTGGAAACCATTTTCTTTACATTGTACTTTTATCCCTCTTTAAAAATGTACAAACTTGGTGCTGATAATACAAAGGCAGATGTAATTTGTTGCTGAGAAAGCAAAGAGTCATGTAAGTTACAGACAGACGGCGAGGGTGCCATATTACGCCAACGTCATCTGTAAAGTAGCGGGTCAACGTGGGTGTGATGTTCTCACTGAAGTCGTTGCTTGCAGGGTCAATTGACTCATGTTGAAATTCCGATTTAAACCTTTCAAACTGACGACAGGAGCCGATTGTTACCGGGTTTAAACTGTTTTTTTTGGCCAATCTGAAAGGGGTATAAAACTGGATCACAGCATCTGGATCAGTCTAACAGACAGACCTCGTGCATCACAGAGATAAACTATACTCTACAAAGGAAATTTTTTTGCAGCATTGGGTTTGATTTTGGTAATTTTTTGTAAATAATGAAAAAAATAGAGCAATGTTTTTTTTTCTTTTTAACTCTGACGAATTGAAGGGGATATTTCTGGAGATCAGCACTGCATCTGGACAAAAAAAAAAACGCTTGCAACGCAACGGCGATGTCCTTGGATGTCATAAAAAAGTATTATTATTATTATTATTATTATTATTATTATTATTATTGTTGTTGTTGATGCTATTATTATTACAGATGGGGACATTTCTACTCCAGGTTTTATTGAATTCTTTTGAGAGGTTAAATATATTTAAGGCTGCTATAAAGGTAAATATCAGAAAAGACATAACAAATAAATGTCAAAAAGTCCGACTTAAATCTGCCACCCATCTCGGATATCTGACTTATAAATAAAAAAGTGATTACTTGCTGCCTTTGAACTTTTCACCGATTTACTTCAGCTCTGCAGAGCCTCTTTGTTAAGGCTCTACTGAAGTCTGAATTCTGGGATAAAGTCAGAATTTAGAAGACGATAATGTATGGATGGAACCACAGGCAGCACAGTGGTGCTGCAGGAAGTGCACCTGCCTCACAGCAAAAAGATTGCTGGTTCGATCCCCTGTGCATGCGTGGGTTCTCTCTGGGCACTCCTGCTTTCTCCCACAGACCATAAACATCCTCATTAGGTTAATTAGTGAATTAGTTAATTGCCCTAAGGTGTGAGCGTGACTGAATATGTATCTCTCTATCCCGCCTCTCGCCCAGTGTCAGCTTGGATGTGCGGTGTAGATGACAGATAGATATAAGACAAAATTCTGACCTCTCAAGTTCAACCTCCAAAGTTTTTATGTGTCTTTCTCTCCTCTCACTGTGAAGTCTGTTGATTATTTAAAAAAAGTTTTATGTATAATTCTTGGTTCTGCATTTTGGTAACGATCCTTCATGTATCTGTTGCACTTTGATTGTTGTTGAGATCACATTAATTATTACCTTTAGTAGAAGTTTAATAAAATGTTTTTTTTAATTGAAGTATTTGATCTTGAGTACTAAACAGCTGAGACGATTTTCTGTGGACATTGTTTTATTAAAGATTTCAGTGTAATAACATCTGATGGTGTTTGTATGTTTGACTTTTGTACATTAAATGATTCCTGCAGAGAAAATGAAGTCTGGAGGATTTGTTGACTTTGTTTAGATTGATAACCTCTGCCAAAGAGGTTATGTTTCTGCTGACGTATGTTTGTTTCTTAGCAAAAACTTCTGATAAATTTTGATGAAATTTTCAGGAGATGTTGGTGATGGCCCAACTTAAAAATGACTAGATTGTGGTAGTGATCCAGAAAACCTCCATTAGTGAACAATTGTTTTTGTTCAATAACTGTCCAACTAATAATGATATCAACATGATCCAGAGAGCTGGATGTAGGTTTTCAGGGTCGTGGAATTATATAGTGAAGGTAACTTTATCATGGAACTTTTGCTTATAGCTGAAACAGCAATATGTGAGCTACCTTGGCAGAGGTAACTTACAGAATCAATCTAATCTCAACTCAACTTTAAACTGCAAATGTTCTTTTCAGTCTGAAATTAATTTTGAACCCAGATAAAACGAAATACATGCTTTTCAGCCATGCCAGAAATCTTGATGATAGCACTACACACATTACTACTCTGGAAGGTCACAACATAGAAAGAGTCGCTCAGTACAAATATCTTGGTATCTGGCTGGATCAACAATTCACATTCAAACCTCACACCAGTTCACTTGTTGCCAAATTAGGACAAAAATTGGGCTATTTATACAGACACAAAACAAACTTCCCTATTTCATGCAGAAAACAAATTATTGAAGCCACCTTCTTGTCAGTTTTAGATTATGGAGATGTGGTCTACAGGCACACCACAGCTAGCTCAGTTAAATCACTGGATTCAGTTTACTGCTCTGCCATAAGGTTCATTACTGGTGACAGCTTTTTAAAGTGGGCTGGCTTTCTTTGTCAGTTGGAAGAGACAGGCATTGGTCACTTTTCATCTACAAATCTCTTAATGGACATCTGCCAGAGTATCTAACCTCTCTATTAAATACGACTACAAGGGATGGTGGTTTGGCTGAGTGGTTAGCAACCAGGCACCCCATGTATTTGCTTCTGCCGGTCCGGGTTCGGGTCTCGCCTGTGGCCAGTTTGCGGAATGTCTTCCCCTACTCTCTCACCCCCTTTAACAAGCCTATCTACTGTATCTCTTCTATCAATAAAGGCACAAAATGCCCCAAAACTACATTTAAAGAAAAAAAAATGTATATATGACCACAAACCACTAACAAACTCATTCTAGTGACTGCCTAATGCTTGGTGTTCCAAGAGTCCACAGCAAGATTGGAAAAACATCTTTCAGCTTTTGTGCAGCCCACAGCTGGAACACTTTACAGCAAACACTAAAACTCAGTGCACTTATAAGCAAAGGACAGTTTCAAACTATGATAAAGAACCACTATGTTCATGTCTGTAACTGTTTTTGAATTTGACACCACTGTTGTTTCTTTATTGTCTTACAATTACTGTTTTTATGTACTCTCGACGTCATTGGAAATTAGAGCTCATTCTCAATGGCATTTTGAGATTAAATAAAGAAATGAATGAATGACTTTGTTGTGAGCATGGTAACTATATTACTTACACCAAAGTTTGAGTCCACATTCTCAGTTAAAGTCTGGTTCCCGGTGTGTGCTGGTCTTTGTCAGGGTTGCCCCTTTTCACCGAAACACTTTGTTTTCCTTGTGGCGAGAAAGGTGATTGGTTTGGAGGGCATCAGTGTGCTTGGGGACTGAGATGAGAGTCAGATCCATGTCTGAGGCTCCATGTCTTGACTCGTCTTTGCAGGAAAATGGTGGACTATAGGGGTGGGCGTATCGATCTTAATATCGATAGTATCGATATCAAGCTGAGTATTGGTATCGGATCGATACTAGCGTGATGAGATCGATACTGCAGTTTCTCTTATGTCGTCTTTACTTTACTTTCCTCCGCTCCGACCACCGCTTCTAAATGGCGCAACTCTCTCCCTCTATGTCAACATGTTACTGTTCCTATACAAAAACCTATAAATCTGTTATCAATATGGAAACAGAGCCAAAAGGGCAACCCAAGAGAGGGCTTTGTGAGCAGAAAGCCAAAAGTTAAGGTTAACCGTAGTTTACACTTTATTTGTGCAAAGGAAGGTATTTTTTGTTGTGATGTTGACATTGTTATCTACTTTTTAGGCATTTTTACTGCCTAAAATCTTTGTGCTGTGTTTTACCATAATCATAATCAACCTACTCAAGGCAAAATTACAACATTATTCGATGATCATTACATTTCATGTAAAAAGTATCGGTATCGGCGATACTAGCCCTGTATTTACTTGGTATCGGATCGATACCAAAATTCCAAGTATCGCCCACCCCTAGTGGACTATCCCTTAGGAAGGGTGTGAGTTTTGGCCTGCACTAACTGAGTCCAGGTACCTCAGGGTTTTGTTCATTAGTGAGGGTAAAATGGACCATGACACCTTCAGTGTTGAAGGTGTTATGCTGCGTTCACACCGCAAGCGACCCAGCTACCAAAATCGCATCGCCCACTGAGGTATCATCGCGCGTCCATAAATACTTCATACTGTTGCCGTGGGCTGTCGCCCGGTGACGTCACGTCCGCTCAAGTTTCAGTATCATATCATATATCATATAACAGGATGTATAAGCGGACATTATTCCAGCTGTATCCTTTTCACTCACTTATCAACCACAAAACACTGCAGCTGATGCCCTGCAGCAGCATTATCTGTGAATTTTCCCACGGTCCGTCTAGGAGGAACTAATGTCCTCACTGACTAATGTTTCCCACATGGACATGGATTGTTACTCTGTCGTCCGGATGAATAACTGTCTGTCAAGGGTACTGTCACACACGCACACGCCGCTGATTGATCATCTTTTTTTTACTTTGACATCGGGCGACAAGCTATGTGGTAGTATGAAAAGCGGCTGTCGCATCGAGGGTGGGTTAGCCCCGCCCCATCGCGGCTGTACATTGACTTTACATGGAGAGTGATCGCCGAGGTAGTACAAGTAGCGTCCGGTGCGAACACAGCATTAGCCTTACAGAGCAGACGGACCTGCCTAATTCTGAAATCCTGCATGTCCGTCTTGCCGTTCTCCATTGCCAAACGACTTCCCTCGGCTAAATGCTGAACAGCCCAGTCAAAGAACAGAGGCAGGAGCTGTGGACATGACGACAACAGGAAGTAACTGCATGTTTGAAAACAATGGCGGCTTCTGAAGCTGTCTCAATAACTGCAGTTTTTCTTAAAATCAGAAATGGACTTGATTTTTCTTTAAATGAAGAGGAAAGAACATCACTTGAAGCTTGTCTTATGGGAACTACTGTTTCTCCTCTTGACTGGAGATCACTGTTGGGAAACTGGGAAAGAACAAGGAAATCCTCTGTGAACAAGTCAGTTAGCCTGTGGTCATCATGGTTATTCAGTGATACTTGGCGAAATCTGCTCTCCTCAGAAGTTTACCTGAAAACTTGGTAGAGACTGGCCATTTTCAAATTCGCCTACCATACTACAGTAGTATTGCATACTGATTCGCCCAAAATGTAGTATGCAGTATACAGTATGTGAACAAATGCTAAAGTTGCAGTATGTAAAAAATACCTGGATGACGTACTGATTCGAGAAAAACTCCCAGTATGCATCGAACCAGTCTGTTTCACTTACTTTTACCCACAATGCAAAGGCCTGAATATAAAATAATTGAGAACTGGGCATCAACAACTGGAGCAGCAGTACAAATTAAAGAGCCATTATTTGTTATCTTTACCTTTTCAACATGAACTATTGCATAATAAGTTATAAAAAGGTCTGTTGTTGTTGTTTTTCTGTTACGGTTGGTACTGGCCAGAAGGTAGTGTTATGTCTGTCCTATACCTGTGGCATTATCAGTGTAAACCGCTGACAATAACGACATTTTACCATTACATACTGTATTTCTCTGTGAGGACTGCTCGCCAGTCCTCCAGTTTTTGCTCCTCTCTCCCTCCCCTCTCGGGTTGTCTCCTCTGTTTCCCTGTCCTGCACTTACCCTGAGCACCTGTGGTGGAGTTGGCGCTACGGAGCTACCTTCCCTTCTCTCACGCCTCTGCGGGTATCCGGATTGGGCGGAACCTGGAGCTGCTCTCCACTTCCCTCACCACCTGTTCCTGATCTACCTGATGAGGAAGCGGCCCTACTTAAAGGAAAACTTCGGTTCCTGCAGCTTTTACATTGTTTATAGAATGAAGTAGAACAATATACTCACCCTGAAGGCTTTCCTGATCCAAACAGTGCTTCGGGAAATATTTAGATCCAAAGTCGAGCAGCGGACATCCGTACAAACGTAGCACAATAGGGCATGCATAGCGCCCCTCCTAAAACTGCATTAATCGTCCAAAAACTCATTATTTCACCAATATTCCATCATGGTCCAGTCCCGCTACTCCTCCAAGACAGTCTGTGTCGCTCCAGACATATCTTTGAGCCTCTGCTGACCTCTGAGCTGACGAAGAAGACCGGGTGCCTCTGCGCATGCGCAGTGCTCTCTGGAGCGCTGCCTCCGCTACCTCCTTTCTATAAGTTCCTTATCTGTAAACTGTGGCTCGAAACTGTAAGGACACCCATCATATTCAGAGTTCTCCTCCACAACATCTTCATCTGACAGATATTCATCCATTTTGCACAAAACTGGAGGAAGAAAGTTGTGTAGCCGGCAGTCGCCCCTGGAACAATAAGCCGTACTGCGCATGTGCAGAGGCACCCGGTCTTCTTCGTCAGCTCAGTGGTCAGCAGAGGCTCAAAGATATGTCTGGAGCGACACAGACTGTCTTGGGGGAGTAGCGGGACTGGACCATGATGGAATATTGGTGAAATAATGAGTTTTTGGACGATTAATGCAGTTTTAGGAGCAGTGCTATGCATGCCCTATTGTGCTACGTTTGTACGGATGTCTGCTGCTCGATTTTGGATCTAAATATCTCCCGAGGCACTGTTTGCATCAGGAAAGCCTTCAGGGTAAGTATATTGTTCTACTTCATTCTATAAACAATGTAAAAGCTGCAGGAACCGAACTTTTCCTTTAAGCTGGTGGAGGACTTCTCTACTCGCCGGCTGATTACATTTCAGTTTGTGGTTCGTACTGCTCACAGTTCGTGCTGGCTTCAGTCTCTTCTCTTCATTCTTTGAATGATTCATTTTCTATGTTTGGAATTTGGAAGTGTTTTTGGACGGTTTGGGTTTACCTGTGGACTAATCAGATTCTCTCCTCTGTTTTTTCTCCCAGGTCTCCACGAGCTCCTGCCAATGCCCCCACCTTTGTACATATCACCAGTTATTTGTTTGTCCCCTGTAAATAAACCTTGGTGTTCACTTTTGATCTGATCTCTGCCTTTGCTCTGGGTCCATCACACTAATACCAACACCTAACATTTCTCCTCTATATTTCCACCACCTCAAATGTTCCTGCTCCTCCTCATTCTTTTTCTGTACTGTGAGTGTGATGGTTATTCTTGATCTGTTGTTTGGCTGGCAATATCTTTGCAGATCAATAACTGAAATGTCAAGATGTACTTGTGTTTTTTTTATTTTGTACATTTAAAATAGTGCTGGAAAAAAATCAGCTGCAGCATACTTCTGCATTCCTCAAACTGAAGACCAGCGTAGCTACAAAATAAATCTGACAGAACAGTCATACTACATCCCAGTGTAATAGGCAGTATGGAGTGCCGACTACCTACTACGTTCATACAGTATGTAGAAGGCAAATTCAAAAGCAGCCACTGTCTTTGATGAGGTTCATGTCACATATAAGTGTTAAATGATATACCTGTGTGGTAAAATTTAATGTGAAATGATAGCCGTAAGATAGTGCAAACTAACAGCTAACTGTTGCTATTGGTCATTAACTGTTGTTAGTCGTCAGCCGCTACATATGCGACATCATATGTAGCAGCGTTGCTTTATATGATTGGTCTGTGATGACTGTGAGCCAAACGATTGTCCTATCATGTTGTTTTGAAGGTTCTGCTTCTGAAAACATTTTCACATGGTTCCTTCTCAGATTGATAAGTGAGATGGTGTGTCAGGTTAGATACCACTTTAGAAAGCATTACCTGGATGAACCTTCAGAGATTTCTTACCTCTCCAACTCCACTCCTGCCCTCATTTATGGTCATGATTTTTGGGAAACACCAAAAGATTGAAATTCTGCGTACACGCGGATGAAATGAGGTTAATCTGGAAGTCAGCTGGAGGACGCGAGACATCCGGAGGGAGGTCTTGCGGGCACGCTCATCTGGGTTGATCTGCTTGGCCTGTTTCCTCCATGAGACTGGATGGAGGTTTTATTTGGGTGTCACATGAGTGTTATGACTGTGAGTCACTTATTTACTATTTGTTGTTTTTAATATGTAGAGGAGCACTTTTGTCTCTTTCCTCCTCCCTCCCTGGCCCAATCCCAAACCGCCCCCTACACACTACCCCTTCACTAACGAGTGTCACTCCAAATTTGAGTCACACTCGAAGATATGGAGGGCACTTCCACTGAAGGGCGAGGGTATGTAAAAAAGACAGGCAGGAATGGGAGGCCCTCTTCACTTCACCGGAAAAGGAAAACTTCGTGGCCATGGCAACAGAAAGATGCCCCGTGTAAGGCTGTTACACTGTGGCAAAGATTATGAACCGCTAGAACATGAGTTACGTTATAGGCTAATTCAAATAATTTAAGCGATTCCACATGTCTTTCAATCCGATTACCATCTGACAATTCCAATCAAAGAAATGAATAAATGTTGCCAATTGTGCTCACATTTTATGGCGCCAGGGCTGCAAAATCATATCAAACGTCAGCATGACTTGTTTGTTTCGTTTAAACTTTAAAACCACACTTTATGTGATTTTCTGTCAGTGTGAAAAAGGTGTGGGGAACATATGGACACATGCGGTACTTACATTTATGTTGTTTCCTCTCCCATTTAGACGTTGCACTTCCTGCCAAAGTCAATAGCCTGCATCGATGCAGACTCGCTGTTTAAGGGCTGAACGGTCTACTCCCCCTCCGCACTCCGTGGAATGGGACAGCCCTTAATATGGCGGACCCTCCGCGAGGACGCGCAAACAGAGGGGTAGTGGGTAGGGAGAGTGTGTAGGGGGCGGTTTGGGATTGGGCCCCTCTGTGCTCCTGCTAATGCTTGCTGCAGGTGGAGTGTCCTGATTGGACGGCAGCAGAAAGGCTTCTGAGTGGAAGAGACCTGTCCAGTGGCGCCATCCGATTGGCTGAGAGCTTATGGTCGATGTTTTAAATACGACAGCAGGAGAGACACCAACCCTCCTTCTTCCTCACTGCCAACTTTTGCCACAGCTCTCAAAGAACTGTGTTTGTGAAGCCAGTAGTTTGTGATTTTGTGTTTTGTTTAAAGAAAACTATTTAAGTTTGAATAGTCAGGTAATGTAGGGGAGAACAGAGCTTGGTTTCCATTTTCTCCTGTTTTTCTGTTAGACAGGCACGTTAGGTTTGTATCTATTATGTTTTACGCTAGTGGTCAGGTAAGATTTTTGATATCTAGGAGTATTTTTGACCAAGGTACGTTTCATCAGTCTGTTTCCTGACTATAAAAGACACAAGCAGAAACAAGAAATCAAGCTGTTTTTCTGTTTTGTGCAAAACAAAAAAAAAACAGGACACGGCTCCTTTTCTTCCTTTCTAGTGTTTTGGGAAAAAAAAACAAAAAAAACAAGAAACTCAACTCAACACCATATTTCATTTTGTTGGTGGGCGGGGCTTTGAAGCCCGACAGTGCTGTGCCCTTCACAATAAAACTCCTTCTCTGGCAGGCATGGGGAGCCGGACTTTCAGTGCACTGCCTGCAATTATTCATAATCAACGCAAGTGGTGAACACAGTCCAGGATTTACACAGAAGTAACCTATCTATTGATTGAGAGAGAGGCCTATTTATCAGCGATGGGTCGCAGAAGACAAGATCAACGAGGCATGCTGAAAGTAGGCATTTAAATGACCAGCAGGTGTTGTCATGCCAAAACGATGCCATCAATCAGCCCTAAAACGTCCTGTTTCCCATAGACTCCTCCTGATATTTCCGTGAAATCAGAACAGGCAGATAGCCGAGCTGGTCAGTGGTCTTGGGTCAGCTTAATGCACTTTGAGTCAGTTCAGGGAACTTTCTCATGTGCTCCTGCTACATCTTTTTTCAGATTATATTTCACGTGTGGTTTCAGTGACTCCCGAGGTGGAATCTCTGGCAGCAACACATCCCTGACTCGTGGTTGGTCTTGCAGATTTTATGTCCCATTGTGAATTTGAGGTTAAGATATACTGCTCTGCTACATTCAGTTGAATAAAGCTGAAAATGTCTCAAGCAAGGGGGTGTAAGGTCTTGTTTTCAAATTTATTATATTATATGTAAGTATTAAATCATGCATCAGCATGATATGTCCTCTTTAAACAAAACAGAAAAATGGAAAAACAGCTTGACTTCTTGTTTCTGCTTGTGTCTTTTATACCCAGGAAACAGACTGATAAGACGTGCCTTGGTCATTTTTGTTGTTTTATTATAGCCGACTTTCCCCAAGATAATTTTGATTTAGTTTGTCAAAAGGAATAAAAGAATCATTAAAAAATGTTGTTTGGACTGCAATAATCGTGTTTGTTTGTGGTTTTTTGCTGGTGTGCCTTGGGAGTGACAAAGGAGTGGTTAATTTTATGTTTCCTCCAGTATCCCCTAGGCTGGTCTTAACATGAGCAACAGTATTTTTAATATGAGGGGATCCGCCTCTTCCCTCAAACTGTGGATGATTCTGATTTTAAGTGAAAGCACAGAGACCACTGATGGTTTTAAAACATTTTATTTAAGCCAATCACCTTCAAAAACATCAGCCAGTAGAGGAACTTTAACCTAAATTAATAGTGTTCTATTTAAAACAAATCCCTGATTAAAAGAAGAGATGAAGATGATGTGACAAAGGGCCATACTGAAACAATCAATAATCCCTGATCAATAAAATCCAACCCTGACCTCGGACATCCCTTTCACTCACACCTTAAAAACACTCATCAGTGCAGGATGTATTGCTAGAAACGGACCGATTATGAAGCAACGGCGGGCGTGCAGCAGGTTCTCTCCGTTCTTGTGTTAGCTCTGGTCTTCAGCAGGCAACCTCAAAGCTCCACAAGCCCACCGTGGTCTCACTTTGACTTAGCAAAGCCCACTCGGTCGTTATCGCGGTCAAACACGGTGTAGTACTGACCGATGAAGACGTCTCCCAGAATCCACAGGGGTCCAGCTGGGGGAGGGATGTCCAGGCCCATGAAGCCACTCAGACACATGGTCTTACCTGCCTGGCTAACCTGGAGGGAAGAAGAGAAACCCAGTTATCACCTGTTGAATGTTTCAAACAGGTGTTTTTGAGCATTTCTCAACTTTACCAGTCCTTTGCTAGCCTTTTTTGGAGCATGATGTAGGCAAGGTAAGGTAAGTTTCTCAGTTTAAACACAAAAAATCTTGGCTTTATGTTTTCAGATGAAAATTCACTGATTGGCCAAAAAAAGTCGCCACCTGGATTTAACTAAGCAAACAGGTACGAGCCTCCTATTGGATAATTACTGCATGGGCGATTATCTTTCAGGTGCAACAAGTTATTTAACCCCAGCTGATGCAATGAGAAGCTTCTCATTTCTTTAACAACCATGTCAAAGACACATCCTGAGGTCGTGAAAAAGATGTTAGTCTGTTTCAGAAGGGTCAAATCATTGGCATCAAGCAGAGAAAAAATCTAAGGAGATTAAAGAAACTACTAAAATTGGGTTAAGAACTGTCCAACGCATTATTAAAAACTGGAAGGATAGTGGGACACCATCGTCTTCAAGGAAGAAATGTGGTTGGAATAAAATCTTTAATGATCATGATCGGCAAATCACTTAGACGTTTGGCCAAATCAAATCAAATCAAAGAAATGCAACAGTAGAACTCAGGTGTGTTTAATAGTGGAAGTAAGAGCATTTCCACACACACAACGTGAAGGGAACTCAAGCAATTTGGACGGAACAGCTGTGTAGCCTGAAGAAAACCACTAATCAGTAAGACTAACCAGAAAAAAGGCTTCAGTTTGTTAGGGAGCATAAAGATTGGACTGTGGAGGACTGGAAGAAGGTCATGTGGTCTGATGAGTCCAGATTGACCCTGTTCCAGAGTGATGGGAGCATCAGGGTAAGAAGAGAGGCAGGTGAAGTAATGCACTTATCATGCCTAGTGCCTACTGTACAACCCTGTGAGGGCAGTGCTGTGATCTGGGACAAATCTTGTAACATTGCAGAAGCTTGTTGAAACAATGCATCAGTTAAAGCTTACTGTAATCAAAGTTAAAGGTGGTCCAACGAAATATTAGAGTGTGTGGTGACTTTTTTTGGCCAAGCAATGTATTTAAGTGACATAGCATAACATGCATTTTTACCACCACTACAAGGAGCTTATGTTTTTGCTGGCGTATGTTTATCTGTCTGTTTGTCTTTCTAGCAAGTCTTTGTAAGATTTTGCTGAAATTTTCAGGATATGTTGGTAATGGCCCAACTTAGAAATGATTCGATTTTGGTGGTGATACACATATTTGTCTGGATGCAAAGAAATCCCCCAAAAGAGTTGTATTGTTCCCCTCTGAGCCCCCGACGCCCCCTGGTGGTCATGTTCTCACCTTCAGGATGTACTGCTCTCCGGTCAGGGAGTAGGCCTTACCCCCGATGTTGAAGGTGATGACGGGCAGAGACGGGATTTTGTCACAGTTCACCATGTACTGAAAAACAGAAAAAGGTCAAACTTAATGCTGGTGAGAGGTGAGGCAGACCTTTGAGGCGGTCTCAGGAGTTTGGGACTTGGGAGTCAGGTGTGTTGCATCAGATTCATCGATTTTGAGCTGAAACAAAATGAACTCCCGCTCCCCGTTCAGACTGACCTCTCCCTGGATGAGCGGCAGGGCCCCGATGGCTTTCTGCAGGTTCTTGACTTCAGCGGCGGGGCCGGTGATCAAGGACGTCCCAGTGTCGACGATGGCCTCGCAGCCACTGGTGCACAGTTTGAGCTGAGGGCCCACAGACATCCTGAGGGGTTTACAGAGACAGACAGACAGAGCCATAAACAGGTTTGATTATTACTGATGGTCACAGACACCTGAAGGTCAAACCTTCTGCAGGACCCTCATCCAGGAGGTCAGAATACCCAAGCTGAAGATTAGATGTGTTCATAAACAGCTGTCATCTGGCTGTAGTGCTCTGTTACATGAAGCAGAAACCTCTGATACCATGAACTTTCTTTAGTGCAGTGGTTTCCAACCTTTTTTAGTCCTTGACCCCATTCTGACATCACAAATTTCTGACATTTTTGTCCCTAGTCCCTACAATTAGTTTTTCGTCCTGTTTGTTATACTGTGATGTAAATACAGAGTGGCCAGGATTAGTGCATAAAGTGACAATTTAATTTTCCCTGATCAGGACAAAGGCTTAGCTACAAGGCTTCTTTTTCTCTATTTCTCGTCTTTTTGGTGTCTGCGTCTCTGTTCCTCTTGGAGCTGTCTTTCTGGGGCCAGGTGATCAAATAAATCTTTCCATTTTTGTTTATTGAGTGTTTTTTTTCCTTCTGACTGCAAGTTTGTGTGTTAAATTGAGGCGAGGGAACTGAAGCAGCGGTAACTGTAAAGTCATGTGATCACAGCCTTCAGTCAAGTCGGGTTAATGCAAATTTTTTAAAATGCTGCATTTTATATGAACTACATTTATATTTGAGAAAGTGAAAGTATAGAATACAGTTTTATAAGATTATGTGTGTTATTTATTTTTTCATTAAAAAATTTTTTTTAGTAGATTTTTTTTTTTTTTATTAATTAGACATTTCATGTGACCCCATTTAAATGTCAGGAACGTGGGGTCCCGACCCCAGGGCTGAAAAACACTGCTATAGTGAAAGAGCTGGTCACCTGACCCTTATCAGGCTGAGCTGACTCAGATCTTGAAAAGCATATTTATCTGTCAAAAGTCAAACATTTCCAAAACACTCACTCTAATCCACATTCACCTAACCTGTTGAAATAAATATCTTCCTATAAAGAATAAATGACAAAATTAAGACTCTGAACTGCTTGTAATAAAAGCAAATCTCTAAAAATGAAACAAGGAAAGTTTGATTCAGTTAGGGTCTAAAATGAAGGTTTAACATCTGCTCGAGTTCAATTTGTCTTGTTTTATTGGCAGATCATTTTACTTATTATTACACGAAACTTAGGCCTTTTTTTTTTCGTTTTTATATCTTTAAATAATATCTTAATCCAAACATGTAGGAAATAGTGGATTAGAATCAGTCTAGTGAGATTTTAATTGTCATGATATTGGACAAATATTTCGACCTAGATCTGAGATTTTGCAGTGTTAGTACGTCAATGGGACAAACCTGACCAAATAAATGAATAAATGAATAAACTGCACTGCAAAACTCAAATCTTAGCAAGTTTGTCTTATTTCAGTCAAATATATCCACAATACTTGCTAAAATCTCATACTCATTTAAGGAGTCCAGGTGGATTTCTTATTACAAGGAATTCAAAACGAAACTAAAGCACAGAATAACTCATGATTATGTGAAAGTATCTGCCCTTGAAACAACCAAAATTGTACTCTTTGAGGATCTTAAAATCATGTATGTATATAAAATCATGTAAGGTAGCACATCTTCCTTCCAAGACATTGTAAAAGTAAAATTGTGTTGCCACATTGGAAGATATTTTAACTCATTACAAGAAATTCATGACTTGCTTTTTTGTTTAAGTACTGAAATATACAGTCATGGAAAAAATTATTAGACCACCCTTGTTTTCTTCAATTTCTTGTTAATTTTAATGCCTGACTCAACTAAAGGTACATTTGTTTGGACAATTATAATGATAACAACAAAAATAGCTCATGAGAGTTTAATTTAAGAACTAAGAACTATTCATTTTCCATGGTTTTCTTGATAATAACCAAAATTACTTAAATTCTTACATCAATAGCTATGGCATTGTACCGCCAAAAACACTACTTTTAAGCATTCCATGTTTTCTTTTCTGTTTGCTTTAAACACATGATACACACAAGAGTTAATACTTGATTGCATAACCATTGTTTTTGATGACTGCAGCCATGCGTCTTGGCATGCTCTCCACCAGCTTCTGACATTGTTCTGCTGTCACAGCAGCCCATTCCTGTTGGACAAATTCAAACAAATTTTCTTTGTTTTTGGGCTTGTGGTTCTCCATTTTGAGTTTGATGATTTTCCACAGGTTTTCAATTGGATTAAGATCTGGTGATTGAGCAGGCCAAGGCATGGTGCGAATGTTGTGGTTCTCCATCCAGGCTTTAACTGACCTTGCCGTGTGGCAAGGGGCATTGTCTTGTTGGAAAATCCAGTCATTCGAGGCAGGAAAGAGTTTTCAAGCTGATGGAAGAAGACTGCTTTCAAGGGTAGTCCTGTACATGACCTGGTTCATTCGGCCTTCACACAATTGCATTTGCCCTGTTCCACTCAGACTGAAACAACCCCAGATCATGACTGATCCACCCCCATGTTTTACTGTAGGGGCAAGACAGTCTGGGTTGTAAGCTTCTCCAGGCTTCCTCCTAACCAGTAAGTTGGCTGGAGTGGGCATCAATTCAAAATTGGATTCATCACTGAAGAGAACCTTAGCCCAATCATCAACAGTCCAATCCTTGTGGTCTCGAGCAAAGAGTAACCGGGCCTTCCTCTGCCTTTCATTGATGAAGGGCTTCTTGCGTGCTCTGTGTGACTTCAAACCAGCTTCAACAAGTCGGTTTCCAACTGTCCTTGCTGAACAAGTCACATTTCTCGACAGTGCCCACTCATTTTTAAGGTCCCTGGAGGTCTGACGATGATTCCTGACACAGGAACGGATGAGTGCACGGTCATCTGGTGGGGTAGAAAGACGTTTCCTTCCACGGCCAGGTAGCAATTTGGTAGTGCCATGTTCAGCTTGTTTTTTTTTTGTTGTAATGAACGGCTGTCTTGGAGATCTTCAGTTTTTTCGCTACCTGTCTCTCACTCATGCCAATTTCCAGCAGTGCCAAGATGGCTGCCTTTGTGGCTTCACATAATTCTTTTGTTTTAGGTATTATGTGAGAGCTGACAACTTCTGAGTTGTGCTACGGCTTGAATGTAAGCAGGAAACCACTCTAGGCCTTTGCATGTGCAGTGCTGCTTGTGACATGAAATGGCCTCTTATATACCCTGGGAATCAATTAAGCTTAAGAATGTCAAATAGGACATAAAGTATTATGTGACCAGCTGCATTTTTTGTTGTGTTCATTGTATTATACGTTTAGTGGTACCAGATATTAGAATGAGCAAGAAATTGAAGAAAACAAGGGTGGTCTAATAATTTTTTCCATGACTGTACTTAAACAAAAGGAGGATCGCTGTGTAGCTGGACATGTTAGGCAATTTTGGCCCACAATAAGTCATGTGAGATTTTTAGAATTCAAATTGGATGAATAAACTTCCTTAGATTTGAGTTTTTGCAGTGTGTGGACCAGTCTGACTTAAATCATGAGCTCACAGAGACTTAACCTGGACCTGCTGGTGGACCCACACCCCTACAGTGAATGTTCAGACACTGACCCGTCCATGTGGATCTGCCAGTACGCCTGTCGGGTGATGTTGACGTAGTTGAAGCCTCCGCTGTAGTATTTGGGGTCAGTTCCTCCAAGCAGCAGCTCACCGCCGGGCTCCGTGTCGGGGTTCCTGAAACAAAGACAGAATTGTACATACATTTTTTTGCCTTGTTTCACGTCTGTAATCAGACAGATCCATCCTCTGAGCTCCTGGAGACTGTCCTCCAGTGTCCCACCTGTTCAGGTAGAAGGAGAAGACGTTCTGTTCCACCTTCTTCTGACTCATGATGTTATCGAAGACAGGGGCGACCCCGTCCACGGAGATGCGAGGGTACGCCATGCCGAGGATCCCGTCAAACTTGGCGGCGATAAAGGTGACGCCGGGCTGCTTGATGGCCTCACCGAAGAGCTGGTCCTCCACAGAGATGTCTCCGATCTGAAACACAGGACAGTTCCTGACTGACACTTCACTCAAACATCGAAGACCTTCATGATGGACATTGAAGGAAAGTATGTGTCACTTCATTATACAAGCATGGATATTTTACAGACATTTATATTTTTATGCAAATGTAACATAAGTAAAAGTAAAGTGTTTTTATAATCATGCTCATTTGCAGGCCATGTGTGTAGAGCAGATAAAGAGGGTTAGAAACTCCTGAGAGGCTCTTGATCACTCTGTACAAATGAACAAGTGTTCACGGTGTTAACAGAAGTAACCTGCTATTGAGATGGGGGAGACAAAAAATCAACACCAACCTCCAAACTTCTCAGATATCAACTGTCAGATTTTTTTTTTTTTTTTTTTTTTTACTGCAAATAAAAAAGCCCTAAAAACATAAGAGAAACCAGGATTTTAAAAAATATCTTCACACAAATCAGGATGTAAACGGCATAGGGTTCTTACATCACGGTTATTGTGTCCATCTGCTGCCTCTTCACTCCCATCAAAGAATACACAGGATGAGTGTTCAAAGGTAAAGGTATTAATTTGAAATATCCAAGGTCTTTTGACAAAACAACTGATAACTTTCCATGGGTAAATTTAACTCATCCGCCAACAACATGGTTTGAGGGCATTTTCACGCCAACCACATTTAGTGTGCACCAAAGAAGTTTTGGCCCAGGTTTTGGTACGTTAGTATCAATGTGAATACAACCACCGCACTTTGGTGCGCACCAACTCAGCCGGTCCGAGACCTCCATGAAGGGGTGGTCTCGATCCGCTCCATCTCCCTACATTTGGTGCGGTTTCACTGGTGTGAAACAAAGTGGTCTGAACCGATCTACTTTTGATGCATTACTTCCTGTTAATCCTGCGGTTGAATCTTTTGTTTACTCAATTTGTCGATTTGTTTATTCTGGTTGAGGATTACGATGATTTACGAGGGTCCAGAAGGTCGCTGATGCCGTCTCAAACATGATAAAAAAAAGCCTCTTCTTCGTTCTCCTCCGTAGCAGGTTTGGCAACCAGTTACGTGCATATCGCCCCCTGCTGTTTCAAACTCAGTAAATACACAAGTGGGTCCGGGCACGGTTCAATTTTTGCTAGTGTGAATGCAAGCCAGCGGGGGAGGGGCAGGGGGGGCGAACCCATGGCGAACTGCGCCGCAGCACGGTTCGAAACAAGTGGACCTAATGTGAAAACGCCCTGAGAATGACTCTGGTCACAGGGGAAGGACCATCTCATCATCTCCATATAGTTCAGCTGAAGGTGCAGACCTACACAATCATCACTGAGGTCAGAGACTCATAGATCAGTGGTCTTACGGTGCACGTGTCCTGGCTCAGGTACCCCGACAGACTCCCTGAACCGTACTGGATGGCGAAGTCGGTGCCGTTCTTCACGTAGGTGCTGGACTTCCCAGAGTTGTATTTGTGGTGAGTCACTGGAAGCAAAAACAAAAGAACAGGTCAACACGCGCAGCTCTGCATGGCTAAACTCCACGGCTGTTGCCACGACAACTGTCAGACTCACTGCAGGCGATGTCCAGGAGGGAGCAGTGGATGGAGGGCACCCACAGGTTGGAGGAGCCGGTGTCGAAGACCACGGTGAAGGGCTGAGGGGGGGTCCCGATACCAATCTCTCCATAATACTGAGCCTGCCCGGACAGAGAGAACAGAGTCTTACAATCATCACAAACCAAGGTGATCAGCAAAAAGCCAGTTTGGATTATCTGGACTTTGAAAACAAACCCAAGAACCCTAAGCTTCCAGGAAATCAGATTACAATAATCCGAGGAGCCAAAGAACATTCTGCTCCTCAAAACACAAATTAACTCAGATCGGCATGTTCGATAAAAACAATAATCCACTTTATTCTTTAAAACAAATCATTCAGGCCATTAACTCAGACGAGGAGCCTGCACTGATCTGATCTGAATACTGACCAATCAGGGACATCAGCTAAAGGGAATGGTACTGGTTCTGGTTCTTGAACGGGACTGCTCGAGGCCCATGGCACATCCAAACCTGATTATCTCCCCTGGTCCACAAAAGCTTCTTAATTTTTTTTTTTTTACTGTAAATAAAAAAGCCCTAAAAAACATAAGAGAAACCAGAGATTTTAAAAAAATATCTTCACACAACTAGGGATGTAACGGTATGAAAATTTCACATCACGGTTATTGTGTCCAAAATTATCCCGGACATCATTATCCCGGTATTATTTCTGTGTGATCACAATGTTCAAAAAGTACTTTTACACACACTTGAAATCATTTAACCTCTAATATTATGATTATAAAGGGCCTTTTGGGTTTTTTTGTCAATGAATGTGTCAGGAAATGTCCTATGAGTAAATTTTTTCACCCTTTTTCTTAATAAATAAAAGTAAACAATTCTGGCAAGTTTTTTGTCATTATTATGTTTTAAATGCTTGAACAGTGTGATAACAAGAAAAGAAAAATGGATTTGAATTTTAAACATGATTCTTTTCATAAATAATTGTAAATTAACATGTTCAAAGTTTGGAGATGACCAAAAATAATCTTAACCTATTTTTCATACACTCAAACATTTTAGTTTGCCTGCAGCATTAGTGTTCATGTTACAGCTCGTTATATTAGACCATGTCCAGGCGTTTTCAGGTTTTTTTTTCTTTTTTACAGAAGATTGTCCATGAGGCAGTTTTTCCCCTTCATGACTCTCCTCTGGTCTCCCCTTCCCCTGGCAGATCTCCTCCACATTTCCCCCTCCAATATTTCCAAAGTACGATTGATTAAATCCATAAAACCCAAAGTATGAGGGAAAAAGTGATCAATTACAAAATATGTCCAAACAGCAAAACGGCAAGAACACACTCCAGGATGATCCTAGTGCTGTTATTTCCAACATTTATACATTATTTACACAGAAAATAACTGATAAACCACCTATAACTCACTAAAGTATGGCTCACTGAATCCTTTCTGTCTCTCTGGCTCAGTCAGCTCACTCACTCGAGGAGTAACAGTAGTTTTAGTCATGCACGTCTTTTTCTTTTACAGCAGCTTCGTGTTTTAGACAGGGTGATCGTCTTTAATCAGTTTCCCCTCGACATCCTTATAAAATCTAAACTCTGACTAGACTTCAGACTTTGTCCTCAGTGGCTGAGTGGGCTCCAGCTGCCATACTTTGAGTTTCAGAGGCCAAACATTGCAAACTGTGCATGAGCACCTCCGTCTGCTTTACTGAGGAGCAGACGCATAGTTTGGCTTTTCCAGGCAATGAGCTGCATCACCGTGATTTATTGACACAGTTTGGAAATCAAACTTGCTTTACTTGTAATTAAAACAGGGAATGGTGTTGGGAATTTATGGCGGTTTACCGTTCTACCTGTACCTGTTACATTCCTAAGTACAACACATATTGTCAGATATCATCAAACATGGAAATAGCACAATGAAAATCAAAATTATTACATAATATTTTCAGCATTAAATGATGGTGGAGCAGAGTCCTTCCATCTGAGCAAAATCATTCTTTCGGAAAACTCTGTCAGGACCTTTAAACGTTGGTGCCTCCATCTCATGACCATCAGACCAGAAAGTCGGTCTGCTGATGCGTGGTAGATGTTCGTGTGAGCAGGTTGGAGGTCAGACCTTCTCTAAGTCACTGGTTAAACTTTCACAACAACAGGCTGACACCACAAGAGATTACTGCACAGAAGTGAGGCCAACTTCCTCCTTATGAGACCGAAAAGAGGAAGACCGCGAGATTCTCAGTGTTTCTGTTGAGTCATTGTGGTCCACAACGCCTCACGTGTCGGATCTGCAACTCTTCCTGCCACTGCTGACAGGACAGAGGTTTTATGATCTGACTTTGGTTTATTGATTAAGACACAAAACCAGAGCAAACTGCACAAATCTGACAGAGTGAACAGGAGGTAGGGCTAATCCCAACATAAATCGTGTCTGCACTGAAGAGTACGGATGCACAATAAAAGATTTTTGCTGATATCTGATATGCTGATATTTCTAAACTCCTCATCATAGACAATAAAACTGACCTGATTACAGTCTATCTGTGTTAGAAAACAATGTAGATCCAGAAAAAAAGATTTCCTCTTTTAATTAATCACTCTTTACAAAAAAGACTTGTGTGTGTTTTTTTTGCTGTTTCAGTTATTTTTAATACATTTATTTCAGCGTATATTATTGGCTTTTCTTTTTTTGAGTCTTCCTGTTAAATATATTTAAGGCTTTGCTGCACACTCTTTATCTCTCCCCTGTAAGTAGTTCCAAAAATAAAATAAAAAATGTTTTGATGGCAGACAGGAAAAGATGATCTGCCATCTAAAAATAAAGACAGTAAAAAATAGGACATTGAGTAATGAGGAAGTAAACAGTCGTGGAATTTTCTACATTTTGTCAACTAAGATAGAAAAACCAGTCCAGCAGGGACTTCATGTTGCAAAAAGATGTTGTAATTCAACCACTAAAACCAACATATCCTTTCAGGAATCAAGTAAATAACTATGATCTGACATCTTTCTGACTCTTTTCTTATTCAGAAAGGATGTAGGCTGAAGTACAGAACTTATCTAGTCTCGTCCATTTAATTCTGTTTACTGCTTAGAATTTCCTTTTTATGAATTTATGTGTTTGATTAACTTAGTGTCTGTGTTATATGTGAATTGTAAGTGTGGGTGGGGTCTTTTATTGTCAGTTGTACACAATTTTCTACTTTTTATATCATTTATTTTTATTTAATTTTATTTATTTTGTGAAACACTTTGTGCTATACAAATAAAGTTTGACTTATTGATTGATAGTACTGCTCCTTATTTCCAAAACTGAGCTCAAATAATTGAAGCTTAAGGCATCAAAATATCACTAACATTACCTGCAGAAAATCCAAAATGAAGTACACACTTTCTAGAGGCACACTTTTGTGTTTTCTTCATACTATCCCAGTCTGGCATTTTTTAACCTGTGTTTGAACCTGCTTGTTGTTGTACATGTCTTTTTTTCTTTAGTGCTGTTATTACACAGATTAACTTCTTTTGTTGATATGCAGTGTAGTCTCATTTTAGTCTTAAAATTTAAAACTGCATTGACGTTTCTGATTTTTCAGAATTAATATGGGATTTCCACTTAAGTTTTTCCATCAATCATCCTTCCAGGAAACATTATTTCTGACACTTGCTCTATTTTAACGTCACTGTTCATAATTTTATCATTAGAATAACCTCATACTGGGTGTTGGCCTAATAAATCCGTCAAACTCTGTGTTTCCAATAATGTTGTTAATCATTGTATTAAATATTCCAAAATCACATCCTTCAGCCCTGATGGGGGCGCTGTAGCTTTAAGACTGAGGGCACTAAATGTTTAGTAAGTTGGACCCTGAGACAAAGACGATAACAGGAACACATGGTGCCGTTTGCTGCTGTGACTGTCAGGTTGAGACGGGACTGTTACAGCATTTGATAGCACAATTAAGGTCAGAGAAATTACCTAAGTTTTATAACCTTTATTACTCTGACTGTTGGTTCTTACAGCCTTTTATACTTTGACCTGATTTTGAAAGACTGAAGGAGCAAAGAAGAGAACTAAATAATGAAGATTCAACATTTTTTTTGTAGAAGAACGAGGCGTGAACACACCAACAGCCCCTAATCTCTCCTGATCGGACCTAAAAAAAAAAAACTGCTACTACTGTTTAAATTAAGTACTGTTTAAATTATGTATTTCTGAACTTTGATTTTGCAGTTTCAGCTGAGCTCCTTAAAAAACTTACTTTGCTATGATTTTATCTCTGAATATATTTCATTAGGCATTAAAATATAATCTACAGAATTAGTGTAAGCTATATTTGGAAACATCGTTGGTACAACGCTTTATATTTGCTATTTTTAATTATTTTTATAGATTATATATATTTATATTTCTCCCTTATTGAGAGTGATAATCCCTCGTGTACTGGAGCCATGGGCCTTTGGTGGCACTGCTCCAAAAAACCTGACATGACCCTTTAAATAAATGGACTTATATCAAATGTTAAATCCTGGTGCCAGGACATTAATCTGATTCACAGTCCAGGTCGGACACAGAGCAGCTTTGTTTTGGCTTTTTAGCATCTCGGTGGGGCATTAGTGAGAGTGCAGACTTCAGGAGGGCAGAGCTTACGTCCAGGTAGTTCTTCAGGATCTCAGGTGTGGGCTGGCTGCTGGACGGGAAGCCCAGGTTGTACTTCAGGGAGTGTTTATTCGCCAGGAGCTCCTCGGCCGTCCTGCCCGAGTCCGTCAGCTGGCGTCTGATGGAGGGGAACTTCTTTAGGGGGATCCTGCAGAGAGAGAGAGCAGGTCAGGGGTTATTACAGGACCGTTACAGGCCCTGTAACAGGCACATTCCAGGCCCTGTTACAGGCACCTGGTTTGAATGAGTCAGGGGTTATTACAGGCCTGTTAAAGGCCCAATTACAGGCTCATGTTACAGGCCCATTACAGGCCCCATTACAGGCATGTTCCTTGCTTCTGGCTAGAATGGGTCAGGAGGTTTTTACAAGGCCATTAAAGACCCTGTTGCAGGCCCGTTAAAGGCCCCAATACAGGCCCATGCCATGTTACAGGCAGGTGTGTTCCAGGCCCCAGACCAGAATGAATCAGGGTTTATTACAGGCCCATTACAGGTCCAAGGCCAACAACATGTTACATTTGGGGTCAGTATTTACATTATGGGGCAGGCAAAATGTATTTTTCTACTAATATTGTGATCAGTGAGTCAATGATTTATGGATTAAAGGGCTCATTACTTCATTGTATGGTGTAGTTTCACACAAAAAAATGCCCCATCCTACATATAAACACCAAAAAAAGCCTTTTGGAGACCTAAACTTTTTATTTAAGCTTTGGTAAGATAACTTCTTACCTATGTTCAATTTTCCCCAAATAATGCAATAACCGACCCAAAATGCAACCAGAACATTTCAGGTTTTATTACACTACAGTTGGGTTTCTGATGCATAATGAGCTGTTACAGACCCCTGAGGGTTAAATAAACCTGAAGTATTCGGACAAACATCAACACTGTGAGAGGCTCTGCTGATAAGATTTAACCCACATTCTTCAGTTTATCTTCATGCTGATATCAGATGGTATGCTGGGAAATAAAGTGCAACACTACAGCTGAGGCTGTGGACATGCCCCATCTGAGCTTTACAGAGGTCATAATTCACCAGAAGAGAGAGAGAAGGAGCAATTAAACTACCTCCATCAGCGATCACGATGGTAGGGATGGACGATGTTGGATTTTTGCTGATATTTCCAAATTTTAATGGCTGACAGTGATGCTGAGGTTTCCCCTTTACACAAACTAACTTGTTCCTCTCGTCTTGACAGCATGTTTGAGTCCTTGTGTGAAACAACATTTTATTCTCTAACGGAAGACTGTTTCGTTTTTGAAATGTAAATATTCAGCATAAACAAAATAAAGCATCAGGATACATTCATTCATTCTGTGGGTATTGCTGCCAATGTGATTTATACGATTATATATATGACTAAGATTTCTGCTGTAAATATCAAATCATTCAACCCTACAATCATACAACAATATTTTTAGCTATATCAACTATAATTTTATCCAAAAAAATCCAGTTTTCAATTTGAATAATTTTCCCTCTTTAAAAAAATGCCAAATGAAAGAACTATCTTGTAACAGATCTCAAAATTGAGTTTCCCTCTTACAGTTTAAGTTCATGCTGTAATTTTGTTCATATAGTTTTGGGTGTAGACAGGACACATGAACACTCAGAGTTGCACTATTATCACATTGCATTAACATGGAGATCTTCGATCAGGATTTAATTATCAAAAAACACATCCATGCCTTATTATGCTCGTGTGAAAATGGTAGGGTCTACTGTTTGACAGAGTCAAAATTTTCAGTATTTATTTTTTCAAATATTGCAGCAACTTGTGAGTGTTTTAAGAGTAAGTCGAGGAAATGAGCTTGACTTAATTTTTTTTTTAAATCATCTGCAAATATTGGTAAGTCCATCAATTTTTGGCCCAGCCTCTGTGTAAATATTGAGCATCTTCATTTTTGCTCATGTCTTCATGTTTGCTTTGTTCTGCTCTGTTTGTCCTTCAATTCTCCTTTTGAGCATAAGTTTTAAGGACTGAAATAACTAAATATTGTCCAGTCTGTGCTGTAAACTTACACATCTGCTTTATAAAAGAATAACACTATAAAAGTATATTCTGTCTGCGGGTGCACCCCTTGACTTGATATGAAAATAAAGAAGGATAACGTTCTCTTTAGGGAAGAGTTTGTTGGTTGGGCAGTCAAAAATTGCTTAAATATATGCTTTTAACTAAAGAGAAAACACTGCTGTTTGAATTTTTTTTTTTGATTTTATTATGATGTAGGACTGTGTTTCTCAGCTTCAATAAAAAAATCTTCTGATAAACTTTGACCGATTAACTTTGTTGATAAAGTTTTATGGACCTTTAACTCAATTAAACAGAGAGAAAGGACCAAACAAATCAGACTTTTCTTTTTACCCCTGCCAAAGAGGTTATGTTATTGCTGGACTCAGTTTGTTTCTCTGTTAGCAACATAACTCAAAAAGTTATGGACAGATTTCGATGAAATTATCAGGAAATGTCCAGATTGGGACAAAGAGCAAATGATTAGATTTTGGGAGTGATCCAGATCACCGCCTGGATCCTCCATGACGAAAAATGTGATTTCTGTGAATAACTGCTGAACTAAAATAGATATAATTATGAATCCAATTGCTAATTGTATGTTTTCACGGTCGAGGAATCTAAATATTTTGCTGAAATAAAGGTAGGAGTAATATTTATGGTGAAAATCACAATATGGGTGAGGACAGTGGCGCTGGTGGAGGTCTGAGCTCTCAGAGTGCTTTTCTAGTTTATACAATTTGTCACGGGCTTGTGGGATGTACGAATTAATGTCTCTGAGTAATTAACTAAAACAATTAATGGACAATAGTAGGATCTACAAATCAAAACTTCAACCTTCTAATTGTAAAACAAATAATGCAAATCAAGCAAATTAACACAACATTTGTACTATTTTTTTAGCATTTCATTTTTGTATGTGTTTTTATTATACCAGTGTCATTAACAATCCCGCTTATTGATAGATTGTTTATTGATCCCTGCTGATATTTTTTATTCTCTGTTGCATAAGCAGACCCCGGTCTCCCCCTTTAATGCTCTTATGACTGGCTGTTACCATTGAATAGTCATTATTTGAAACCACTTCAGACCTGTTTTAAAGTCTGTACTCGGATATCCTGTAGCCGTGGCAATGATTTAAAATCTTTTTTATTAGTTTGTAAAGCTCAAGCAGCAGAAAACCAAACCCACATCAGTCCTCTTTTTGGCCCTGATCCTCCAGTTGAGAACCCCGGCGAGGACAGTGAGGAGTGTTTTGTCTGGATCACTGCGTAGATCTTTACCCTTAAACATGTCCGTGTTATAATCTGATTAATGTCTAATGTTATCACTCTTTTATTAACCTATCGATCATCGTGATGATCGGTCAGCCCACGATCATTTATTATCGTTCATAAAACTGACCCGGATCACCAGGATTATGACTTTAACTCAAGTTAACCTGATACACCTTGGTGTTTAGGCCATAAAATCTCAGTTATTCATGTGTTATAACAGCCTCGGCTCACGGTAACCCGTCTCCCTTCCCTCCGATCGGTACTCACCGGATAATGGCGTCGCCCGTTAAGACGAAGCCCGCCAAAAACACAAAGAAGAGACCCCTCATCTTCGGACCTCAGATAAAATATGTTGACAGGGACACGGTGACCGAGCACTTCTGCTGTTTACCGTCTCACCGACTTTATCAGCTGACCGGGGAGACCAGCGCAGTCATGTGATCACGGGGCAGCGCTCAGGCATGACGTCACTTCCTGATTTATTCAACAAGAGCGCGTGATCTGGGCTGGGACGCCAACGGCTGTTTGGATAGATATGGAGTGTGAATGTAAGCATGAAAATAAAGTTCATTTAACATAAATATGCAGAATTTTGAAGCTTAAATTCAGCCCAGAGGTGACCTCAGGTAACTCAGGTGAGCTCAGGTGGGCTGTTGCTAACAGTAAAACTACTTAAATTATTACCTTTACCTGAACGCCATAGATATTATTAACCAGATAACTATTTAAAAACAATTACTAAGCTTAACAATTTATCTACCAGCTCAACTGTTTGGCAGAGGTAAAAAATAAACTCAAAGATACTTAATGTTTTATAAAACAGAACAATGAAATCATTGTTTGATTCCCTTAACACGGACAAACTACAATCAAACCAAAAAACATATTTTCATTGTGTGGGATTTAAAGGTTTAAAAAGTTAAAAGTTGATTACCTGATGACTTAATATGCACAAATATTTGGGACAGAATCAGTTACAAAGGCGTAAATGTTTGCAAATAAAATATAGCAATAAAAAATAACTTAAATAGATGATGTGTTTGACAAACAAACCAAAAAAAGTTATTTGATGAATAACAATATTATCTCATTAAAGTTAGATATTTAACACAACAATGACAGTGATATTTTTAAAATCTTTCCACTTCTTAAACCTTTGAATCCCACACAAAAGAAATATCAGTTCTTTTTGTTTGTTTGCTGTTTTTTTCCTGTATCCTAAAACACTGACAAACAAACAATGATGTTTTTTTGGGCATTAATTATTTCTGAATTTATTGACCTCTGCCAAACAGTTAAGCTGGAAGTTAAAGGGTGAAAGGATCCATTCTTTTGAGCCATGTATCAAAATGAACATATTTCATATTTTTTATTCATATCTGCCTCACATATCTTCGAATCTGCCATAAAATCCATCTCCTGGAATCTGAAGGAGTTCTAATTTTCTAATTTAAGATTAAGTTCTATCTAATTTGATTTAATCTAATTGAAAGGGGAGACCGGGGTCTGTTGTAACATTGCTCATGCAGTAGAAGGTGGCTATTGTCCTGCTGAATTTCCATTGTCATATTTTATTGTATTTTTGATTTTATTTCAGATTTTATTGTTATTTTTTCTAATTATGTACAGTGTACTGAGTGTTTTAAAAGGCACTTTTAAATAAAAGCTATCATTATTGTTATTATTTTATTTGTTAGGATATTTTCAGTCATTGTAAAACTCTGATGGGAAAGAAAATCAAACAGCCTTTTTTTACTGACATCTCAGTGTTTCATATTGAATTGAATTTAATCGAATTCTTTATTTTGAACATGCAACAAGAAATACATGTTGTCACCTTAAATCAGAGATGGGCAACTGGCAGCTGGGGGCCACATGCAGCCCTTCACCTCACTTAATGCAACCCACCAGTCATTTCCAAAAAAAAAAAAAAAAACAAAGAAAAGAAAAACAAATTTGACATATGATGAATATGAGTTAACAGAGTTCTGCACAATGCACAAATTGGGATGGTGATAAAATATTTCCACTTATTTTAAATTGCTGGTACATGCCTAGTTATAAACAAATCATTGGATATAATTTTCTTTGATTATATCTCTAAATATCTTTTTGAGGCATTAAAATGTAATAGTATCAGTAAAAACAAAATTTTGAAACAACTATAGAAGTAATCTATTTTTACTTTTGAAACTGGTAAATATTAATTTCTTTATTACATTAAAATAAACTTAAATTGGCTTTAGTTACATGCCATACTCATTGAACTGTGAATTGTAATTGTGTTTGAGTTGAAATATTTAATGCTTGTATTTTCCTTGTTTGAAGCTTTATATTTACTATTTTTTTGTTTATATATTTTTTCTCACTGAAAGTGCCACACAATGTGTAACAGTGCGGCCCTCAGGCACTGAAAAACAAGTATGTGGCCCTCTCGGTAACCAAAGTTGCCAACCCCTGCCTTAAGTACATATATATGCCAAAAAGAGCAGGTAAACTCTTGATGAGATCATGCTTGTGCGGCAAGCAGGAAGAAGTATAAACCTAGTTAATCCTATCCCTTTATTTACCGTTTACCACAGTCAAGTTTCCACATTTATATTTATTTATTTATTTCATTAACCGCCTATCCAGGAAACAATAGTCTTTGTAATGTATTGACTGACATATCTATAAGGTACATACAAATGTACACATTTAGTAGTTGTAATAGTAATAGTTTCCCTATATATAATTCTGTTCATATAATACACCCTTATCTGTAACTTCATATACATATATATACATATATATACATATATATGTATAAATATATATATATATATACACACACATATATATATATATATATATGCATATATATGTATATATGTGTATATGTATATATATGTATATATATGTATATGTATATATATGTATGTATGTATATATATATGTATATGTATATATATATATATATATATATATATATATATATATATATATATATATATATATATATATATATATGTATATATATATATATATATATATATATATATATATATATATATATATATATATATATATATATATATATATATATATATATATATATATATATATATATATATATATATATATATATATATATATATATATATATATATATATATATATATATATATATATATATATATATATATATATATATATATATATACATGTATATGTATATATGTATGTATATGAAGAGCTCTTTTCCAAAATGCTATAAATCCATTTTCATTTTGCAAAAATTACATTATTTACCCAGACCCACCATTGGGTTGGCTGGGGAACTGAACTTTGAAATACAGTTTAAACAGGGATATATAGCTTTCTGGCATTAAATACTGATAGGGCAGGTAGTACAATCGGTGTACAAAAGAATAGCACTGAGTAATATATATATTTTTAATTTTGGCTTTTATAGCGTTTTGGAAAGAACTCTTCATATATATATACATATATATACATATATATATATATATATATATATATATATATATATATATATATATATATATATATATATATATATATATATATATATATATATATATATATATATATATATATATATATATATATATACACATATATATATATACATATATATATATAAAAAATATATGTGTGTGTATGTATATATATATATATATATATATATATATATATATATATATATATCTGTATGAAGACCTGATCAAAATCTTAAGACCAGTTGAATAATTGCTAGAATATACATTTTGCACATTTGGACCTTAATGAGGTTTTAAATAGAGCTACAGTATGCAAAAGCAAGAAGGAGGAGTGTGACAAAAAGCACTTTGAAAAAGTAATTTATTGAAAACAACAAGTAAACTGAAATAGGCTGTTTATCAGCTGATCAAAACTTTAAGACCATCGCTCAAAAAATTACAAAAAACTCTCCAAACCAGAACAAAAAATTGTTCTCAGTAGGACTCAGTAATGAGTAGCTCCACTGTTCTTGTTAATCACTTCAAAAATTCGTTTGGGCATGCTTGATGTGAGTGTTTCCAGGAAGCTTTTGGGAACATTGCTCCAAGTGGTGAAGATGGCTTCACGAAGGGCATCAACTGTCTGGAACTGACGGCCATTTTTATAAACTTCCCTTACCATCCATCCCCAAATGTTCTCTATGGGATTTAAATCAGGGGAACATGCGGGGTGGTCCAAAAGAGTGATGTTATTCTCCCTGAAGAAGTCCTTGGTCAAGCGAGCATTGTGAACTGCAGCATTGTTCTGTTGAAACACCCAGCTGTTACCACACAGACGAGGGCCCTCAGTCATGAGGGATGCCCGCTGCAACATCTGCAAGTAACCAGCCGCCATTTGACGACCCTGCACCACCTGAAGCTCCAGAGTTCCACTGAATGAAAAAGCACCCCAGGTCATGATGGACCCCCCTCCACTGTGCCGGGTAGAAAACATCTCAGGGGGGATCTCCTTGTCATGCCAGTAACGTTGAAGCCATCTGGACCGTCAAGGTTACATTTTTTCTCATCAGAGAATTAAACTTTTTTCCACCTTTCAATGTCCCATGTTTGATGCTCCCTGGTAAAGTCTAAGCGGGCAGTTTTGTGGCGTTGAAGGAGACAAAGTCTTTGAATAGCTTTTTGTTTTTGAAACCCTTTTCCCGCAGATGCCGTCTGATGGTTATGGCAGTCGGCACCAGTAAGGGCCTTAATTTGGGTCGAGGACCGCCCTGCTTGATGGACAGCTAATCAGATCCTCTGGCTCAGCACAGGTGTAATTTTTTTGGGTCTGCCACTTGACTTTTTTGTTCCATAATGCTCAGGATCGTTCAAAAAATTTAGAATGACTGTCTTACTGCGTCCAACCTCTGCAGCAATGGCCCGCTGCAAGAGGCCTTGCTTATGCAGCTCGACGATCCAACCACGTTCAAGAAGAGAAAGCTTCTTAGCTTTAGCCATCAGGAGGGCATGACCGTGTGAATGCCTGACAGAAAATGAAAATTTTGAGCAGATTTTGGCTTCAATAGTCTGTGGTCTTAAACTTTTGATAAACAAACTATTTCATTTTTTTTTTTTTTTTTTTACAAATTCCAAATGTTTTTTGTCGCACTCCCCCTTCCTGCATACTTCAAGCTGCCTCCATGTCGAGGCCAAAGTCATCCTGTTTGGTGTTTTGGTGATGAACATGAATGAGCTTGGCTCCATAACGTCTTCTGTATTTGTTGTGAGTTCAGTAAAAGGAGGTTTTTGCTGTCTCTTGAGTTTCTTAATGAGCTTGGCTGGTCTGAGGGACTCCTGCTGCTGCTCTTTCTTTGGCTTCTCAGTGTTTTGGTTTATTCTGCCGTCTGTGTTTGGATGACAAAAACTCGTGCTTTGCTGTTTTGTCTTCTGTGTGTTCCTGTCTGATTGTCAAAGCACTTTGGAAAAATTTGTTTTTACAAATAAAGTGTTTAATTGTTTAAAGTTATTATCCATCTTGTTTGTATCTGTACAGTATTTTCTTGCTGATATTTTTAGTATTTTTTCTAGCTGTCTTTAAATTTCATTATTTTTATACCTCTTACCTGCATTCATTGAGGACAGCAGAGAAGAAATTTCATTGTGCTGGGAAAAATGACAAACACTTTGAATCTTGAAAAATTATAATTATTATGATAATCTGTGGGAGATAACTCAAACTACTACTTTTAAATAAGATTTTATTTTATGTTTTAAGTTAATTTATTGTCAATATTTATACTTTTTTTATTCTGATGACATGGATCATTGAGTCTGGAATAAAAACTCCATCTATCAGGATCAGGAACTTTTCCTGCGGACAGTTTTATGACTTTTGTTGATCCGGTTCAGATTCAGATTAATGATTCAGATATGATCAGTAAATTTAAAATATACCTTCAGTTTTTCAATTATGTCCACGAAGGATTTTACAACCAGATATATGGAAACAATATCTTTTTTCACCTTGAAAAGGAAACTGTTTGAGATTAAAAATCTCTCTTTCAGGAGCGTCCTGGCTGAGAGACAGCTGCTCCATTAACAAAGTTACTCACAGTAACGACAGGAATAATACAAACATGTAAAACACTTAAAGTACGATGAAAGCATGGGAGCCGCATATTTAAGGCTTTTATTTTAAACGTTTAATCTTAGCACATTTGGACATAAATGATCAACAGAATGAAGACAGAGAAACACGCAGAGCAGTGGTGTCACTGGGAGGCAATTAATCAAAGAAACAACCTATAAATCAAACAAACAAACAAATAACCAATAAGTCAATCAGTTGATCCATTCATCAATTCATCCATCTTTATATGTGCAGCAACTACTGCTTTACATTAAGAGAGAAAAAATGACAGAAAGTTTGTGACACAAAAACTTAAATAATTAAAATATGAAAACAAACAAACCTAACTTAAAGAAAAACAAAGAAAAGAGCTTAATCAAAGATAGGGATATACCATGTGGGATTTTTACTGATATTTCTGAACTCTTTAATATTTAATGTGAAGTGCACAAAGTCTGCTGAACAAAAACTGACCTGTTAGAGTCTGCTTGGTGAGAAACAGATGTGGAATTATTATTTTTAAATAAATGTCTGTTTTGATTTATTAAAGTGAAAACTGAGAGATGATGAGGGAACATGACAGTATAATTGCACATGCTGCCAATAGAAAAGCCTTTATATCATATAATTATAGGAAATTTAATGGTCAAAACGTTGACAAAATGTTTGTTTCTGCTGATACTGATATTAATCTGATAATATTGTGCATCCCTTTCAAAGACCTTTACTTAGCAGAACTGTGTGAGTGATAAAATGTCTTCAAGATGTTAAAATGAAATATAATAATAATAGTAATAGAAGTAAGAAATACTTAAGACTTTTTCTCAGGCTTAATAAGTTCAACTGTTATTTTTCTTTTCTTTTTTTTGCCCCTTGTGGTTTTCATGTTACTAAAATAAGAAAATGTGCAGGGTTTTTTTTATCTTATTATTTTATTTAACCTTTATTTAAGCAGGAAGTCCCATTGAGATTAAAATATCTCTTTTTCAAGACAGACCTGGCTAAAATAGCAGCGGTACAGAGTCACGGTACATAGAAAATGACACAACACAATCGACAAATAATCAAATACACATTTGGCTTTCAAGAAAAACAAACACATGCCTCTGCCACCACATTCTTAATGATGCTCTTAAATTCATTAAGAGATATGTTTGTTTTAAGGACGACTTGTTGTCATTAAAATTCCTCCAGCTATTAACAAAACCTTGTGTGGCTGCAGCAGGCCTGGTGATAGAGTGAGCACATTTTAACTAGAACAAAATATGTCATTATTATTGTTTTATAATCAGTAGTGTTCTCTTAACTCTGCCCCCACAGCATATGATGAGTAAGATACTGTGCCTTGTTCCTGCTGTGGAGGTTTTGGTTGTTAAATCACTGAAAGTCTGATGAATGAATGAATCTGAGCGTCCTCCTGGGTTAATGGAGGGTTAGTTGTTGTAATGCCAGCACTGAGCACAAGGTGGGGTCATCCTCTCTCAGATAATAGACAAGACTCTTCATCGTTGAAGGATAAAACCTTCACAGGCCAAACTGTGATCACTGAGGTCCAAAGTCTGAGGATCCTCTGCTGTAAGATATGTACATGTAGACAGACATGATTCAGAAATATGATGTTAACATGTCAAACAGTTGAGTTTTACTCGTGGAGACTTATAGTTCCTCCCATGACTGAGTCTGAGTGATGAGGATCTCCTTATCTCAGTGTCAGTCTGAGGAACTTCTACTTCCAGAGTAGTTGGTGCGTTTGCTGCAGGGTTTTCACATATTGCTGTTTTATTTCACTGAGGTTTGGATCAGTTATTATCAGAGAGATGGTCCATCTGTCCATGTTGTCTACTGCAGGGACGGGCCTCATGAGTCTAATCTGAAGTATCAGAGAGTGAACCAAGTTAGTGTGAGATCTAACTGAGAAAAGCAAAAGCTGAGAAGTTATTAAATGATCATTTATGTGATTGTATTCGCCAATTAGTTTGAAGACATGGACAAAAATGTTGGTACCCTTCTGTTAAAGAAAGGAAAACCCAAAATGGTCCCTGAAATAACTTGAAACTGACAAAAGTAACAATAGATAAAAAAATACTGAAACTTATCTGATGAAAATCAAACATTGATTTTGAACTGTGATTCAACAAAATTATTTTAAAAATAAATAAAAATGAAACTGGCCAGGATTAAAATGGCGGTACCCCTAGAAAAGATTGAAAATGGTGTGACCATAGGGACATGTTAAACTGAGGTGTGTCCTGTAATTTGCATCACAGATATCTTCAAACTTGTAATCAGTCAGTCTGCATATTTGAAGGGTGAAAAGTGGTCACTGTGCTGTTTAGTATCATGGTGTGTACCACACTGAACATGGACCACAGAAAGCTAAGGAGAGAGCTGTCTTAGTAGATTAGAAATAAAATTATAGACAAGCATGTTAAAGGTAAAGGCTATACCATCTCCAAGCAGCTTGATGTTCCTGCGACTACAGCTGCGCATAGCTTACCTCCCTGGACAAGACTGCAAGAGAAAAATTGATAACAAATTGAAGAGACAGATAATACGAATGGTAACCAAAGAGCCCAAAACAACTTCCAAAGGGATTAGAGGTAAACTCCATGGTCAAGGTACATCAGTATCAGATCCCAGCATCTGTCGTTGTTTGAACCAAAGTGGACTTAATGGAAATGACCGAGGAGTACACCACTGTTGAAAGTAAGTCATAAAAAAGCAAGACTGGAATTTGCCAAATGCATATTGACAAGCCACAAAGCTTTTGGGAGAATGTCCTTTGGACAGATGAGACAAAACTGGAGCTTTTTGGCAAGTCACATCAGCTCTATGTTCACAAATGAAAAAATGAAGCATACAAAGAAAAGAACACTGTACCTTCTGTTAAACATGGAGGAGGCTCAGTTATGTTCTGGGGCTGCTTTGCTACATCTGGCACAGGGTGTCTTGAATCTGTGCAGGGTAAAACGAAAATCTCAAGACTATCAAGACATTCTGGAGTGAAATGTGTTGCCCAGTGTCAGGAGGTGTTCATGGGTCCTCCAACAGGATAATGACCCGAAACACACAGCTAAAAAAATACCAAAGAATGGCTCAGAACAAAACACTGGACTATTCTGAAGTCGCCTTCTATGATCCCTGATCGAAATCCTATTGAACATTTGTGGAAGGAGCTAAAACATGCAGTCTGGAGAAGACAGCCTTCAAACCTGAGACGGCTGGAGCAGTTTGCTTACAAGGAGTGGGCCAAAATACCTGTCGAGAAGTCTCACTGAGAGTCACAGAAACTGCCTGATGACAGTGATTGCCTCAAAGGTTGGGTAAAAAAAGATTAAATTAAGGGTGCCATCATGTTAGTGCAGGCCACTTTCATTATTTTGTTTTTTGAGGTTATTCTGTTAACCACAATTCATAATACATTTTTATTTATTATTACTTCGGTCAGTTTTAAGTTATTTCAGTTATCATTGTGGGTTTTTCTTTCTTTAACAGAAGGGTACCAACAGCTTTGTCTGTGTCTGTAAATATGCTGAAAGATGGATCACACAGGGAAAATCTGACAGCACTGAGCTCAACTGGGACTACTGCAGAGTCACTGTTTCCTCTTTCACACAAACGAGCGTCACACCCAAATCATCTGATCAGTCCTTAGTTTACTTACTCTTTCTGTCTCACCATAAACTCACAGAGACCTTAAATTCTGCCCTCCTTCAGCCCACAGAGCTCAAAGTTTAAGTCTGAGGAGGACGGATATCGTCAGTCCATCTGCTGATCAGCTCCTTTAACTTTGTTCTGCATGCTTTGTCATGAGAGGCAGTCAGCAGGAACAACAACACAGCAGTCAAACCTCATGGTGACGGGGTAGACGTGGTCAAAACTGACCCACTTTACATCTTTCATGAGAGTTTCCTCTTCCTTGTTAGATATCCCTCAGCAGGATTGTTAAGGGCAGTAGTACCAATAAAGTCTGATCCAATCGTAGTCTGAGGTACACTGGGTTCCTGGTGCCTCACAGTAAGAAGGTTCCTAGTTCGACTCCCAAATTTATCTGATCTTTCTGAATGAACAGCTGACTCTTAAATGCCTGTAGGTGTGTGAGAGTAAGTAGTTGTCCATTTCACTGCTAAAGTCTAAATTCTTTTAAAGGAGACATGTCATGCTGATGCATGATTTAATACTTACATATAATATAATAAATTTGAAAACAAGACCTTACACCTCCTTAATTTTCAAAATATGAGATATTGTATTTTTTCTGATATCCTAGAACGAGATTTGATGCCTCTGAAAATAGGTCATTGCGAGATGTCCGCGAGATTTCAAACGTCGTGACATCACAAGGTACCTTTCTTTTTATTGGAGTAATCTGATAAAACACTTCCTCCTCTGTGATGTCCGTTAGCCACAAAACCGTCACCGAGGAACACATCCAGCAGCAGAGGTTTATAGATCCCTAGCTCACACTCACTCATTACCTGCTCTGGCCTATAGGGGGACTCAATACGCGGTCACTGCTTTGAACCTGCTGGAAAATACAGTAGAAGAAGAAGGACAGGCTGGCTCAACCCCCGATAGAACCGACCAATCAGAGCACAAAGGGCTGTGACATTGCGAGGTAACTTTAGGTCATCCTCAGATCCGAGCATTTCAACGAGACCTTGTTAATGGCCTAAAATGAGGATTTTGAGAACGCTATTGTGGGGCAATGAAGGAACTAAATGACTTGTACTGACGGCAGAAATGCTTTACAGGCATCCTAGTCTGGCATAGTGAAAAGGAGAAACAAGCATGATATGTCCTCTTTAAACAAAGTAATATCTGATGCAGTTAAATCTAAAGTGACAAATGTGGGTTTAGTTCTGATCATTTCAACATTCAGATCTAAACTCAAAAGTACTTATGCAGTGTTAAATTATCTTAATGCTGAATTTAAGCACTGTAGTTTCTTCATTTCATGGACCACAGTGATTTCTGGGTTTTTCTTATTGTAGTTTCAGGAATTAAAGTTTATAAACTAAAGCAAACGGCACAAATTCTGCCAGTAAATAGTAATTTTCCTCCTATAAACATCTTTGCTCTCAAATGTTCTTTGTTTTTTTGTAAGAGATGAGAGACAGGCTTTATTTGTAATGAAAACAACCAATAACTTTTTTGTTTGTTTGCTTTTTTAGAAAATAAAGGTTTGAGTCATTTAAATGACCGAAGCACAAGTATCAGGATTTTTTGTTTGATGATTTTTAAATTGATATTTTTTTTCCTACATTTAAATGCTTCATTTTAGTCTATGTTAATAACTCACTTTTAAATGCAATCCAGACTTTTGAAGAGATTGCATAAACAGCTGGTTAAAATATATTGCTGAATAAATGCTAAAAACTGACTCACATGTGATGTGTATTTTTCTTGATATAGTCTGTAGGCATCATCATTATTTATCTTTTTCGTTGATGTTAAAAAAGCTAACTAAAGATTGCATAAACCGGCAATACTGTAGAATCGCAATTTTAATTGAATCGGCACCTAAATTTCTTTTAAAAAATCGAATCAGGAGAAAAGCGTATCGTCCCAGCCCTAGTTTAGATGCAGAGAGCCTGTACCTGTGGGAGCTGGTGTTGTGGTGCTTAGTGTGTCTGGATTATTTGATGTCAGCCCTTGTACCATTTCAGACTTAGGACCATAAGACCCATGACACTGCCAAAGACAACTGTCCCAGGTCAACAAGCCTTGCTTCACTAAGGAACCGTAGGCTTCGGGGGAGACGGGGGATGTTGGCACGTTTTCTGTGTAGTTGCACTTGTTCAGTTGTGTTGGAAAAATTAAAGGGGAGAAATGATCGACCAAATAAATCCAAACTTTAGGAGTTAATTTAGGTTTGTGCAAACTAAAATTGGTTGTAAAATTGACAATTTTGAGTTTTTTTTTATTCTTTGAGGCAGATTTGAGGAAGTTTTCTTCACGTATGTTTATTCACTGTTAGAATTGAACTTTAGAAGGACCCCGTGTGTCCCAGTGTTAATTTGGACAGCATTTTTTTGTGTAGTTTTAGTTATAGTTATTTGCCTAATATATCTTTTAGTTTTAGTTTTACTCATAATTTAGTCATCTGAATTGTTTTAATTTTAGTCTAGTTTCAGTTGAACATTTTAGTCGATGTAATTTAGTGTAAATTTTTCGACTAAAACATGAAGTGAAAGGCTTATTTAATGTTTCCTTGAATTTCTGAAGTCATGTTTTACAAACCCAAAACCAGTGAAGTTGGCACGTTGTGTAAATCGTAAATAAAAACAGAATACAATGATTTGCAAATCCTTTTCAACTTATATTCAATTGAATACACTGTAAAGACAAGATATGTAATGTTCGAACTGAGAAACTTTATTTTCTTTAGCAAATAATTATCAACTTAGAATTTAATGGCAGCAACACAATGCAAAAAAGTTGGCACAGGGGCATTTTTACCACTGTGTTACATCGCCTTTCCTTTTAACAACACTCAGTAAACGTTTGGGAACTGAGGAGACCAATTTTTGAAGCTTTTCAGGTGGAATTCTTTCCCATTCTTGCTTGATGTACAGCTTAAGTTGTTCAACAGTCCGGGGTCTCTGTTGTTGTATTTTACGCTTCATAATGCGCCACACATTTTCAATGGGGGACAGGTCTGGACTACAGGCAGGCCAGTCTAGTACCCGCACTCTTTTACTACGAAGCCACGCTGTTGTAACACGTGCAGAATGTGGCTTGGCATTGTCTTGCTGAAATAAGCAGGGGCGTCCATAAAAAAGACGTTGCTTGGATAGCAACATATGTTGCTCCAAAACCTGTATGTACCTTTCAGCATTAATACTGCCTTCACAGATGTGTAAGTTACCCATGCCTTGGGCACTAATACACTCCCATACCATCACAGATGCTGGCTTTTGAACTTTGCACCGATAACAGTCCGGATGGTTCTTTTCCTCTTTGGTCCGGAGGACACGACGACCACAGTTTCCAAAAACAATCTGAAATGTGGACTCGTCAGACCACAGAACACTTTTCCACTTTGCATCAGTCCATCTTAGATGAGCTCGGGCCCAGCGAAGCCGGCGGCGTTTCTGGGTGTTGTTGATAAATGGCTTTGGCTTTGCATTGTAGAGTTTTAACTTGCACTTACAGATGTAGCGACGAACTGTAGTTACTGACAGTGGTTTTCTGAAGTGTTCCTGAGCTCATGTGGTGATATCCTTTACACAGTGATGCCGGTTTTTGATGCAGTACCACCTGAGGGGTCGAAGGTCACGGGCAGTCAATGTTGGTTTTCGGCCTTGCCGCTTCCGTGCAGTAATTTCTCCAGATTCTCTGAACCTTTTGATGATATTACGGACCATAGATGATGAAATCCCTAAATTCCTTGCAATAGCTTGTTGAGAAATGTTTTTCTTAAACTGTTGGACAATTTGCTCATGCATTTGTTCACAAAGTGGTGACCCTCGCCCCATCCTTGTTTGTGAATGACTGAGCATTTCAGGGAAGCTGCTTTTATACCCAATCATGGCACCCACCTGTTCCCAATTAGCCTGTTCACCTGTGGGATGTTCCAAATAAGTGTTTGATGAGCATTCCTCAACTTTCTCAGTCTTTTTTTGCCACTTGTGCCAGCTTTTTTGAAACATGTTGCAGGCATCAAATTCCAAATGAGCTAATATTTGCAAAAAATAACACAGTTTATGTTTATGTTTTAGTTTATGTGTTGCTGCCATTAAATTCTAAGTTTATGATTATTTGCAAAAGAAAATAAAGTTTCTCTGTTCGAACATTAAGTATCTTGTCTTTGCAGTGTATTCAATTGAATATAAGTTGAAAAGGATTTGCAAATCATTGTATTCTGTTTTTATTTACGATTTACACAACGTGCCAACTTCACTGGTTTTGGGTTTTGTACATTTGGATAAATTTAAACATCTACCTGGCAGAGCATCTCAGTTACAATACCAGAACTGACAACAAACAGTGAACCTGCTCTACATGAATTTATCAACTGATAAAAAAAGTAGCTCTGATTGGATCGCTCCACAACTTATTTCAACACCACCAAGTGAAGGCAGCCGTGATTGGATATATTCATAACTTGTCTCTACTTTCTACATGACCAAATTTGGTCTGATTAGATTAAGTTTTTGTCAAACATTTTAGTCTACTTTGTATTTGTTGAAATTGTCAGTTAATTCAGTTTTAGTTTTGGACCATGTCCACTTGTTTTTATTAGTTACTGTGTAGTTTTTTGTCAGGGGAAAAAGGTTGTTGACGAAAAAAAGCCTTCGGAGAAAGCAGACCTCCACCTTCACCACAGTCCTCACTTATATTGTGATTTTAACCATAAATATAAGTCCCACCTTCATTTCATCTAAATATTAAGATTCCTTGACCATGAAAACATACCATTAGCAACTGGATTCATAATGGTATCTATTTTAGTTCAGTAGTTATTCATGAAAATCGCATTTTTCATCATGGCGAATCCAGACGGTGATCCGGATTTTTCCTGAAATCTAATCATTTGTTCCTTGTCCCAATCCAAACATTTCCTGAAAATTTCATTGAAATCCATCCATAACTTTTTGAGTTATGTTTCTAATAGCAAAACTAACTAACTAACTAACTAACAAACAGACACCAGCAACCACATAACCTTCTGGCGGAGGTAAAAATTGGTTAACAAAATTAACACTGATGTAGCCCCAGGGTCATTTCAGATGTTTTGGTGTGCAGACCCTGTTTGCTTTTTTGATGGCTTGATGAAAATTATGTGACTGGTTTTTGTATTTAAAAAAATAAAGTGATAACTCAGCTGAGACAGTGAGAGTGGTGCAGTCATGAGTCCCCAAACTCTGGAACTTTCCTCCTTACATATCAGCCTTTGTTAGACCTAGAACCATCTCATCGTTATCTCTGGTGCCAAATATTTCAGATATCAGTCCAATCACAGCACAGCAGTTGGCTCCACTCTGTTGTCAAAGACAAGCCTAAACTAACCTGTGAACTCACTTGTTCATGCAATGTTTGATAAATTAACCATCAAATAAGTAAATGATTCTTTAACACAATCGACATGAAGCAGAACCTGAATGCATCAGCAAGATGAGACGGCGAACAGAAAAAATCAAGTGAGTCTGAACATGCGAGTGGAAACAGCTTAGTCGTCGGGTTTCGGGCTTGAATCATGAGAGTGAAACAAGAAGGAGGAACAGAGAACCACGGTATCAGACTTTACCCGAGTCACTGTTTGACTCCTGTACAGCAGAATAACAATGACTTAGCAGAAAAAAAACACTCAGCAGAGGGTCATCTAGAATTTGGGCTGAATATGGCAACGCTTGACTTCAGTGTAGCTCCAGGTCAAGGCTCTACATTTTGACCTAAATGCTCAGTTTTTGTCTAGCCTAACAAACCAGATGGACGCAGCTCCACATAATCTGCTACAGAAATATTTCACTAGTCCATCTGGGTAGGCGCCCTTTGAATTTGTTTTCAGAGGCAAAACGTTAAAAAAAAACCCCACAAGCTTGTGATTGGACAATCATTTGGCTCGTCACATTCATCACAGACCAATCCACCACAAGCAGGGTTGCCTCCTATAATGTAGCATACATAGCAGCTAATATAGTGGCTAATGGCTAACAACAGTTAAAAACAGTTAATGGACATTAGCCATAGCGGCTAACTTAGCCGCTAACAACCGTTAATGACTGTTACCCATTAGCCACTAACGTAGCCACTAACAGCTAACAACAGTTAATAACTGTTACCCATTAGCCGCTAACTTAGCTTTTACTATCGTCTTTCACTAAATTGTAGCACACGGATGATTCATTTAACTCTTATATGAGACATGAATCTCGTCAAAGACAATCCCTACAAGTAAACTTCTGAGGAGGGCAGATTTCGCCAAGTTTCCCTGAGTAGCTATGAGGACAAATAGGCTTATCGGCATGTCCGTTCTCAACTTCCGGTTGTCGTCACGTCCGCATTCTGCAGTTCCCGCCTCTCTTCCCTGATTGGGTTGTTAAGAATTCAGCCGAGTGAATTCGTTGGACAACGGAGGCTGGCAAGACAGACCTTTAGGATTTCAGAATCAGGCAGGTCTGTCTGCTCTGCAAGGCTAGTTTTTGTCTGGATTTGCTTAAATTTAGCTCCAAAGCTGAGGCCTCTATTATTATTATTTGGGTCAAATTTTGACATTTGCATGGCTGACCAATTTAGCTCCAAGTCATGGGTCTTCATTTTTGTGATCAATTTACTTAACCAGTCAAGAAAAATATCTTACTTTAGTGAATAAAATGCAAAAATTAGGCATTGAATTGCTTGTAATGAAGAGAAAATATCTACCAATGAAGCAAGTTTTTCTGAGCGAGGGGCTTAAATTCATCTTCAATAAGTACTCTGGATAGAAGATTTCATTTAAGACATTTCAGGTGAATTTTTACTGTCTCACTGGTGGATAACTTTACTTACTTTAGTTCTGATAACTACAAATAAGATGTTAATCCAGACATGCCAGGGGATTTTGCTTTGGAGTAAGTCTACTGAGATTTTTTCAGACTTGAAATTGGACAAACTTTGTCACCTAGAACTGAGTTTTTGCAGTGCATCCTGAGGCATGAGGTGTGTTCAGAGTCATTTTATCGTCTCTGAAGAGGATCAGGGCCCCGGCTTGACATCATGAATATTAAACATATTAAGTATTTAGGAAAAGAAGTCCTGGTGTATGAGCAATGAGAGTAGATTGACATCAAGATGGAGGTCCAACTTAATCTGTTTAAAAAACAAAAGCATCTTAACAGAGTAACAGACTGATAAGGAGAGACGCTGAAATGACAGCCAAAAAGGTTGTTACAGAAAAGCTAATGTTAGCCTCATTTAGCCTCCTGATGTTGTCAGCCATGTTTGTTTACACCAAAGCCTTGTGTTAAGAGTAGAGGTGCTGCTGTCTTGGTAAATGAATGGGTTGCTTTGTGGTGTCCTCTCTCTGTGGATCCCCACAAACTACAGGAACAAATTGATAAACATGACATTTTTCATGTTTACATGATAACTTTAATTCCCCCCCTTTTTTTTTTTGGAACAATATCTTTATTTAGTTTTTACCCATTTACAAAACAAGTATCAGTATCAAGCATTCGAGATATATAGCAATTTAGCAGCAACGCATATACCATTTTGCTTAATACCCTCAAAAAATAATAATAATAATAATGATAATAAATATAATCAAACCAATACCCCACCCCCCCCACCCCCATTCCCCTTCATACAAACAACTTAAACAGTCAGGGGATCATAAATCAAGTGTAAGCAAAGAAATAAAATAAGACAAAACAGAACACCCCCCCCAAAAAAAATAGAAATAAAGGAGGCCAGGTAGTGCTTTTTTATGTTATTAATTAAAGTTAATATGTATTTTTGAGACAGCCGTAAATATCAATCATCCTGAGCAGTACAGCACCAGTAAGTAGTACGCCGGTGATAAACCATCCAACTCGCAGGAATAATAATCATAGATTTCTAACCCTTATCTACCAGACCCTTAAGTACAATACCTGACAGTCTAGTCCCAACATAGCTAAAAAAGGGGGGACCAAATATCGTAAAATACCTTTATCTTACACTTAGATCTATATGTTAAATATTCTAAGGGCATCATATCAAAGATTAGTCTGTGCCAGTCAGCTACTGTAGGTGGTTTACAGTCTATCCATTTCAGCAATATAGCCTTTCGTGCACAAAACGTAAGGATACACAAGAGTCTTTTGGAATTTGAGCTTTTAAGTTGTTTATCCGGCATCCCAAACAAAAGACATAAAGGATCCTTGTTCAGTTTAAAACTGAAAATCAAGTGTAGTCTATCTGTGATTTTTTTCCAAAAATCATCTATAAATTTACAAGTCCAAACACAATGAGTAAAACTACCAACTTCAACATTGCATTTCATACAGAACTCAGATTTGCTATGGTCCATTTTGTGTCTAAGTTGGGGAGTTATCTGTAAACGGTGCAATAGTCTGAATTGGTTTTCTTGCATCCTATTACAAACTGAGATATTAATTGTTAGTTTCCATATTTGCAACCAAGTTGTCTCCTCAATATTTATACATAGGTCGTTATTCCAGTTCGTGGACATGAATGCAGGTTTGCCCAAATCAAATGTGGACAATACCTTATATCCAAGCCCAACGATACCTTTTTTTCTTCCTGCAAACACTATATTTTCTAATGGAGATAGCTCGTGGAAAGGACCCCGGCCTTTGCTACTATTCAAGAAGCTACGCAGCTGGAGATATCTAAAAAATTCTGTTTTGGGTACATTATATTTTCTACGAAGCTGATCAAATGAAAGTAATATTTTCCCCTCATATAGTTTTCCTACAGTAACTGTCCTTTTGTTATTCCACAGCTCAAACCCTGTATCCGTAGAGCCAGGTTTAAAGTCTGTGTTTCCCCAAATAGGAGAGAGAGAAGACAGTTTTCCTTCTAGGCCTTCGATTTTTTTGATTTCTTGCCAGGCTTTAAGAGTTGTAAGTATGATAATATTATTTTCAGTAATAGTTTTTAATATTTTTTTTTCACAGGCAAACAAAAGCCCCCTTAAATTTTGCCTACCTTGAAAGGATTCTAAATCAAGCCATATAGACTTACCATCATTTTTAATCCATTCAGCAATATAGCCTAGCTGTGAAGCCATCTGGTAAAGCCTGACATCAGGCACTGAAAGGCCACCTTTTTCCTTTGGTTTCATTAGTCTAGCCAGGCTTATACGAGGCTTTTTCCCCTTCCAATTAAAGGCACTAAACCAAGCATTTATTTCTTTTATAACTTTTTTTGAAAGTATAATTGGGACCATTTGAAATACATAAAGAAGTTTAGGTAGGATATTCATTTTGAGTAGTGAGACTCGACCTATCATAGAGAGTGGTAGAGACTTCCACCTCTCAAGATCCTCTTGTATATGCTTCAACAAAGGTTTGAAATTGGCTCTGTATAACTGATTTAACTGTGGAGTTATCACTATTCCAAGATATATGAAACCCTGAGGTGCCCACCTAAATGGGCCTGATAAGGTAGGGGCAGCATCTCGGTATGTACCCAGAGGAAGAGCTTCAGACTTTGACATATTTATCTTATATCCAGAGAATTCACTAAAGCAATTAATCAAGTCTAAAACTGCTGGTATTGAAACCTCTGGATTTGTAAGAAACAACAGTACATCGTCAGCATATAAAGAGATTGTATGAGTTTTACTGCTGACAGAAACACCTGTGATAGAAGAAGTTTGTCTTATTGCCTCTGCCAGTGGCTCCATAGCGATTGCAAACAAAAGTGGAGACAGAGGACAACCCTGTCTTGTGCCCCGGCCTAAATGAAAATACGGAGAGTTCTTACCATTTGTCAGGACAGCAGATAATGGGTTTTTATAGATTAATTTGACCCTGTCAATAAATTTACTACCTAAATTGAAACCCTCTAAAGTAGAAAAGAGAGAGAGCCACTCAATCCTATCAAAGGCTTTCTCTGCGTCCAGGCTGATTACTACACAATTCAGTTTGTTAGACTGAGAAAGCTGAATTATATTGAGAAGTCTCCTCATGTTATTACAGGAATTCCTACCGTTAATAAATCCAGTTTGATCGCTATTTATGATCGTAGGCAAGACTTTTTCTCAACGTAAGGCAAGGGTCTTTGAGAGCAGTTTAAGATCTGTATTTAATAAACTTATAGGCCTGTAGGATGCACAATCATCCTCAGGTTTTCCCTTCTTATGTATAAGGCTAATGTTGGCCTCAGTAAGAGATCTAGGAAGAGACCCATTCTTAAGTGAATCATGAAACATATTAACCAAAGGCTGAATAAGTAAGGATATGAACTCTTTATAAAATTCACTCCCAAACCCATCGGGGCCTGGTGCTTTGCCGGAGTTTAATGAGTTTAAAGCTTCCTTAACTTCCTGATCTGTTAAAGGTTTATTAAGTGTTTCTTTTTGAGAATCTGTTAGTTTGCATTTATTAAGATTTGAGAGGAAAAGTTGCTGAAATTTCTGCGTAGGTATAGGTTAATCACTTTTATAAAACTGACTATAAAATTGTTCAAACAGCTTGTTAATATTCTCTGGATCAGTTTTTCTCCTACCATCAGGACCTTTAATGGCTGAAATACATTGGGAGTCAGACTTTCTGTTAACTAATCTAGACAGATATTTACCTGGCTTATTGCCAAACTCATATAACTTTTGATTTGCTAATCGAATGCACTGTTCAGCCTTATGAGTAAGTAAGGAGTTCAGTGAGGCCTTAATGGCCAACATCTTTTCCAAACTGGTCTCAGAAGGGTTTTTCACATAGTTTTTCTGCTTCTGACAGCTGTATTTCTAAATCCCTCTGGTGCTCAAGTGTCTTACGCTGTTTACTTTTCTCATAAGACATTATCAAGCCTCTTGAGTATACCTTACTTGTTTCCCAAAGTGTAGAAGGAGAAATATCAGTTGTATTATTAATTGTGTAAAATATCTTAAATTCAGAAGTAAAATAGGATACAAACTTAGGATCACTAAGTAAGCAAGAATTAAATTTCCATACCTTAGTCGAAGGGGTACCCCCCTCATGGAGAATCTGTAGGAAAATAGGGCTATGGTCTGAAATTATAATACTTCCAATGGAGCAGGATGCTACCTGACTTAATTTAGACCTAGGAATGAAGAACTAATCAATCCTTGAATTACTTTTATGAACATTTGAGAAAAAGGTAAAGTCCCTTTCTCTCGGATGTGTGACCCTCCACACATCAAGATATCCCATCTCCTCACATACTTCCATGACTGCTCTGGCCCTTCTGGTAGGAGGCTGTAACTGCGCTGGAAGTTTATCCATTTGGGGGTCCAGAAGACAGTTAAAATCCCCTCCTATAATTGACTGTTCACATTCAATTTCAGCAAACTCAGAGAAAGCCTTGGTAATCAAGTCTGTTGGGTGGCTAGGAGGATAATATATATTCATAATAGCAATCTGCTGACCATATAACTGCCCTCTTAAAATCACAAATCGGCCTCCTTTATCCTGTATGCATTTTTCAGCTTTAAATGGTAATGATTTATGAATCAGGATACATACACCTCTACTATTAGAGGTATGAGATGAAAAGAACACCTGTCCAACCCAATCTCTTCTGAGCTGAGTATGCTCTACGTCCTTGAGGTGAGTTTCTTGCAAAAGAGCAATTTTAACCCTATCTTTTTTCAAAAAAGTTAATATTTTTTTCCTCTTTATTGGATGGTTTATACCCCGCACATTCCAAGAACAAAACTTTGTGTCAATTTCCGCTATCTGCACAGTTAAGATTATATACTGTATAACAATTAAGATTACTGCTGTCTCTCTTATTTTCTGTATTATCCACCATCCCAAATGTTATCATTATTTCTCCATGAATAATGTATTCTGACATTAAGTGTAATATTCAAACTAAAAGCAACCATGGCAACACCCCTGTAAGAACTATTTACATTTATCTCCACTAGGTCCAGAAACTGAAAAACAGGAACAAATAATATTATTGTCAAGAAACCAACAGAATAAATCTGAGGTTTAGGGACCATGAACTTCACTAAAAAGGCAAGCACACTAGCACAGAGCCGACATTCCCATCTTGAGCATTAATGAAAAAGAAAAAATTCCAATAGGGTTCACATGTGTAGGGTTATCAATCCTTAAACTTGTATGCTTGGGAACAGTATATAGGGCACAGTCAAAATCCTTCAGGAAGGGCAGAGCCCCAATAGTCATTCAGACCTCTGTAAATGAGAAAATTGGCCCATCCCTAGACTTGAAGGTCAGAGATTTAAAAAGCTAACGTGAAGATCTACAAAAGACCTTTTCTATAGAAACAATAGAGACACCATTTCAGCCTAAATAACTTAAACCTCTATAATTTAACTATTTGAATGAGAAGTATTAACTGAACAGGTCTTCAGGGTTCAAGTTGAGATTTTAAAGAAAAAAACTCTCTCATAATAATGTAGACTGCAGTCAGCATAATAATGCTGTAGCTCAACTATATCAGAAACACACATTTCAGTTCACTGCTGTCGAGATGAAGCTCACCGCATCGGAGCACCTCTATGGCCGTTCCAGAGAGTCAGTGTATGAAGAGGCATCAGCCGGAGTATGGAAAACTTTAGTGCTGTCCTTAAACGTGATCCGGAGTGAGGCAGGGTACAGCATTGCATAGCGGGCTCCCGGGATATTTTGCAGCTTCTTTTTTACCTCCACGAATTCCCGTCGCCGTTTAAAGCTATGGTCTACGATTTGGAAGCTTTGTACATATTAATAACACCGTTTATAAGGCTGTTATGGTCCTATGGTCCTATCTACACAGTATAAAGACCAAAAAGAATGAAAAAAATCCATTCAGTATATCTGCTGAAAAGCTGCATACTAGCTGACCAATCAAGCCTAAGAACCTGCAACTATTAATTGGTCCGTGAGTTAGTCCATGAGTCCATCCAATCCTCGTCTCCCTCACTACGCAGTACGCAGCATCTTGCCCATGGTCCCGCCTCCTCCCCTCTACCTCCGGTGAGCAGCTAGCAGCGTTAGCTACTGAACTATCATGGAGCCGGGAAAGCCTAGCGCCGAACCCGGGAATCCGCCTCCCTCTCCCGCGGGCCCAACGGAGCTCTGCCCGCGGGTGGAGGCCTGTTAGCGGGCTAACGGCTAACGAATAGCCTCAGCCCGCCGTCAGACCTTCAGCATCGGCCGTTTCGCCCCTGGTTGATCAGGTAATGGCTTTGTTTACTACAGTGGGAGATGTCTGCTGAATAACTCTGGTTAGTTTGTGCCTGTACGGGTTAATAACTTGTAGGGGAGCGGGTTAGCCTGTTAGCCGCTAATCGTTAGCAGTGTAAGCTGAGCTGGGGAGGACAGGCTGAGAAAGATTAATCCTCCCCCACACTCGGCTCCGTTCTGGCGGCGCCAGACCCGCATTGCCGCCGGTCCAGTTGAAATGGCTACTGCTGTGTGTTATTAGGGAGATGTCTGTCGTGTTTGATACTTTCAGTTGAGCTGAGCTGTTTTTGATTGAGTTTGCTGCTGATATACTGTGCTAGTCGCTCGTAGCTCTGCCGGAGGGGGCTTATATGAGCCAACACGAGCTGGGGGCGGGATCTTGGAACACGGAGGGGAGAGGTGAGGGAAGGAGGGGCAGGCTGCGGTTTCAAATCGTAGACACCAGCTTTAAGTGTCTCCGCAGCAAAGTCTTGGAAGAAAAAGATCCTGGACTCCTTGTAGAAAATCTCGTTCTTCCGCCGGGCAGCTTCCATGACTTTTTGACGGTCTGCAAAGTTGTGGAACCTGACGATGACAGCCCGAGGCAGCCTCGATGAAGCGGGGCCAGGAAGGCGGTGTGCCCGCTCCAATTTCACCCGTCCAGCCTTTGTTTCCATACTGAGAATGCGGGGGATCCACCTCTCCATAAAGCCGACAATGTCGCTGCCCTCTGACTTCTCTTTTAACCCCAGTATGCGGAGATTTTTCCGGCGGCCTCGGTTTTCATAGTCATGCAGGCGTTCTGTCAGCTCCTTAACGGATTTAGTCGATGTCCTTCTCTGCTTCCGACGTCGTGTTCTCCACCGCCAGGATTCTGTCCTCCGCCTCTCCGACCCGGTCATTGATTTCCCTTAGACGTTGAGATATATTTGAGTTGATACTATCCAGCATACGTTCCAGCTTGTTGTCAATAGTGCTAGAAATATTAGCTGTTAGCACCTCCATAGCTTTAGCAATGGCTGGGTCTAATTCAGGTACATCGCTGAGGCCTATACCTCCACTATCCTGGCTTGGCTGCAGCTTCTCAGCGCTCAAGCTCTTTTTCGCTGTTTTAGGAGGCATTTTTTCAGTAAAACTGCCCCAGAAGCGCTCCAAAGACATAACCCGGAGTTAATACTCCGTGGGCTGCGGTAGATGAGAAAATAGTGAACCCTTAGTAGTGGGTATAGCCGGAGCTCCAGTGGAACGTGGCTACTCGGGCCCTTGCATCACCGGAAGTCATTTCTTTAATTCCCCTTTAATTTCAAATACAACTTAAGTCCTCTTTAAAAATATTTAAAATGACCATGTAAACATCTATTTCCTAATAAAAATGAAATCAGAATAAAACTTCATTCCAAAGTAAGTGACTGGTTTATTCTGATTTTAAATCCAAATTAAATAATTCCTCGATCATGTAAATGTTCATTCCGCTTTAAATTAATTCCAGTCGTTCTGCACATGCTCGTTCCCCTGTCCTGCAGCGATGAGGCACAGGACGCTGATGGAAACAGGATGGCGTGGGACTCCATGCAAGACAGTTTAGTTAATTGAAGCCTTAGAAGATTTGGAATTAATCAAAGTGTAGATGAATGTAAGCATTAAAATGTAGACCTTTTTAAAGCTCTAGCGTCAAAGTTTGATGAAGTTTCCCCTGATAAAGGCAAATAAATCTGTTTTCCATGTTGACATTTATTCTGAATTATTATTTCCATGTAAAAATGAAGGAGAAAACTTTTATTCAGAATTATTTAATTCTGAATAATTAATTCTCTATTAAAAACATCATGTAACTATGGCCATAATCTGTCTCCATGTGTCTCTCTCTCTTTCCGTTTGGTCGTTGTGCATGTGCTACTTGATCTGGATCAGCGTTGTAAAGTTGTGGACAAGCGCCAGGAAACTGGGAATAGTCCTAAATGTTGCGTGTCCTGATTGATGTATCAGCTTGTGCCCCGACTGTGTTCCATTCAAGGCTACGCAAGCAAAAAGACTCAATCAGGGCTTACATGATGCATACTGGGCTCAAGTTTTAAAAACTAAGTTTTAAAAAACCCATACAAGGACCAGGGCTAAAGGTGATTAAGTCATTTCACTTCATGGCCAGTCCAAGATTGTTTCAAGCTGAACAGGAGATGGGGGGCCGATATTGTCTGTCACCCAGGGCCTCCAAATCCCTGAGGCCACCCCTGTCAGAGTGGGCAGTTCGAGGTGAAGGTGATGGTTTTAATGAGGCCTGGAGTGTTGGACCATTACCCTGGTCTGCTGCCTCTGCTGGTTTTCCCTCAAAGATCGACCCCGAACACGTGGAGGTCTTCTTCTGTCTGATCATGTCTCTGTGAAGCTCTGGGCAAAGAAGACAAACTGCAAATTACAGCTTCATTATCATCAGCCCGACGAGGGAGTGAGTCTGATGAAGAGTCTGGGGAATCAGGAGCGGAGTGAGTCAGGGCGAAACCAGACCAGAGAGTCCAGGTGATGAGTTTAGGGGGATCCATCAGGGCCGGCAGGTAATTACCACTCCTTCAGGTATAAGAAAATCAGATACTAAAGCTCCTTTGCATGATTAAAGCCTATTTTAAAAGTGAAACAGGCACCAAGAGTTTATAAACCAGCATCCAAGCAGACTTTAACTGTCCAAAAAGGTCTTTAAGGGGACAACCAGGACTTCATTGCAGGGTCCTCACCTGAAAAAGACTCTTTATTCGATAAGATTAGTTTAGATAGAGCTTTATAAATCCCTTTGGAAAACTCCCTGAAATTAGGAATATCCTCCTTCCCTGTAAGGTTCCTTGGTGAGGTAAAGGTGAGGAGCTGGTCTTCCTTGGGCTTTGTCCTCCTGGGACAGTTTGTCTTTGACTTCAGCAGTCTCATGGTTCTTGGTGTTTAAAGGGGACATATCATGCTTGTTTCTCCTTTTCACTATGCCAGACTAGGATGCCTGTAAAGCATTTCTGCCCTCAGTTCAAGTCATTTAGTTCCTTCATTGCCCCACAATAGCGTTCTCAAAATCCTCATTTTAGGCCATTAACAAGGTCTCGTTGAAATGCTCTGATCTGAGGATGACCTAAAGTTACCTCACAACGTCACAGCCCTTTGTGCTCTGATTGATCGGTTCTATCGGGGGTTGAGCCAGCCTGTCCTTCTTCTACTACTGTATTTTCCAGCAGGTTCAAAGCAGTGACTGCGTATTGAATCCCCCTACAGGCCAGAGCAGGTAATGAGTGAGTGTGAGCTAGGGATCTATAAACCCCTGCTGGACGGATGTGTTCCTCGGTGACGGTTTTGTGGCTAACGGACATCACAGAGGAGGAAGTGTTTTATCAGATTACTCCAATAAAAAGAAAGGTACCTCGTGATGTCACGACGTTTGAAATCTCACGGACATCTCGCAATGACCTATTTTCAGAGGCATCAAATCTCGTTCTAGGATATCAGAAAAAATACAATATCTCATATTTTGAAAATTAAGGGGGTGTAAGGTCTCGTTTTCAAATTTATTATATTATATGTAAGTATTAAATCATGCATCAGCATGATATGTCTCCTTTAAAGATGGTAGGACACCGGATAATCCTGACACTCTGCTCTTTAGGATTTTGGCAGATTTAGATCCACCAACCTGCTGGTTCCACAAATGTGAGATCCTCAGTCTGTACCTTGTTGTCAAGGTAACTAATGAGGCTCTCTAACTATATAAAACACCTGATAATTTTGTTAAAAGGATAAATAATTGACTCATATAGTGTTTGCAAACATTGTGTCGTTAAAATCTGTTCTGGTGCCTCTGTATTCTCCTTTTTCATGCTGAAACACTGTAAAAAGGTTGTCGTGCATTTTACAGTTACCTACTGTAAATGATTTCTAGTAGCATCTATTTTTAATTTTTAGTATTATAACTGAATTTTCTATAATAGTTTTGATATAGGCAGGTTTAAATTCATCTTTAAAACTGAAATATTAAAAGAGAAAATTAGTAACATCATGGGTATTGTGTATCCAGTGATGTGTCATCAGTGTCTTTGTTTCGACATTTGTTTTTATTATTTGTTTGAGCTTGTTGCTTTTTGTTGCTATGACCTGGAGAGTGCCTCAGGGTTAACTTAAGTAAGACATTTTGAAAAGGAATAAGTTGTGGGACGAGATAAGTTTGTTACTTCTTCCTGCACTCTTTGAACTGAATCTGGGTTTTTTTTGCAAAGATTAACGATAGAAAAAAATGCTGTAAATGCTATTTAGATTTGCTTACTATTATGTATATCTACGTTTTCCATTTAAGTTCGAAGTAAACATTCATTCATACTGTACTTTAGCTCAAGGTATCAAGGTACTGTCTTTCAATTAACAGTATAATTACTGTAATAGTATCATAAACAGGGGATAGAGTGGGCCGGAGTCCTCTGTAGCTCAGCTCTGCCACCTAAGTCAAAAAAGTAAATTTTTCAATTCAAACTGGCAGTAGCGCCGCAGATCATTTTCTTACGCACAGCTGCGTTGCTCTCTCGTAAGCACTGAGATGCTCAACAAATCAGAGTGCATCAAATCTCGGGCTAGCTAATCTGAGGGAGTTTGAAATGGCTGTTACACTAAAGTAAGTGGATTACATTAAATTTACATTGATGGTGAAGTTTTGGAATAATTAACCATCCAAACGGGTCAATAAGAAGAATCTAAATTTAAAAATGGCTTGCTGCTTTGGATTATGTGCCCTGTGTCACAGCTAAATGTTAATGATCACTCAACCTTAGCGAGATTGCCCCTGTTTACGCAAACAGCCCAAGTCCCTAATAGTGCATTAGATCAGGGGGTGTGTTTGTGTGTGTGTGTTTTCTTGTAAATCAAGCCTGTTTTTCTGTTGAGAGTAAAGCTGATACAGTTTTTGTGCAATCATTCATGGCATTTTTCTACGGCACCACAACACAGTGTTTTAGGCCTCGTCCACCTGTCAAATCCCACTTTAACCACTGATCATGATCATATTTTATTCTACGACTTTTAAAATACATTTTAAACTACAGTGTACTAAAACCACACACCAGACTGCAGCTGATCACCTTTGTGCTGAAAGCAACTCCAGAAAAAATTATTTCGCTCGGTGTGATCCTTCAAACGGCGTCAACACTCATCTGGAATTCATTGGATTGTGTGTGCGTGTACGTGTGTGTGAATGTGTGTGTGTGTGTGTGTGTGTGGGGGGGGTTAGTCTGTAGCTGTATGAAGGTGCTCATTCTGCCTCCCTCCATGCTCCCGCCCCTCTAAAACTCCATAAATGATTAACCTGTGATCCATCATGGCGTCCGCTGAGGCGCCGTGAGAGCCACTGAAGTCAATATGGACGGAGAGACTCGTCGATCTGAAGGAGCTTGTCCAGAATGAAAAGGGTTTATTTCACATCTTTGCTCCTCTTCTGAGTGGGGCTTTAGTGAAACTTGTGTCTTCTGCACGTCTGACGGAGGTCATCCTCTGCTGGAAAGGTCATCACTGGCATCTTATGGAGGAGCACGGAGGAGCACGCCACCACCTTAAATCATCATGATAAAGGGGACAGACTCAGAAAGGCCACCTAGTGCTAACACTTTGAGCTAAGCAGGCACGAGGCACTGATCAGGTCTCAGGAATGTTGATCTTTGACCTCAAATTAATTCATAGTTTCAGTCAGGGAGAACATTTGTGCCAGTCGGGACGAGAGGCAGGAAACTTTAAACAACTGGGTCCTGGCTTTAAATGAGTGAGTCTTAGCTTTCAACAAGTGAGTCCTGGCTTAAAATTAGTGAGTTCTGGCTTTATACGAGAGAGTTCTGACTTTAAATGAGAGAGTCTAGGCTTTCAATGATACAGCCCTGGCTTTATTCCTGATTTTTGTGGTTCATTGTGATCTCTGATGTATTCCTCCTCTGGGTTTGAGGAGGATCAGTCATGCTGCCCCCTGGTGGTGGTCTCTGACGCTCACCACTTTAACTGTCAGCAGCCGGATCAGGATCGTAAACGTGGTCTCATTATTAAGCTGTTATCTCTCTGAGACGGCCTGAGGGCGGCCTCTCACTAATGCATACTGGGTAACTCTGCAGCTCGATCTGAAAAGAATGAGTCTGCAGAGGAGCCATTAAAAATCCAATCAGAGTAGAGAGTGGAGACTTCTGCCTCTGACTCATCAGGAGGACATGAAACAACAACAGAGCACTGGACGATTAAGATCAGACAGAGACGTCCACTAATGAAGCCGAGGGTGATAAAAGGCTGCAATCCTTCAAGTTTCCACCAGGGGCGGTAAACATGCGTATACTGCAGAGAAAAACATGTTAAATGTAGAATAAACATGTTTACAGCAGATAAAACATGTTTACAAACAGAAATAAACATGTTAAATGTAGAATAAACATGTTTACAGCAAATAAAACATGTTTACAAACAGAAATAAACATGTTTATACTGCAGATTAAACATGTTTATAAACAGAAATAAACATGTTAAATGTAGAATAAACATGTTTACAGCAGAAAAATAATGTTTACAGCACAATAAACATATTTACAGTTATAAACATGTTTATACTGCAGGGGAAAACATGTTTACAGTAGAATGAACATCTTTACAACAGCAAAAACATGTTTACAAACAGAAATAAACATGTTAACAGCAGATTAAACATGTTTACAAACAGAAATAACCATGTTTACAAACAGAAATAAACATGTTAAATGTAGAATAATCATGTTTACAGCATAATAAACATATTTACAGTTATAAACATGTTTATTCTGCAGGGGAAAACTTTTTTACAGTAGAATGAACATCTTTACAACAACAAAAACATGTCTACAAACAGAAATAATCATGTTCTTAGGAGAATACACATGTATACAGCAAAATAACTATGTTTACAAACAATGTATAAAAACAGAAATAAACATGTTAAACTGCAGAGAAAAAAGGTTTAAATGAACATGTTTACTCCAGATTATACATGTTTACAGAAATAAACATGTTTATTTTGCAGAAAAAACATGCTTACAGCGGAATAAAGGTGTTTAATACAGAAATAAATATGTTTAAAGCAGAATAAAAATGTTTACAGCAGATTAACAATGTTTACAGCAGAATAAGCATGTTTACATACAGAAATAAACATGTTTACAGCAGCGTAAACATGTTTACATACAGAAATAAACATGTACACAGCAGAAAAAACATGTTAACAAACAAAAAAAACATGTTTATAACAGAATTAACATGTTAACAAACAGAAATACACATGTGTACAGAAGAATAAATATGTTTACAAAAAGAAAAAAAAACATGTTTATACTGCAAAGAAAATATATTTACAGCAGAATAAACATGTTTACAGCAGATTAACAATGTTTACAGCAGAATAATCATGTTTACATACAGAAATGAATATGTACACAGCAGAAAAAAACATGTTAACAAACAAAAAAAAACATGTTTATAACAGAATTAACATGTTAACAAACAGAAATACACGTTTACAGAAATATATGTTTACAAAAAGAAAAAACTGTTTACAGCAGAATAAACATGTTTACAGATATAAATATGTTTATACTGCAGAGGAAAACATGTCTACAGTAGAATAAATATATTTATAGCAGAATAAACATGTTTACAAACAGACATAGTGGAATAAACATGTTTACAGCAGAATAAACGTGTTTACAGCAGAATAAACATATTTATAGCAGAATAAACATGTTTACAGGAGAATAGACATGATTACTTGAGACAAAAATGTTTACAGCAGAGATAACATGTTTATGGTAGAATATACATCTTTACAGAAAAATATGAATACTGATTACAGGAGACATAAACATGTTTACGTGCTTATTTTTTCTTCATTACTAGTCATTCAAACTATTGAATGACTAGTTTTTACATTTTTTCCTCAAAGAAATTAATCTTGACTGGTGAATGAATTGAAGAATCAAAACAATGCTTCAAGCTTTTTTATTTCCATCTAAAGGTTTTCTTCATGTTTGACTTTTGTCTGGATCTTCCTAACAATAAAATATCTGTAACAAATTCTGGAAGATCCAAGGGGGAAAAAAACTGCAGTCATTTGACAGCAAACAGGCTGAGGACTTTACATCTGCAGAGTGATACTCCAAAAATCTAAAAAGAAGATGAAGAGAGACGTTCATGTTTGAATCATGAGGACATTTGCTCAAAGTCTGAAGATGCCTCTTATTAGAGTTGGACTTGAAGCCTTCGTCCTCTGCAGCCCCCAGCCTGGAGGCAAAGCAGCCTGGAGAGCCTGAAGTACAGTTGGAGCAGCTGAAGTTACAGAAACGCCTCCAACATCTACACATCATTATTCAGCCACACAGCACAGCTGCAGTCTGAGAGCTCTCTCTGAAACCCACATCTTGTTTCCATGGTTACCGTTGGGACAGGAATACTCGATTCGGTTTCTTTTTCCAAACAAGTCGTTTCATTCCTGAGATCCACCGAGTGTCTCTGCCGCACTCCAGTGTGAAAACTTTTCAGCTGCCAGTGAGACCGAGCTTGTCCTGAAGATCCAAACACCTAGAGAGAGGAGAGCCTTCACAGGAACTGGACCAGTGGGTTCAGTCTGAGGAGGTCTTTGGACCAGCAGGGTCAGTCTAAGGAGCTCTTTGGACCAACAGGTCAGTCTGAGGGGCTCTTTGCACCAGTAGGGTCAGTCTAAGGAGCTCTTTGGACCAGCAGGTCAGTCTGAGGGGCTCTTTGGACCAGTAGGGTCAGTCTGAGGAGCTCTTTGGACCAGCAGGGTCAGTCTGAGGAGCTCCTTGGACCAGCAGGGTTGGGCTGAGGAGGTCTTTGGACAAATAGAGTCAGTCTGAGGAACTCTTTGCACCAGTAGATCAGTCTGAGGAGGTCTTTGGACCAGTGGGTCAGTCCAGCAGGTGCAAAGAGTTCCTCAGACTGACCTACTGGTCCAAAGACCTCCTCAGACTGACCCACTCGTCCAAAGACCTCCTCAGACTGACCCCTGGTCCAAAGACCTCCTCAGACTGATCTACTGGTGCAAAGAGTTCCTCAGACTGACTCTATTTGTCCAAAGACCTCCTCAGCCCAACCCTGCTGGACATGTAGTGTTTAGCAAGTCATAACTTGCTCAAATTTCAACAGATTTTTGAATGGTTTGGTTTATTATAAACATCAAATGTGTTGCAATGTAATCGCTACCTTTTTTTTTATTATTATTACTATTTCTTTTATCATGTCCTGTTGTGTGCTTTTTTTTTCTATGTTATGGAAGCCCATAAGATATATATTTACATTTTGTGATTTATTCTGTCTTGTATTATTGTCATCTTTCTCCCTATATGTATTGTCCAATGTCAATTTCTTGTATAGAGCCATTTTATTATATATGCACCTTGTTCTGAAATATTCTAATAAAGTTATATAAAAAAATCAAAGTGTTTCAATGATACATGGCATAGTTTTCAATAAGCATGTTGTTTCCTAAATCTATAATATATGTGTATAATATTCTATATTTCTATATTCTTTATAATATTTATAGTATATCATATTGATATACATATCTTGTGCTCTATAGATATACATATTTATACTTTTTTATACACATATTTATAGTTTTTTTGATACACATATTCAAATTATTTTGATACACATATTTGCATAATTTATACATATTTTACATATTTCTTATATAACTCTTCATACTATATTGATATACATATTTTTGCATTATATTTTATTATATTGATATATCTGTATTAACATTGATATAATATACATATTTATATTATTCTATCATGCTGCTCTGTATAGATACATTTCTTTTTTTTTTAATCTAAAAACTGTTTTTATCTTTTTTATTATTAGCCTAGTTCAGTCTGTCCTGTTGTGTACCTTACTTTTGCACTGCCCTTGTCTTTTGTTGTGATGCATAGTGGCTAACTGAGCACCCTAAGTTTTGTTGTACCCTTACAGTACAATGACAATAAAGGCCATTCTGATTCTGATTCTCTATACTTTTAATATCCTATATGGGTAGACTACTTCATATTAGGCTACATGTTGAAATCCTCACGAAGTCAGAATCCTGTAGTTATCATAACAATATGGTTTTACTAAACCAACCGGAAGATTAAAATCATATATGAATACAGTTACGATGAAAATGAAGATAATTTCTGCCTCTCCCTTAGCCTATGTTGCCTAGGCTAAAACTTGCATAGTAAAATTAAGGGTCGAATTTGATGAGAAATAGTGCGATTTTAACATGTTTAAGCATCCAGGATTATAGCCACATTAATCACCTTTTTGAGAAACCAACCCATTTGTTAATCCATCAAATTTCAGCGAAATAAGAGTATAAACGTAAGAGCGGATCACCTTAGGTTCCACATATACTGTCGGACCGGTCTGACCAGCTTGCCTGTGCCAAGATGGCCGACCTCTGCGGACGTTGCGGAGTCCGCGGAAAGGCATCTAGTGTTCTATAGATATCTATGGCTCTGACACCACGTGGGCTTGTATCCATGTCATGCTGTAACACACAGTGTGAGCCTTAGTTATAATGAGTATTTAGATTGAAGCCGTTTATTAACCATGGGTAACAGGGAGTCTGTGTATCCCCCCAAGCATCAATAGAGACATCAGATCAGAACTGATAAATAACCATCAATAATCAATAAAAACATCAGATCAGAATGCTGTTTTTACATCATTGCCCTCTATTGTCTGTTTCAGGTGTAGTGGTTTAATTAGTTATCATGCCAACAGATGGACTACCAGCTTCCTGAAAGAACGGATAAAAAACAGACAGTGTGCTGATGAATGTCTGTTGAGACTTATTTTATTTGTGGCTCCTCCATGAAGGTCTGTCTGTGACCACATTGTGTCATAAATTTGGGTCGTGGTGCAGAAAACACCTGCTCGGACAGCTCTCTCCATGGCTCTTCAGACTCTGCTCCAGCTGCTGTGAGTTATGGTTCATAATCACTTTGACTCTGTTTTTACTCTCTTCAGGGTAAATGATGACAGCCATTCATATAATGTATATATTTAATGTTTATTACAGGGTGCTCTCATTGTATGATTGATTATACATTCAGATGATTCTTTAAGAAGAAGCATGAGGGGTTTACAACAAACACATTTGAGGCTGAAAAACAACATTAATGATTTAAAGCTTAATTAAACTCTCATTAATACATCCGCTCATACCAGGGCTTCTGCGTGTCCTCCCAGCATGCATTTGGTAGCTCCTGAGTGTTACAGAAAAATAATAACTCAAAGAGAACAGTATAAAAATGAGCAATGTGTTTAATAACAGCAGGTGCTTGGTTAATTACCAATTATTATCCACATAAGATGTTTCTTTAAAACAAACTAAATCAGACACATGCAATTAAACCTGCTTAAGGAATAAAAATATGAATGAACACCAAAAATCAACATATTTGTTCCTTAAATATGTCAAGTACCAAATCATTCATGTAAGATTAGGGCTAGTAAATCTCATCACATTTCAATTTTTAACTTCCAGGAATTATGAGAACAATATAATTAAGATTACAGTTGAATGATTATGTATCAGCTACCATGCTGAGCATGTTTGGTTGGGTTTGGTCATTGATTTTAAACAGCTTAATTTTTGCTGTAATACTTACAATAAGAGAACATCACCACTGCTGAAACTCAAGTACCTAGTTAATTTCTGAATAATGTTATAAACCTCATATTGGCATTTTTCTTTTCACAAGTTTCTGCAATTATTTTTTCTGTAAACCTAAAGAACAAGAACAACTTTGCAAGTACCCGTTCAGATCTCCCCTAGCTTAATGATGCAGTTATATCTAATGTTTGTACGCAACTTTTGGTTTCCATCAGGCTACATGTGACTTTTCCTTTGGTGAGGATGTACTTCAAAATGCATTGAAGTAAGGTTTTCCAGTAACTGTGTTGTTTGAAGCATTCATGTTTTGTCCTCTACAGGCTAAATCTGACTTCTCTTCAGGTCACATTCTACCTGAACATAAATGCACCAAAGAAAGTTTTGCATTGTTGATGTTCTAGACTGTGTTGATCAAGCTTTTGTCTTTTTTTTTTAAAGTGTCCACTTTTTTTTATCAAACTGGCTAAATTTAGGTTATTTTTAGGTGATTTTTGTCCATTTTTTGTCCTCAATAGGCTAAACAGGACTTTGGGAATGTAGGTAATTTTGCAGCAACCTGTTTTGATATCCTAGACAAGGGGTGTCCAAACTATGGCGCAAGGGCCAAATGCGGCCTGTGGTCCATTTTGAACTGGCTCCTTAAAGCTATGGTCTACGATTTGGAAGCTTTGTACATCTTAATAACACCGTTTATAAGGCTGTTATGGTCCTATGGTCCTATCTACACAGTATAAAGACCAAAAAGAACGAAAAAAATCCATTCAGTATATCCGCTGCAAAGCTGCATAGCTGACCAATCAAACCTAAGAACCTGCGACTATTAATTGGGCTGTGAGTTGGTCTGTGAGTCCATCCAATCCCCGTCTCCCTCGCTCCGCAGCGTCATGCGTAGTGCGTCATGGTCCCGTCTCCTCCCCTCTACCTCCGGTGAGCAACGAGCAGCGTTAGCTACTGAACTATCATGGAGCCGGAAAAGCCTAGCGCCGAGACCGAAGTCGCCTCCGTCTCCCGCGGGGCCCATCGGAGCTCTGCCCGCGGGTTGAGGCCTGTTAGCGGGCTAACGGCTAACGGCCAACGAATAGCCTCAGCCGGCCTTCAGACCTTCAGCATCGGCCGTTTCGCCCCTGGTTGATCAGGTAATGGCTTTGTTTACTACAGTGGGAGATGTCTGCTGAATAACTCTGGTTAGTTTGTGCCTGCATGGGCTAATAACTTGTAGGGGAGCGGGTTAGCCTGTTAGCCGCTAATCGTTAGCACTGTAAGCTGGGCTGGGGAGGACAGGCTGAGAAAGATAAATCCTCCCCCACACTCGGCTCCGCTCTGGCGGCGCCAGACCCGCATTGCCGCCGGTCCAACTGAAATGGCTACTGCTGTGTGTTACAAGGGGGATGTCTGTCGTGTTTGATACTTTCAGTTGAGCTGAGCTGTTTTGGATTGAGTTTGCTGCTGATATATTGTGCTAGTCGCTCGTAGCTCTGTCCGAGGGGGCTATATGAGGCGACACGAGCTGGGGGCGGGATCTTGGAACACGGAGGGGAGAGGTGAGGGAAGGAGGGGCAGGCTGCGGTTTCAAATTGTAGACCACAGCTTTAAACAGTGGAATGAAATAAGACATTGGCTGTGTTCGAAATGGCGTACTACTCGTACTACTCGTGCTACTCATACTAACCCCGCCCCCATATTGAGTATGCAGTGAGTTCAAACTGTACAGTATGCAAATTTTGTGTATACGAGAAATGCCCGGATGTATATTCAATCGGCTTCGATTTCTGAGTATGGAGCGGAGCTTGCTTCACGTACTGCTTCTGCCCCACAATGCATTGCACACTTCTGACGTGGGAAGACAAAATACAAAATGGAGACAGCCGGCAGCAGCTTCCAGCGCCAACCACAAAGTGCTTATAAATGTAAGTTATTTAACTTTTGTACTGACGTTTGAGTTTGAAATGATGTATTTGCCAAGGAATAACCGAACAAGGTCATAATAATTCTGTTGTGTATTTTGCAGCCCAATGCTGCTCATCACACGCCCAGCAGGTGGTGTATAGCGTTATCACCATGGATACACAGGTGTTTGTGTTAATTTTTTTCATCCACTGCCGCTCGGTTTGTGTCATGCAGCTGTTGATAATGAAAACACTTCGCAATAACTTGGAAACGTGAAGGGGGGGCTGCTGCTGCCCGGTGTTTATGGTACATAGACGGAAACACCCACCAAGCGGACGCTTCGGTCTCCGAAAACAGCGAGACAAATTAAAAACAGTCGATATTTCAAACAGCTGGACTCATAATCGTGATGTAAATACTTACTTGCTCGCTAGAAAATATATTATTACTGAATGAATTTGTAGTTTTTCCGAATGCAGTTGTTTTATGTTGCTTGTGGTTGGACTATTTTTATTTTCCTGGCGCTGCTTTCCGGCCGGCATGAAATGCATTCTGGGGTATTAAGTATGCATCTGTGTGTAAACGCTCGGGCAGCCGCGGCATACTCAGATGATCTTTGAGTATTCAGTATGCAGTATGTACTGATTGAGTAGGTAAGTAGACAGTAGGCAGTATGCCATTTCAAACACAGCCATTTAGATTTCAGCAGTAAAAACCATAAATCATTCACATTTTCTGTCATATTTACTTTGTCACAAGGTCTCATTTACAAAGTATATTGCAATATTTATCCTTTAGCGCCAACATTCTTGCAGTTGACTCTTGTTTTGTGTCTGACTGTGAAGATTAGTGTCTCCCATTTCTGCTGCTCAGAAGGTCATTCTTGGCCTGCAGGAGTGAATTCAGTGACAGCCCTGGTTTCCAAGGGCCCCTTGACAGGTGATAACCCTTCACTCAACCCTAAAACTTTAACTTAAATCCACCAAAAGTGACGTAGAGCAAGTGGCTCATATGTACATGTATTCCTCTTTATCTGGCCCTTTGCGTTTTTGTTCCTTTAGGATATCACCTGAAGTAAAGTCACATTTAGCCTGTCAGGCACACAAAATTGGACACATCATAAAGTAAAAGTCTTTCATTTATCTGTTTTGATGTCCTTGACCCTGTTCACACAATTCTTCTCTTTTAATTGTGTCCATTACTGGGTCACTATTTCAACAGACTGACTGTGAGCTGATAAAAGTCCTACAGACAAATGCTATGTACATTTACTTTTCAAAGGTTTCATATCTGAGCAGTGTGTAGAAATACAGGATGTGTAATTCAGTGGGATGTTGTCCCAGGAGCAGAGCAGAGGGCTCAGATGAGTCCACAGGATCATCTTCATTGTCATTCCTGATCCGTCTGAGGGTGATTAGAATAATCAGGACTCCTCCTCGGTTCACTCACCTTAAGTTCCTCTCAGCCTGGACGAGCCCCAGCCTGAGGGTGAATAATGGACCTGTATTCTGGAGGAGAGGAGCTGTCAGGGGATCCTGAGGGAGGCAGCGGAGATGGAGACAAAGCCTCAGTAGCATCTATTTTATTTTAATTATGGACTCTTTCAGTGCCAGAGCAGAGGGAACACGTCAGACAGGGTTTATCGGAGGCTTTGTTTGTATGTAGAGCTCTGTGGGGGATCAACAGGGAGCCCAAGCAGCAGGTGAGCATCAGGTATTACTTCACACAGCATGGGACGCCCATCATCCACACAGCGTCTACTGAACATTAAAAGAGGACCTGACATGAAAACCTTTTATCTGCTCATCATGCTGTTCTGTGATTGTTCATCGAACATGTTACTGCAGCCGGAGGGGAGGGGAGGGGATCCACGGGCAGAGAAACATCACCCAAACACCAGAACCAGATTCGCACATAATGTTTCTAACAGTCCGTGAGCCATGATGGCTATTTTCAGAATCACCCATCTTTGTGTAATTACTTCAGCTTTTAAAGTCAGGATTTAGAGCTCATCATAGCACAGAGACTGCTCGAGTTAAAGTAACCAATGATCTACTCTCAGCTGCAGATGAAGGACTTCTCTCTGTACTTGTTTTGTTAGATCTTAGTGCTGCTTTCGACACCATTGATCATGATGTTCTTATACAGAGATTAGAGATGTTACTTGGGATTACAGGGACTTCCCTAAATTGGTTTAAGTCCTACTTATCTAATAGATATCAATTTGTCTATGTGAACAACAAGTCCTCTGTGTACACTACTGTAAGTTACGGAGTTCCTCAAGGCTCTGTGCTAGGTCCAATTCTCTTCTCCACATATATATGCTTCCCCTTGGTGATATCTTGAGGAAATACTCTGTTAATTTTCACTGCTACGCTGATGATACACAGCTCTATGTATCACTGAAGCCAGGTGAGACAAACCAATTATCTAAACTAGACACATGTTTAAAGGACATCAGAACCTGGATGGCCAGAAATCTTCCTCTCCTTAACTCAGACAAGACAGAGATTATTGTGCTGGGCCCTCGACTGGACTATTGTAATTCTCTTTTTTCAGGTTGTCCCAGCAAGTCGCTCAAGATGCTTCAGCTGGTCCAAAGTGCTGCAGCACGTGTACTGACTAGAACTAGGAGAAGAGACCACATTACTCCTGTATTAGCTTCTCTGCATTGGCTTCCCATAAAATTTAGAATAGAATTCAAATTCTTCTCCTCACCTACAAAGCTCTCAGTGGACAGGCACCAGTTTATCTTAAAAAGCTTGTAGTGCTGTACAACCCCTCTAGAACATTACGCTCCCAAAATGCTGGCCTGCTTGTAGTACCATCAATCTCCAGAAGTAGTATGGGAGGTAGAGCCTTCAGTTATCAGGCTCCTCGTCTCTGGAACCATTTACCGACCACAGTTCAGAAGGCAGACTCCCTCTCTACCTTTAAGGCTCAACTTAAAACATTCCTCTATGATAAAGCTTTCAGTTAGGGGCCAGCTTATAGTCCATAAATTAGTCCATAAATTAGACTCATAGTTTAGATACAATAGGCTTAGACTGCCGGGTGGGGTATCTGGCACATTGGGCTCTATCTCTCTCTCTCACACTCTCTCTCCACATCTGCCTTTGCCCCTTTTGTTTGCTCCTGTACCCATCTCTGGCTCTTGCCTTGTAGGTGGCCTGGGATCCTTGGTGGAGACTTCCTGCTGCTGTGGAGTCACAAAGCCTCAATAACTGCAATTACAAACATGGCACATATTTGGCCATTTCCTTAGGAACATTCCATTCCCGTTATCATTATAGCTGTTGAAGTAGATACTAGGATGATCTCCCTATCCATGTGTGGCAGGTGGCCCTCTACCTCCATGCCACTGCACGGCACTGTGTGGCTCTGTCGGCTCCTTCAGCGCATGGCGTTACCTTGAGCGCGGGGCGTCACCTTGCGCGGTTATTTGTGCAGGTGGGTCACACCTTGAGCTCTCTTTTCCTTCTGCCTGTCTCCTGAGGTGATCGCGGCGTGGAACCCTTTTGTTTGGCGTGGTGTGAACCATGTGTGGCGTGGCTGCCACATGATTTTCCATCGTTGTCTGCAGGTAATGCGCACACACCTCGGTCTCCTCGGTGCATGGTCTGGGCATTTATTAACTTGGTCTCCGTGTTTCAGCGCGGCTGACGGCCGCTGGCGTCTGACTGGGAGCTGATGACCTGGAGTTGCTGAGGGAGAGCTGGCAGAATCCTCGTCCTCCGTGCTCTCCATGGTGAGCGCTGTTGCGCTGCGTCTGCACTGTATCCTGTGACTAATTGCAGGCAATCAGGTCTGCCATCGCCTAAACTTTTGGACTGGGTTCCCCCCTAGTATGAACCCCATTTATGAACGCTGACCTGGCTGTGCATTCGCTGCAGGAGCAGTAGGGCTGTGGGGGTGATCACACTTGAGAGAATTTTGTATTTTATTGTTGAACAATTTTTGATTTTGTTAACTCTTGCTTTTGACTATTTTGGGGATTATTCGTATTTTTTATTATTATTGATGTTGTATTTGAATGTTTAGTGAGTTATTTTGGATTGTTAGTTTTTTGCTTTTGATTATTTTGGGAATTCTTATTATTATTATCTGTACTATTTTTGTGTTTAATTTGCTTTTTGTTCATTACTGGTGCATCAATTTTTAACATTGCACTTGCTGGGTTCTAACATTATCAACCTGACGACCCGCTATGAGACGTACCGGTTCTCATGACTGGGAATCATCTACCTGTGTGATGTATTGGAGCCGTTTATTCCCCCGTGACCCACAGGAATGGTTCACTAACTGTCCCGCTGTTATGGTGCATCGCCTGCTATATAAACTTCACTTCTGTAGCCCCTTTCATACATTCAAATGCACCATAAAGTGCTTGACAAATAAAAAGGATGTTACCTAATTCTTATGTGACACATTATTCCCTCATGTTGATCATGTCATTCCTGCACTTTATTAGCGTGTTTGAGGGATTTTTTTTTCTTGCTGATTTTTAAATTGTTAATTTGGGTTATACTTCAGATCGGTGTGTTTTCATGATTTCATTGAGGCGACGACTTAAATCTTAAATGCAGCTGATATGACATGAAACAGACCAACCTACAAGACACAGTTATGCTTTTGTATTTATTTTTTATCTGCTCCCACGACCTCCTCATGACTGAGGGATTACATCTGAGGGAATGGGGTGATAACATGCAACACATGTTCACAGTATATTGTTTGAGATTTATGAGTGTCAGATTTAGCCAATGACGAGTAATTTGTGCATTTTCACAGTCCGCCACGCGCTTTGTCTATGATTGACAGCTGCTACGGTGTTTCCTATCTCCATTATCCTGGCTTTTTCATCCTAACATTTTAACATTATCAGATGCTGTGCTTCACATGTGAAATATGGAGCTCTGTCAGTGTATTCTCGGCGCTTCTCAGTGTGTTCTCTGCTCATGATCACGATTGGTCAGCTGCCTCTGGGCCCTCCCCTGATACGTGCGCGTTAACGGCTCTTGATGAGACAATCCTGGATTGAGTTACCGTGTTGATAACTTGCGTCGTGCTATTGATTATCTTGATTGCCATTGTTGCGGTTACTCAATCCTGGATAGATGTGAGTTACCGGGGATAAGTTGACCGCACTTCGTGATATAGGCCTCAGGTCCGTCTTTTCTCTTTGAATGATTCCAAAGTCTCCTCTGATTTTGTTCCAGGGCCTTTTTGGTCTTCCACAATATTCCGAAGCCTTTTTTAGTCAATGATGCTTGTTTGAAAAAGCACCATTTGTGAGCAACAGTCATGACTTTGGACATCCTATAGTTATGACAACAGATGGTTTCAGAGGCAGGGCCTATAATACACAATGAAGAATTAGCAGGTACTCAGAGCAGAAACCTTATATTTACATTTCTATAGGGCAGATCCAATTACGACGGGTTTCTACCATAGCCCTGCAGTTTTATGTAAAAAAGGTTCGAATTACATTTTTTGTTGGGAAGTGCTTTTCCTCCTCTTAAATCATCCCCATTATACAATGAAGAGCTGAGTGATGAAGATAAAGTCACATAAATTCTTCATCTTGTCATTTTAATGACCAGACAGAAGATCTTTTTGTTTTTCTGTCTCATCCATTTGAAATAATTGACAGGAAGTACTGCGGGCATGTGTGTTAAAGCTGTCAGACGGATGCTTCATTTCTGACCTTCTGATGATGAATCACCATCTTTTTACTCCTCTTACTTTTTGTTTTTACTTGTCCCTGCTCGTCCTTGTCTGTTCTTCACTGTTTCCTGCCTCAACACAGTGATCTCAGTGATTTACTGATGCTTTTTTAGTTCTTCTATCAGCACACATTTCTGCAGCGGTCTGTTTTCATGGTCATGGGAATAAAAGTCACATCATGACCTCTGGGCTGAAACCCCATATCTCTATTTCTTAAAGATATAGTATTTTTCAGTAAACAGTGTTTGGTCACTGTTCACATTTAATTAATCATCTCTCAGTTAAAATGATGTTTATTCTTAAAGGAAATTCAGACAGTGTAAATAAATCTGGAACTAAAAAAGCACTCAGAGAGCGCAGACCTCCCCCAGCGCCACAGTCCTCCCCCATTGTGATTTTCACCATAAATATTAGTCCTACCTTTATTTCATCTAAATATTTAGATTATTTGCTCATGAAAGCATACAATTAGCAGTTGCATTTATATTGATATCTGCTTTAGCTTATTAGTTGTTCACAATAATCACATTTTTTGGTCATGGTGGTTTTACGCTGATCTGGATCAATCCCAAAATCGAATCATTTGTTCCTTGTCCCAATCCAGACATTTCCTGAAAATTTCATCAAAATGGGTCAATAACTTTTTGAGTTATGTTGCTAACAGAGAAACAAACAGATAGCCACTGGCAATAACATAACCTCCTGGTGGAGGAAATAACTCTTCAGTAACACAATAATCATCTAGTCTGTTAAAACATGGAGACATAGATCAGATCCTCTTTCTATTTATCTCTCAATAAATCTTTATGTGACGAACAGCAGCAACTTACTTATTTAACTAAATTACAGTGTTTTTGATATGCTTGTTAGCATTAAGTCGCCTGCACACTGAATGCGACTATGCAACCTTGGTGACCACTCTCCATGTAAAGTCAATGTATAGCCGCAACGGGGCACGTGGCGGTGGCGATCAAGGCGACCATGTCACTCCATCGCAAAAGTTGAAAAAGTTGATCTTTTGAGCCGATGTTGTGTGTGGCTGTGTGTCAACAGCCAATCAGCAGTATGTGGGTGTGTGACAGGACTCGTGACGGACAATGAAGAGGGACTGTGAGACCATCCCCTCAGAACACGTTCAGTAAGAAATAAAAGATCAGAACAACGAGTGACATGAAGCACTGAGGTGAGCAGAGACAGGAGTGTCTGAGGACACTTCTATTAGACAGTCTGTACTCAAAAGCTCACTGTAACTGATTTTTGTAAACTTTACAGCATTTTACTGTAATGTCTACAGCTGCCTACTGCAAACAGCTATGCAGTAAATTACTGTAAAAGGAAAAGTATTGTGGAAAAAAAAATCTGTTTTTTGTGAACTTTACAGCATTTACTGTAAAATCTACGGTTATTTACCATAAAATGTCCATAAAGTAAATACTGAAAATGGCAACAGATCATGAGAAAAAACACTTTTAACTGGAAAACTGACCAGTAACAGGTAACCATTTTTAAGTAATGTCAAATGTTTTGGATTGGAAAAATGATCATGTTATTTCTTTATTAATTTACAAAATTACCTTTCTTTTTGGCCTGTCATGATAAATTTTGCTAGACAATAATTGTCCAAAAAATTATTGCCGATAAACTATATTAAGTCAATGTTATTTAGAAACATAATTTCTTCATTAATGTAATTAAAATATATGTCATAATAAAGTGAGTATACCATATCAAAAGCAATAAACTTAAATTTCTTAAGAGTATTTAACTGTAATTTCAAGGTCAAGAGCTTTTAAATAAAATAAACAATATAATAAATTTTGCAAACAAAAAAAGAAAAAAACCCAATGAAAATTAAGTGGACTGTCTTGGGAAAAATTGCATGGAAATAAAAATAATCCAACTAATCAAAAACAATAAAAAAAAATAGACCCTGTTTCTATAAAGAAAAAAAAAACTTCAATAAAAACACACAAAATAAATAAAATGTAGTTTATACAGTTCCGGAATTGTTTGTGACATGTATGTTCTCCCAGTCAATCCGTACTGTCTGTCAAACGTTTGTAACATTTCCTCAAATGCTGGCTTTTCAACCGTATGGAGGGGCTGAGTTTCTTTTGCAATGTAGTGAACGACACTGTCTATGAGCACGCACCATTTTGCTCGGTTATATTTATGTTTATTTTGCCGACCAAACACCTCAGTAAGCGCTGACTGTCAGGACGAAGCTGCACCTTCCCTTCTTCGTCAACCACTACTTTCAAACAAATATGACATATCGGCTCATCGGTGTTCATGAGCTCACACCTTGTTCATTCTGTTTAAAACCAAAATATTCCCACACTCAGGCTGTGGCAGCCAGCTTAGGAACTGTAGCTTTTGTGCCATCATTCATATTTGTGTTTGTTTCCTTGTTACTCCTCATGATGCTCACTTCAGCTCTCTGTGTGTGACACTCGAACGGCCCCGCCTCCCCCCACAAAGATTGTATGACTGACAGATGCTCAGTCCGCTAAATCCACTATAGAACCAATGCACCCAGGAGTTGAGAAAGTTGCACAGAGTGACCCATCTTCTCATCTAGCCTGTTTGGTAGAAAGAGAGGAGGAAAACAAACATTCATGCACGTGTCAATTTATAGAGGCTGGCAAACTTACTTGAAAGATTTTATTTATTGTGTGGTTAATTGATTTATTGATTATTGTGACAGGCCTACTTTCTTATAAATGGTCCATATAATAGTTAAAGATATCTGCATCAAATATGGCAAAATCACTGTAATTTAGAATGCATTAAAAACTGTTAAAGTCATCACACCTCCACCGTCTGCTCCTACAACAGGTATGTGAGGATGCCATGGTGACAAAGGAGGCAGCCATTATAATCGAGTGTCTCCAGAATCTCTGAGAGGACGCTGCTTGTCTCTATCCAACAGATTCAGTCCTGCTCTGATGAAAAGCTCTGCAGATGTTAACAGTGTCGGAGCTCCAGAGTGTTAAACATCATCCTGAAGAGCTATTAGTGCTCAGCCCTCCACCACCAACATCTCCCAACGACGACACATATTTACAAAATCTTTAGTCACTCCCAAAGTCTGATCACATCTCAAGTCAGAACTAACACTCCCAGAAAATTTTACCAAGATCTACGAAGACCTTTGAGGACCAATCTGAGAATACAAACCATCTCTGCTAAAGCTGTTACACCTGGTGTTATGGTTTAACTGACTGTGTTATTTGTTTATATTTCATTTTGACACATATCTGATAATCTTATAATAGGTGTTATGAAACACTTTTGTGGGTATGCTTGTTGGCTATAACAACTGTTGTAATCATGGTAACCATATGGGCCACTTGTGAAACAGCAGCAGTGAGGCTGTTTTCAAATTCGCCTGCTATGCTAGCAGTGCGTACTGATTTGCCTAAGTGTAGTATGCAGTATGCAAACAAATAAAAAAGTTGCAGTATGCAAGAAATACTCAGATGAGGTGCTGATTCAGGAAAATTTCACAGTATGCATCGGACTAGTCTGCTTCACCTACTTAACCACAATGCAAAGCGCCTGAATTGAAAATGACTGAGAACAAAGCAGACAAATACAAATTTAAGAGCCGTTATTTGTTATCTTTACCTTTTCAACATGTACTATTGCGTAATAAGTTGTAAAAAGGTCTGTTGTTGTTTTTCCATTACTGTTCTTAATGGCCTGAAAGTGGTGCTAAGTCTGTCCTATACCTGCGGCATTATTAGTGTAAACCACTGACAGTTACATTTTACCGTTTCGTACTGTATTGCTCCTCAATATGTCCACCACCTCAAATTTTCTTTCTTCTCCTCATTCTTTATGCTGTACTGTGAGCGTGATGTTTATTCTTGACGTGTTGTTTTTTTCTTTAAGTGGCCCTACGCCGTCGCCCAAAAATAAACAAAATAATTCCTCACTGAAATAACTATACTCCACCACTGACCGATTCATATAAAATGCTTCTGGCAACATCTTTGCAGATTAATACAAATGCAAATTAATTTACTCATGGTTTGTTTGTTTTGTACGCTTAAAATAAAGTTGGAAAATAAATCAGCTATAGCCTACTCTCGCATTGCTCAAACTTAAACCCAGCGTATCATACTACAAAATAAACCTAACAAAAGAGTCATACTATAGACTACATACTATGTTGATATGCAGTAGTAGGCGAATTTGAAAGCAGACTGAGTTTACATGTTTGCGCTTAACATTTTAAATCAAGTACAACAGTGAAGGAGGGAAAGAGAGACTGTGAGCAACACTGAAAACTGCTCAACCAAAACAACCAAGAAAATTTCTCAGAGTGGCATCACTGCAAGAACGGGAGGGAGCAGAGTGGCGCTAATGTCCAAAATGCTGTTCCCCATCCACACGGAGACTCCTTTAGCCTCATTTTCAAAAGTCTTCACCATCTTGGCCATATTTTTTCAAAGGCAGTGTTTCCTAAAGCGTCGTTCAAGTGAACAGAAGGTCAAAACTGTTTTTTTTAAAACTCGCCTATTTGTGGACACAGTTTCATTTTCATATTTTGCGCTCAGATGGACAGACGGACAGACACATGCTGTAAAAAAAGGTAACTTTATTTGAATTATTCACCTTTATTCATACAACACTACTTTCAAAGAGAATCTTCACCAATAGAAACCAACTATCATAATTCAGATTTTTTTAATCGATTAAATTAATCAGTTTTAATATATTAATATGATCTGCTCAACATTTTTTATGTTAGTGAGTCATTTTTTGCTTTCTCCCACTAACAGACTTCTATTGGCGTTTTTCTAGTGTGTATACGGTGTATACCTGCGCACCTGCGGTGTTTACCACTGGACACGACCCCTGCGTCCTCCCTACACTTTGTGCCTCTGACTTGAGCGTGAGACATCGGAGGTGTGGCATGAGAGCGTGTGAAGCCGATAAAATGCATGAGACTCACGACCAAGAGTTGGCAGCCCTGATCATTGCTGCATTCCAGTTACATCAGAAATGAGGAGCGGGGAGACGGAATGACGTCATCCCAGAGTTATCAGTGTTCCAGTGACGAAGTCGGAAAAAACATGCCAATCTCCCATGCTATTGTAATGCCCCACTCACACATTCCCATTTCTCCTGGCAATTGTGCACAACTGTATGCATTTGGCAAAGCTAGTTTGATCTGCTTAATACGGGAAGAAACGACTGTCTCGCCCTTGACACACCCCGTAAATACACCATACCGCTTCAATTAGGTCAATACAACGATATGACAAGGATTCTATGAATTCCATCCCGCTGTCACGATGTCAACCCTGTTGAAGCCCATTTTGCATCACATAAGCCCCAATTGAGTCCTGTTGCTTGCGTCGCCTTGAACGGGACACAGTCGGGACACAATCGGATACATCCTTGTTAATTGTCCTTAGAAAGCTTTCAGGATTGAGCCACAATCAGACCGATTGAGCCCTGTACATGCTACGCTAATACCCTTTGCCTTAGGACTGCATTAGGCTTCCACCTTGCTATACTGAGAGCGGCGATTCTCCACGACAACTTGAACAGTTCAGGATCCTTCCACATTCCCCAGCCACAACTATACAATGCTAATGACAATTGTGCATGATCGCCATGAGAAATGGGGATGTGAGACTGGGGCTTTAGCCGTTGTGTTAGCTGTTGTTAGAATTCCCTGCGCTATGGTATGCACATAACACAGGAATACTGTTAACACTGTGGCAGCATTTCCTTAAAGAAAAGTCAACCAATACTATGTATACAACTGATTTAGTGCAACAAGCACGAGTCAGAAGTACTATTAAACAGATCATAAGAAGAGCTTAATAACTGTTTACACTAGAGGCAGCCATATTTGATTGTCAACTCGGGGGTGGTGAGGATTCCCCGAGTACCCAGTAGGAAATTCCGACCTTGGGGGCATTCCAGTTGAAATTTCCCACTCAGAACTCGGAAATCACGACTTCCCAGTGCAACTGGAATGCAGCACATATACCTGATGATCCATAACCACAGAGTGACTGAGGCGTTGGTGAGTGATGATGTTAATTTCAGATATGAACCACTGCAGGTTTTAGTTTTACTGTTGGATGGATGAATGCAAGTGTGCAGGTGGTGCAGCTGCGTCCTCTCCATCATAAACATAATGATAGTTGGCGTTAGCTGTCAATCACTCTCTAAATTAAAGTGGAGACTCGGCGGCTGCAGACTGTACAGTGAGTGTTCCTTGAGTGTTTTATTTTAGTGAATCCTTGGTCTGATTGGCTGTGATATGTGAGAGGATTTTCTCTCTCCAGCTCTGAAGCACAAACTGCGTTGCAGATAAGAGGCCGCACAAATTGAAAGGCTGCGATCTGGCTCCTTTGTTGCTGTGAAATTGAAAAGCACTTTGTGTTTGTCTGCAGCTGTCTGCCTGATGACGGCTCCATTCATCAGTTGGCGCTCTGCTGACAAGGACTTCACTGAGAAACTTCATAAAGTTGACATGCCTCCAGAAAAAAGCAGAAATAAGGATGAGACGCTGACTCTGCTCAAACCTCTCAGTGTCATTATCGTCACATTAGGGGGTCTCGACTGCACCGTCCTGTTGGATAAAGTTTATTTATACCTCCTCGGGAAGCTGTCAGCAGGTCCTCCTTTAGTGAAATACACTCACTGAAATGTTTGTGGAGGTCCATCCTGGTGGGTCTCAGTTATTCCCTGATATTCTTCCTCAGTCTGGACACGTCATTACGATCCTCACTGAATCTGCTGTGCTTCATTTTTCTGCCTCTCTGAAACCTTCTGACCCAGATCATCCTGTTCCAACCAGAAGTTTAAAGCAAAACTGGACACCAAATCCAGTTTCTCCTAAGGGTGGGCGTATTGATCTTAATATCGATAGTATCGATACCAAGCTGAGTATTGGTATCGGATCGATACTAGCGTGATGAGATTGATACTACAGTTTCTCTTATGTCATCTTTACTTTACTTTCCTCCGCTCCGACCACCGCTTCTAAACGGCGCAACTCTCTCCCTCTATGTCAACATGTTACTGTTCCTATACAAAAACCTATAAATCTGTTGTCAATATGGAAACATGACCAAAAGGGCAACCCAAGAGAGGGCTTTGTGAGCAGAAAGCCAAAAGTTAAGGTTAACCGTAGTTTACACTTTATTTGTGCAAAGGAAGGTATTTTTTGTTGTGATGTTGACATTGTTATATCTACTTTTTAGGCATTTTTACTGCCTAAAATCTTTGTGCTGTATTTTACCATAATCATAATCAACCTACTCAAGGCAAAATTACAACATTATTCGATGATCATTACATTTCATGTAAAAAGTATCTGTATCGGCGATACTAGCCCTGTATTTACTTGGTATCGGATCGATACCAAAATTCCAAGTATCGCCCACCCCTAGTGTCTCCAGATAAAAGTGTTTGCAAATGGAACTTTAAAAAAGTCTTTTTGATCAAACCGCATTATTTAAAATGGCCAAGACCCATTCTTGGCCCCTGGGTCATGGCTTGGTCAACTCTGATCTAAGGTTCACCTCCTATTACCTGTTCAGCCCCTTTTTTAAGCCTTCTGCTTGACAATGACATACTCATAAAGAAAAGAGTGTATCTCTGCAACCACAAGAAATATCTTAAGGGTTTTTGGTGTCATAATAAAATGAACACTTGAGAGATTTGGCCAGATGTGGAATTATCAGTGTTTGTGTTACTGGGACAGAGTAAATGAAGATAGAGTCAGAATAATTTGAAAATTTCACCCTCGCTTAAAAAATATATATACATATATATTGTGAATATCTCTTAGAAATTATGCTGGAGTGGATATAAAACTCTAAAAATAAATAATAAAATACACTATATTGCAAAAAGTATTCGCTCACCCATCCAAATAATCAGAATCAGGTGTTCCAATCACTTCCATGGCCACAGGTGTATAAAATCAAGCACCTAGGCATGCAGACTGCTTTTACAACATTAGTGAAAGAATGGGTCACTCTCAGGAGCTCAGTGAATTCCAGCGTGGAACTGTGATAGGATGCCACCTGTACAACAAATCCAGTCGTGAAATTTCCTTGCTCCTAAATATTCCACAGTCAACTGCCAGCTGGATTATAAGAACGTGGAAGTGTTTGGGAACACAGCAACTCAGCCACAAAGTGGTAGGCCACGTAAACGGAGCGGGGTCAACGGATGCTGAGGTGCATAGCACGAAGAGGTCGCCAACTTTCTGCAGAGTCAATTACTACAGTCCTCCAAACTTCATGTGGCCTTCAGATTAGCTCAAGAACGGTGCAGAGAGCTTCATGGATGGGTTTCCATGGCCGAGCAGCTGCATCCAAGCCATACATCACCAAGTGCAATGCAAAGTGTCGATGCAGTGGTGTAAAGCACTAGGGCTGTAAAGTCCAAGTCGACTGGTCGAATTATTGGTCGATGCGTGCTCAGTCGACCAAAATTCTGACCAAACATGTCAATTTACTTTTTCCCCAGCAGTTCATTTCATCAGGAGAAACGTATCAAGTGAAATGGGGGTATTTTCTGAGCACCCCCATTATGTCTCAGAACACCATTTTAATGTATTTATCGTTCATTTCAATATCCTAGTCCAATAATCGCGTATTCGTTTTAAAGCTGCATGCGCTCTGCCCGCGCTGCAGCGGCGGGATCCCTCACCCAGCCCGCGCTGGATTTTATGCCTCATATAAACACCCAAATGCAAAAACTACATCACAGAACGAATTGACAGTTTTATTTCTGAGGGTATGAGGCCCATTGGTGTCGTGGAAGGCCAAGAAAAACATTGGAACCTGGATATTCAGTGCCAGCGCGCCAGACAATTACACACGCCCTCACGGCAAAATACGAGGGAGTAAAAAGAGAAAGTTTCCAAGTTAATAGATAAAGATAACAGATGTGTACGTCTCTTTGAATGGACCCCTATATGAGAGTAACTGCCCATTTCATTGATGAAGACTGGAAAGGAAAGAGTCTTGAGTTGAGAGAAAAAAAGGAAGTGCGCACACAGGAAGAACCATCGCTGCGCGACTATGAAGTTGGCGATGCCTTCAAAGTTCCAGCAGGAAAAGTGTCTGTTGTAGTGAACAACGTGGTTAATATGAAACTCTGTGTGGGAACACTAAAAGAGTCCTATGAATTTCCAGGTTTAAATGTTTTTCTGGATATTCAGTGCCAGCGTGCCTCACAATTACGCATGCAGTAACGGCAAAATATGAGGGAGGAAAAAAGAAAAAGCTTCCAAGTTAATAAAGATAACAGATGTGTGCGTCTCTTCGAATGTAGTCCTATATGAAAGTGACTGCCCATATTATTGATAAAGACAGGAAAGCAAAGAGTCTTGGGTTGAGAGAAAGAAAGGAGGGAAAGAGGCGCGCACAGGGGAGAAACACGGAGCGGGGGGGTGCTGTAGGGGTAATTTCTGCCCTAAACCTTGTGATAGGACCCAACTTGTTCCATTCCGGAATATAGCTTTAAAGACATGGATGACAGAGTCTGGTGTGGATGAACTTGATTGGCCTGTACAGAGTCCTGACCTCAACCGATAGAACACCTATGGATGAATTAGAGTGGAGACTGAGAGCCAGGCCTTCTCGTCCAAAATCAGTGTGTGACCTCGCAAATGTGCTTCATGAAGAATGGTCAAAAATTCCTATAAAGCAAGCGACCTAGCTACCAAAATCGCATCGCCCACTGACGTAGCATCGCGTGTCCATAAATACCTCATTTAGGTCACCGTTGCCGTCGCTCGGTGACGTCACGTCCACTCGAGTTTCACCGTGATCATATCATATATCACATAATAGGATGTATAAGCGGACATTATTCCAACTGTATCCTTTTCACTCACTTATCAAACACAAAACACTGCAGCTGATGCCCTGCAGCAGCATGATCTGTGAGTTTACCGCTGTCTGTCTAGGCGGAACTAATGTCCTCACTGACTAATGTTTCCAACACGGACATAAATTATTCCTCCGTAGTCCGGATGAAAAACTGTCTGTCACGGGCACCGTCACACACGCACATAACGCTGATTGGCTGTTGCTGCACAGCCACACACAACATTGTCTGAATAATCAACTTTTTTTACTTTGACATCGCGCGACAAGCTATGTGGTAGTGTGAAAATTGGCTGTCGCATCATGGCAGGGTCGCGGCTGTACATTGACTTTGCATGGAGAGTGATCGCCGAGGTAGTACTAGTAGCGTGCAATGTGAACGCAGCATTATAGCTGCAAAGGCTGGACCGACATCATATTGAACCCTATGGATTAGAAATGGGATGTCACTTAAGTTCATATGTAAGGGCAAGGCAGGTGAGCGAATACCTTTGGCAATATAGTGTATTTCTACATCATCTCTACAAATGATTATTGTTATAAAGTGATGCAGAGCAAAATTAGAGAGGTTTTATAACAATATGGCCTGGCGAGGATTTTGAAAAACAGTTCACTTTTTCTTATGTTTTTGTTGGAGAGTGTGCACGCATTCCCAAAATCAGGTTTGGGGCTGAGGAGGTTAATAATAAAATGACTGGAAACACAGGACTGTTCAGTTAAACTGATCTTCAGGGGTATAAATGAAGAAACCGCAAAATATTTATTAATCTTTTAAAACAAATATTTGAACTGGTGAGTGACCTGTCCTACCTTGATATAACATCCTAAGTTTTCCTCTGCTTTATCAAGCACATGAACATGTTTTGGTCAGAATTCCCTTGTTAATCAATTTCATTAAGCACCAGGTCATAGTCACTTGATTTCATGTCTATTTTGACTTTGGTGATTTTTTTTCTATTTTTGCACATAAGGATATTTAATATAACTCTTATAATTACGTTATCAATGAAAATAATTTCAGTGTAAAATTTCATTTAATTTGGGACAGGAATATGTGGTAAGGCTCGACTCTCATGAGTAAAACTGAAATGGCTTCAAGGACAAAAATATTAGGATCAGCTGATCACTGTGTGGCACGTAACTGACACAATCAAATGGAATAATCCATCACAACAGAAAATGGAAACCACTGAGGTGAAACCAAAAAGAAGCGTCCAATTTTCCCCTCATTATTATTCGTTAAGAAAGAAACAGGTCTTTCAGCTCTGAACATGCAAATCAACCACTTTACTGTCAATACACCCAGACTGTCTTTGAGCTCCTCAGACTCTCAGATGAAGATGGGCAGGAGCATATTCCTGTTTAGGTCGATTACACAAGGAAGACGATGAAACACTTTGACTTTCATGAAAACAAATAACCAGAGAAATGATTGGCATGTTTTTATGAAGGAGTCTGCAGCTGAAGTGTTGAGTTTCTCCTTTGTCTGTGACCTTTGTTAACCTTGCAGAGCAGGCGGACCTGCCTGATTCTGAAATCCTGCATATCCGCCTGCCAACCTCCATTGTTCAACAACTTCCCTCGGCTAAATGCTTAACGGTCCAATCAGGGAAGAGAGGAGGGAGCTGTGGATGTTACGACAACAGGAAGTGACAGAATGTTTGAAAACAAAGGCGGCTTCTGAAACGGTCTGCTTGGATGCAGCAATGTCTGAAGTTTTTTATCAGAAATTGACTCCATTTTTCTTCAAATGAGGAGCAAAGAACGTCACTTGAAGTTTGTCTTATGAGAAATCACGTTTTTTGCTATTCTCCTGACCGGGGTAACATAACATGTCTGATGGACAGTTCCATATTGGAAATATTTCACTAATCCATTTGAGAAAGAGCAGTTTGAAAATGTTTTCATAGGCAGAACCTTCAAAAGCAACAGCAGCTTTTGATTGGACGAACGTTTTGCTCATCATACTCATCACAGACCAATCCATATCAAGCAGCGCTGCTATGACACAGCATATGTAGCGACTAAATGTAACCGTTAGCCCCTACGGCTAATGGCTTACGAGGGAAAACAACACTTAATAGCTGTTAGCCGTAGCGGCTGACTGTTGTTAGCCACTACGGCTAATGGCTGTTAACTGTTTTTTTGCCCTTGTTAGCTGTTAGCCACTATGGGTAACAGCTAACAAGGGCAAAAAACAGTTAGCCAATAGCTGAACTACCTTAAGACTATCGTTTCACATTTAAATCATACCTCACTGATGTATCATTTAAAGGGCCCATATTATGCAAAAAAATCACTTTATTAAGTCTTTTAGTGAAATTTTGAGGTCTGTGGCTTTCCCCCCAGCCCAAAAAATGTAATATTTAGTGACAAATCCTGTGCTGCGTGGTGCTGGTGAATGTAAAATCCCGCCCCCTAATGAGGCATTCTTTCATTTGAGTTGTACCGACGTCACAGTGGAATTTTTTGATTGGTCCACCGGAGAAGACACCACCCCGTCCCCGCCCACTCCTCTCTACGCTGCTGGTGATATCGCTATGTGTAGAGCAGCCATGATGGATTTACCGGCAGTGAGACATCGGACTTCAGCTTGAGTTACTGCTGCAGTGTTGTGGGCTGTAACAAGCCACAAACTTCCTTACACAAGCTGCCTGACTCTGAAGATTTAAAAAGTAAGTGGCTGGAGTTCATATATGATGGAAAAGTGCCAGAGAAACAAAGAAAAAATGTGCATGTTTGTGCCAGTCACTTCACGGCTGACAGTTTCGCAAATTTTGGACAGTACACAAAGGGGCTCGCAAATAGACTGGTCCTTAACCCAGGATCAGTGCCAACCATCCACCAGCAAACCTCGGACCCTGGAAATGTGAGTATTTCAAATGCTGTGTGCTGTTATTTTGCTAATTGCTACGAGCTGCTAACAGCAGAGGGAAGAGGAGCAGATGTAAGAGCTATTCCTGTGTTAGCGTCAGGAGGCTAAGCTTAGCTGCGGTTGTTTTAGCCTGTAATGTTACAATCAACGAGCTTTGCTGTTTTCTAACCATATCGTGTCTTTTCTAGGCCATAATATTAGTCTCTGTTGTCTATTACTTTGCTGGCTGCTGTGAGATGTACCGCTGTGTGAGTATGGAATCACAGGAGTGCCAATATTAAAAGGAAATACATGTGGATGTAAAAACAGAATCAATAAAAGAAGTTTGGAAATAAAAACTGAATCAATAAAAGAAGTTTGGAAATAAAAACAGAATCAATAAAAGAAGTTTGGAAATAAAAACTGAATCAATAAAAGAGAATCAATAAAAGAAATGTGGAAATAAAACAAGAATCAATAAAAGACATTTGTAAATAAAAACAGAATTAATAAAAGAAATTTGTAAATAAAAAGAGAATCAATAAAAGAATCAATAATAAAAAATATATACAAACGCAGTCATATCATTGCTTTTGCTTATTCCATTTTGACATTGTCTTGCGCTTTTGACATTGTCTTTTCCATGTGTCTATTGTCATTGCTTTTACCAGATGGCTCAAGCTGTCAATCAAATGACTGTGGGCGGGTCTTTCTGTCCAGGATAACTAGTAGATACCTGATCAGATGATTCCTGCTTGATAGTTAGTGTGTCTCAAATAGCATACTTCCATACTCAAATACTCGACATTTTGAGTATACTGCGTCAAAATGAAAAACAGTATGCTTAGTATGTGAAAAATGAGTATGCAAAAGTACTCGGATGATGTACTCAAATCGGCCCGGATTTTGAGTATGCAGCTGTGGACACTCAACATACTCATTTCCTCCAGAGACGATGGTGGCGGTGAGCTGTGGCTCTGCACTGACTACAGTGGATGTGACTGCGCTGTTCAAATGTAAGTTCTAACACGTGTTTTTTACACCAAGCACCATGAGCTGTTGTCGTTTTGAGTTCATTTGTTGTGTACGTTGTTTTTTTTTGTTTGTTTTGTGCCACGAATGGTCGGCTATCAGTTATGCTAACGCTAGTTGGACTAGCAGCTATCTCGAATGCTAACGCTAGTTGGGCTAACAGCTGCCGGGGTCCGAGCATTAGCCTGAATAATCGTGCAAATAAAATTAACCAGCGGGCTATATCCTGCACAGGGACAATATGATCAGAAGCACCACTCGGACATCTCTGTTTATTGGTGTATTTTAATTGTCGCGGCGTCCCGCGTAGCTCTCGATGGCCTCAGTCAGCTGCACCGATACCTGTAAACACAGGTATCAGTAAAACACCGATACCTGTGACTCTACACCGCTGTTTGTGATGTTGTTAATATGGGATTAATGTTCGCCTTCGCTGCAGAGGATACTGATGTTAGAAGTGTGGGGAGGGCTTTATCAGTCATAAATACTCACGAGATACGGCAGCTATTAGCTACCTTTAGCTTGGCAGATAGCCTGTGAATAAAGCCAGTATCCTCTACGGAGGTTATCTGCAGCATATCATGTCATTACTGTCATGTTTCCCCTTCGATGTCTTATCTGTAAGGTTAAATGTTTTGCTCTTTCTAGGGACTGATGAGTAAATCAGGGGCCTGATAGCCTGGAGGGTTGCTGCCTGTTCACGGGGAGGCATAATGCCACAAGTACCCACTATGAGTAAGTGAAAGCTGAGGTTATAATAAAACACTATTGTTATGGTTTGTATTTAACTTTTTGAATAACATCCTGTAGGGGGTTCATTGCAGAAAGGGGGCTGGAGGGGAAATTCACCCCAGCCCTTGTCAGTAAAAACATGGGAAAACTTTGGTTTGCTGTGATGTGATCAACAAGTGGATTCTGTATGATGTGAGTGTACAGTCATAATTACATAATTCTGTTTTTCTGTATTGTGTTGTCCTTCCTGCACAGGACCTGAAAAACGGAAGATGGACCTCCACCTGGTCTTTGGGGTACCAAAAGCCCTCTCCACCACACATCTGGCTCTGGACAGGTGACCATTAAATCACACCTGGAGCTGGTTTTGGAGAGGCTGTCAGTAGGGGGTGATGAGGGCAATGGGCTGCTTGAGGCAGGGGTAGCCCCCATCACCAAGGATGCAGAAGCCCAGCTGAGGATACTTCTGCTGCAGGTAAATGGGGCTGTGCTTCAGCACCCTTGTGTTGTGTGCTGATTTGGGAAGCCCACAAAAATGTCCTGAAATTTTGTGATCACACACAGCCTGAAACTGAACTGATTAAAAAAATATCATGTGCAGGTAACATGCTGCATGCTGGGCTGATGGCTTCACCCACACATCAATGCTGCCAACAACCTTTCTGAAGGCTGCTGTTCCAGCCAACCAGGTGAAACCTGCACCCAGGTGAAGACGGTCCTCCGCTGATGGTCCCTTTGGGTGCCAAGGGCAGCCATCAGACCCCCAAAGGACTCCCTGGTGAGGTGAAGTCTGGCCGCAGGTCACTCTCCCCATCGAAGAACATCAGCAGGAGTGTCACTGTGGCGTTAAGCTTACAGTGCAGCCTGGGGTTTGGAGGCTGGGGAAATGCAGCACTAATGTCTTTGAATAAAATTAAATTAATATTAATGGTGGTGTGTTTTTGTTCTATTCTTTGTGGTACAAGTAACATGCTGATCTAACACTGATGTTTTAATATTAACCCTTTATTTCCAGCTCAACTGCAGAATATAAGTCATAAGCTATCTATATCTATATATTTCATATATGTATATATATTCTATTTCTCATATATATATATATATATTTATATATGCATTTTTATGATAAGAACTTTTTGCATATTAAATCCTACACAAAGAAAAAAATTTTTTTTTGGTTTGTTTGAAATTCTGTCTGTATCCTAAGACATCGACAGAAACAAACGTTTTTTTTTTTTTTATTAAATATTTTTGAATATATCGACGTCTGCCAAACAGTTGAGCTTGGAGCTGGAGGTTGTGATGTCATGGGTGCAAATAATATACCTGTCGAACTACTGTAAAACTTTAACTCAACTCATAATACTTTTTGCATTTTAACTTATACAGAGTTATCTGTAGAGCGGGAGTGGAGAGAAGAAGAAAGAAGGAACACAGACGGAATTTACTTTTTTTATTTGTCTGTTAAAGATGTATTTATTATAACAAGTTTGAGCATCTTCTCATCTCTGAATGCATCATCAAAGTGGTCACTCATTAAGCACAGACCTCTGATTAATAAACTGTATTATTGGTTGAGAGCACATGGTTCAGAATATACTAATGGGGGAGTTTTCAGTTGACATTGTATGTGTGAGCTTCACTAATTCTTACTGGTGGTTGAAAGTCCATCAGGAAGTACACAGCTGCCCTGAAGAAAAGACGCCCGTGGTTTTCACCTACACCAGGCAGAACTACCTGATGGTTTTGGAAATTATCATTGTTAATGAGAAGAATATAGTCGGGAAATTATGTATTTGCCAAGGAATAACCTAACAAGGTCATAATAATTCTGTTGTGTGTTGATCATTTTAGAGCCCAATGCTGCTCATCACACGCCCAGCAGGTGGTGTATAGCCTTATCACCATGGATACACAGGTGTTAGTGTGAATTTTTTTCATCCACTGCCGCTCGGTTTGTGTCATGCAGCTGTTGATAATGAAAACACTTCGCAATAACTTGGAAACGTGAAGGGGGGGCAGCTGCTGCTGCCCGGTGTTTACTGATTTAAACACCCACCAAGCGGACGCTTCGGTCTCGTAAACGGCGAGACAAATTAAAAACAGTCGCTATTACAATCAACTGGGCTCATAATCGTGATGTAAATACTTACTGTCTCGCTAGAAAATATATTATTACTAGATGAATTTGTAGTTTTTCCTGAATTGCAGTTTTCTCTTATGGTCGGACTATTTTAATTTTCCGGCGCTGCTTCGCCGCACGAAATGCATTCTGGGGTATTAAGTATGCATCTGTGTAAACGCTCGGGCAGCTGCGGCATACTCAGATCATCTTTGAGTATTCAGTATGCAGTATGTACTGATTGAGTAGGTAAGTAGATACACAGTATGCCATTTTAACACAGTCATAGCTACTGCATAGCCACTGTCAAGCAGGAATCGCCTGATCAGGTATCTACTAGTTATCCTGGACAGAAAGACCCCACAGTCATTTGATTGACAGCTTGAGCCATCTGGTAAAAGCAATGACAACAGGCACATGGAAAAGGCAATGACAAACGAACATGGAAAAGACAATGTCAAAATGGAATAAGCAAAAGCAATGATATGACTGCGTTTGTATATATTTTTTTTTATTGATTCTTTTATTGATTCTCTTTTTATTTACAAATTTCTTTTATTAATTCTGTTTTTATTTACAAATGTCTTTTATTGATTCTTGTTTTATTTCCACATTTCTTTTATTGATTCTCTTTTATTGATTCAGTTTTTATTTCCAAACTTCTTTTATTGATTCTGTTTTTATTTCCAAACTTCTTTTATTGATTCAGTTTTTATTTCCAAACTTCTTTTATTGATTCTGTTTTTACATCCACATGTATTTCCTTTTAATATTGGCACTCCTGTGATTCCATATGTGAGTAGAGACCTGCTACTCTCTCTGAGGCATTGTAATGAATAAATCATCTCATAAAGTATCAAAACTCATTCCGTGTCTAAACTGAGGACATGGGAAACGACCAGTGAAGGCTGTGTCTCTCTGTGTTTTGCAGCACAGCATGTAAATATTGATAACAGGTGAAAGTATATTTCTACGCTAACGTCGGCTCAAAACAGTGTATCTGTAGATGTGATAACTGGCTTTATTGGCCACAGCATCGTCATCACCAACAGGTTTAATCAGATTTAGATGTTTGAATATTCTCACAGTAGTAGAGGAGTATAACAGCTGGAGGATAATTATTATTATTCCTTGTACAGCCCTCCTCTCCCCGATGCATCTGTGTTAGCTCTCGGGGGCTAAGCTTAGCTGCGGTTAGCCTGTTGTGTTAGCCTGTAATGCTACGAGAAACGAGCTTCGCTGTTTTGTAATACAGGCTATGTAATCGATAAATTATCTCAGAAGGTATCCAAACTCATTTCGTGTCTAAGCTGTGGATGAGGGAAACGATCAGGCTTTGTTCCTGTGTTACAGCAGATCATGTAAATATTGATAACAACAGGGAGTGTATATGACGTGTGACGTTAACGCTGCAGATGTCGTTATCACCAAACTAATTTAATCAGATTTCTGTGAGTTTAAACACTCAGAAATGCCCACAGAATGTTGTCATACGAGCTGTGTGACTGGGGATAAGTTACAATTACTAATACGTGAGTGATTTATGAAAAACGGAGGGAGGCAATTAAGATGTCTGATTCAATTATCCTCCCGTTTTATTTACTAACGATATATAGGCATAGACATTTTATAATGCATCACATAATGTGACATTTGTAAGTAAAAACTCATTAACCCTTGAAAAGCCTGTTGAATCTTATTTGAGACTTACTTTTGGTATGTGTCTGATCAAAATTATCAGAGAATATCACAAAAAACCCCAAATGAATACAGTCAGATAAATGATAAATATAAAAGTCCTCAGCTGAATTATCACTTGCCAGAAATACCTAATGTATCTATTGAGTAACAATAACTATTTGTAACATCTCATGTAATTTATTTAGATTTTAGTACAACATGAAATAAACATTTTATCAACAAAAGAGGTAAAAATGCATGGCTATAATTTGTGTTTTCATGCACTAACAGGTTAAATATTTTTCTTTCTTGTGTCTATGCTGGTCGACCTCAGGCAGCATCTTCTGATGGTGAACCGCTGGTTACAGTCAGCTTCTCAAAATCCAAGGAGGAAGGATGTACAGCAAAGCCAGTGAGAGCAGAGCCAGCTTTCAGTAAGTTAAACAATTCTTTATTAAAATCAACACATTTAAAAACATTGGCAAATAGGCATAGCATGGAAATGAAAAGATAAAGGAAACTGGAATAAAAATGTTATCAAAATGGAATTGAGAATATATAATCAATAAGGATATTGTGTCAATATAAGACTATGAAAAAAAATTACAGCACTGCAGTGAGGTGTTTTGGTTTTGGTGCCATTTTTTTGTAAACATATATTTTTGTGTCTTGCATTTCAGATCATGCAGATGCACTGTTGGACCTTGTCTTTGGGAAGGTTTTCCAGGACCATGCTCCACACCTGAAGGAGCTGCAGAAAATACCAGACCATATGCTCCTTTTCCAAATACCAGGAAGCGCTGAACCCCTCATGCTGGTCTTCTGCATCAGGAAACTCTGCAGTACAACACAGGCAGCATCAGCTCACAAAGGCTCTGTAGGCCAGGCATCTGTAAGGGCTGGACATGATAAGAATATGTCAGAAATGAAAATTACTGTCATAGGTGTTTTTATCTATATGTTCATATTTTTATCAATATGGTTCTATGGCTTGTGTTTAAAAATTCCTTTTCTTTCTTCATGCCTTTTTTACCTCCTTTATGTAAAAATGTCTAGAGTACCAGCCGGTACATTTGGTGTTTTTATATGTCAAAATATCTTTCACAATAAAAAGTCTACATGAACTGTTTTGTGTGTTTTCAGTTTTCCATATGTTACATGTAATGTTAATAATTAAATAACAAGAAAGACAAAAAATGAGATGGAGGAAACAGTTCTTTTAATCTTTACTATTTTTGTTCAACAGTCATGGAAGTGTTTATATCAAAATACTTATGCATTACTCCTCTTAGATGTAAAGGCTCATAGTCTGCTCTATAAATATAGAATGCATGTTGTAGTGAAAAACACACTCAGAGTCAGAGTCCAGGATGGTTGGACTGGGAGTTCCTGCAGTTTTCCTCTGACCTACTTAATTAAAACAGGTAAGTCAGTGACATAGTACAGGAAAGGTAATGTACTAAATTGGTTTTTAGCACTGATTTTTCACAATATCTTTGGTATCTCCATTCAACAAACATTTTCAGGCTGTAGGAATTTTCACATAATTGCCACAGGAGCACCTCTGTAGGAGAAGAGTGAAAACAGGATGTTCAAGAGAATTTTTATCTAAAGGAAATGTTCTGTTATTGTATTAGAATATACACAGCTGTCATAACATACAATAATGCAAGTGAAGAGGTTTTTAAGACAGCTACTGTGTGGCATATAGAAAAGAAAATAACCTTTTAAAATAAGGTTCACAGAAAACTGTTCGCTGCTCACAGTTACAGGTAATAAACATTCTCAGTTACTGTTACTGTCACTAAAGGCTATGGCTCTATTAAATGCTGTATTCTGATGGGTCAGTCACATTACTAATGTTATTTCTGTAAAACAGACTCTTGCTCTGATCGGCCCTGAAGAGCCCAGACATTATTTACACATCACAACAACAGAGAAGACCCCTCTCTCTGTCTTATTTCACTATCAGTAGCAACGGCCCCTTCAGTGTTACTTAGAAGTGAAAGTTAATTCACGTCGGGGTTTTAGATAATTCACGTCTCTGCAGTAACCCGCTCACTCTACATTAGCTCTTACTAGACTCTATCTAACGCCAGTCTAAGCACTGCACGTCTGCTAACAGACATGCTAACATCGACAACAACAGGGGGAGGGGGAGAGGAACGGCAGAGCAACTTTGATTCGACAACATTATAGCATTGAAGAAACAAACTTTATATACAGACCACTCAGAAGCATCACGGGTTATCCTTGGTCCTCGACTCTCTCCTGGTTCCTCTTATTTTCGGTTCTGCTCAGTGCTGCGGTCCTCATGTAGCAACACAGACGCTAACCGGAGCTCTGTTGTCATAGTCGCGCGCATGCGCCGACTGCGCCGACACGGAAGTGCGGGGCGGTTTCAGCGGGGGCTCATTAACATATGGTTACGCCCACAAAAATGAAGTGTTCTACAGAGAGGCTCAAAGAGGGCATAGGGATGATACGGCTGTAACTGTTTTATTGAGTTTTTTGACCAAAGCATGCTACTAAGGCTTCATGAAGACATCAAAGATCAATATTACACTGCAGAAAAAGAGCATAATATGGGATCTTTAACACTTATATGTGACATGAACCTCGTCAAAGACAATCCCTGGGAAGTAAACTCTGAGGAGAGCACATTTTGCCAAGTATAACTGAGTAACCATGATGACCACAGGCTAACTGGCATTAGCCGCCATTATTTGTACAACAGGAAGTGACTTCACTTCCTGTCAAGTCGATTCCTGTTGTCATCACGCCCACTGCTCCCACTGCCCGCCTCTCTTCCCTGATTGGGCCATTAAGCATTCAGCCGAGTGAAACCATTAGACAATGAAGGCTGGCAAGACGGAGAATCAGGCAGGTCCATCTGCTCTGCAGGGCTGTGACCCGGGATCACTGCTGGGAAACTGGCAGAGATGCTGAAATCTCCCACAGACACGCCGGTTAGCCTGTGGTCATTATAATTACTCAGTGATACCCAGCAAAATCTGCTCTCCTCAGAAGTTTCTCTACCAAGAAGAAAACTTGGTAGGTATTGTCTTTTAACGAGGTTTATTATAAGTGTTAAATGATTAATTGTGGTATAATTTAATGTAAAACATAGTCTAAGGTAGTTTAAGCTAACGGCTACATATAGCTGCTACATATGCTACAATATACATAGCAGCGTTGCATGATATGGATTGGTCTGGGATGACTGTGACGAGCTGAATGATTGTCCAATCACAAGCTGCTGTTGCTTCTGAAGGTTCTGCCTCTGAAAATATTTTTGAATGTCTCTTAGCCAGATGGACTAGTGAAATATTTCCGTGGTGGATAAATGGAGCTGTCTGTCTGGTTTGTCAGGTTACAGATCTTCAGGAGGACGGATGAAGAAACCTCAAAATGCATATTAATGTTTTAAAACAGTAAATATTTTAATTGGTGAGTGACCTGTCCTACTTCGATTTATGATAACATCCCATGTTTTCCTCTGCTTTACAAGCACATAAATATGTTTTGGTCTTTGGACTGAAGAAGCTTCTCATCCAAGAAGCATCCTCAGTCAGCTTCTTGGATGAGAAGCGAAACGTCTTCCCAAAACTGAACACAGTCCAGCTGCCTCGATTTCAAATTTTCAAGATAACCATGACCTGGATGAATGAGAATCTACACAGATGTACTTGTTAATTAGTTTTATTAAGCACAAGGTCATCTCTTGATTTCGTAGTGTCATAGCATAGCCTATAGACGCTACGTATGCTGTCATACATAGCATACGCAACGGCTAACGGATAACTGTTGTTAGCCATTAGCCGCTACATATAGCTGCTACATATGCTGAGCGATCGTCCAATCATAAGCTGCTTTTGTTTTGAAAGGTTCTGCCTCTGAAAACATTTCAAACAGCTCTTTGCCAGACAAACAGCTCCATATTTCCATGGCGGATATATAGAGCTGTTCGTCCGGCATGTCAGGTTAAACCTTCATATGGCCAGGATATTTGGGGCGCTGGTGGCTCAGTCTGGTGGTCAGAAGGTCAAGGATCTGCTCCCAGCTTCGGCTGTTACATGCCGATGTGTCCTGATCTCACTGCCTCATCAGTGGCGTGTTAATGCTTATGACAGGATGAGGATGTGTTAGCTATCACTGACGATAACTGACAGAGAAACTGCCAATATGCTGTGACCGCAATTGAGTCCTTTCACCATACATACACAGTGCAAAAGTCCTTTTGACACCATGGTATTCTAAAGTATTTTGTGAATACGGTTATGCTACCACATGCTAATGCAGCTAATAGGGTTGGCATCCGTTGCCTCTGGATCCTGGAGGCGCAGTGTTTGCCCCCTGCCCCACACACTTGACTCTCATCTAATGTAAATGCCAGGATTTGAGAGACCAGATTAGCGCTGCTGTGGAGCCGAGGTGTCATCGGGTTCAGCAAAGTGCAGTCCTCAAATGTGCCTCCAGACCTGCCCTGCCTGATTATGTGTATGATGAAGCCATTTTAAAGCAATTATGTCATTTTCACCTGAAACTAGTCGATACAGTACTAAGTGGATTTTTAACAGAGACACTGGCCTCTGCTCTCTCCTGTAGAGCTTATTTTGCTCATTTTTAGCTTTGGAGTATGATGTGTGTGCATGAACGTCTGTATCTACTATTGCCTGGACCAGCAACCGATCAAGACATGAAATACAAATTTGTTTTTAACATTACATTTGACCACATTACGATGGGGGGAAAAAAAGTCGAAAATTAACTGTCAATGCTGATTTTGACTATTAGATTCATATTTTTGAACCCTGATATTTAGAGTAATCAGCAATGTTTTTCAAGCTAACGGTCAAAAGGTCTGGCATTAGCTGATTTGATTTGTGCCATAGCCTACTTTAACACGTGGCAAAGACTGTTGGTACCCTTGCGTTAAAAAAAAACAAATAGGCAGACTGATTACAAGCTTGAGGACACACCTTAGATTAACATGTCCTTATGGCAAAATCATTTTCAATCTTTTGGTACCATCATTTTTGTTCTGGCCAGATTCATAAGTTGTTTTTTTTTTTAAATAATTCTGTTGAACCACAATTAAAAAGCAATGTCAGATTTTCATTTCATTGATATTTCAGTGACCATGTGGGTTTTTGTTTCTTTAACGCAAGGGTAGCAACACTCTGCCACGCATGTACATGCTTATTAAAAAGTTTCTCAGGATGTTTCTCATCTATACCCACCTGTACTGTTTTTCCTTAGGCATTAGTGATCCTGAAAGTTATATTAGTCAAGTCAAAATATTTTGTTTTCCTCTATTATTTCAGTTTATGTAGTTGGACTCCTGAAATTGATTCTGGACACTGGACTTGATGCCACAGTAAAGGTTGGTGTATCGCCACAGCTGGTGCTCTTAAGTTTACCTGAAGCTGACCAATTATTAAGTCAAGGGCATCAAGGGTTGCATAAAGAGGGACGACTGAGCCACTTGTTGCACCTCACTTTAAGTGGGTTTGAGTTAGTTTTAGAGTTTAGGGGTGGGTTATCACCTGACAAGGAGCCCTTTTAATACCAGACTATCACTTGATTCCCACCTTGTCAGGGCAAAAATGACCTTCTGAGCAACAGAGATGGAAGACACTGAAGGCTTAACATCACTGTCAGACACAAAACAAGAGTAAACTACAAGAATGTTGGTGCTTGAAGATGAATCTTGCAATATTTTTGTAAATGAGACCTTGTGACAAAGTAAATACGTATGTGCAAAGAAGAGGAGGCTGTTTACCACAACACTGCAGACTATGTGTGTGTGTTTTTCTCTCACACACACGACCAATACTGTTGTGCATTAGCATTGCGTAGCTAGCAGCAGTTCTGCGCAGAGGAATACATGACGTGAGTCGGTTAGTCCCAGATGAACTTTATATTTCCAAGAAGTTAAAGCACTTAAAAACATGCATATGTAGTATACTCATAAAGAGCGATATTATTTTTGAAGGGAGTTCTTGTAGGCAGAAAATACCCATTGTATTTGGTACAATACTTCTCTGTTTGCTAGTTCTGTGTAACAGACTCTTACAGACTGTGGCTCACTAAGGGAAAGGAGAAAACTTTCTACTGTATCTAATGTACTTAGTGGACACATGGAGATCATACAATCCCACTTCAAAAATACTGAACTTCCCCTATAAGCTAAACAGTTCCTTACTCAGACATCGTGACAAGACTGTGACACAAGCAGGATAGATTAGCTTAAACTTAGATTAATTTGGGGGTATTTTATGCCTTTACTAATAGGAGAGAGAGTGACAGGGGATAGGTTTGTGAAATATGGTTTGTGAAATTTGGTTTGTGAAATTTGGTTTGTGCCTGGTTACTTGCCACTCTGCCAACCCAGCACCCCAAAGCTATAAACTTTTATTTTCTTTCAGTTTTTGGGTTGAACTTTGTGAGCCATCAGAACCGAGCAGAAAGTCTGTCTTGTCTGTGCAGCTGCTTTATTAGAGTCATCTGCTGCTTTCAGCTCTGCAGGTGAAATGATCACCTTAATTTCCTCTGAGGTCTGCACGATGAGACATAAGGATGAGCAGACTTGTGGATCTTCAGCTCGTGTCTCCTATAATAATCTGTTGGACCCTCAGCATCCCATATGGAGACACACTGGCTCTTCATGAGACACTCTGGGATGTAAAGTGACTGAATATGAGGCTCTAATGTGCAAAGAGGGACATCCTGCAGAGATAATTAACACCCATGTGGAGGTGGAGGACGGGGGCGATTAGCGGAAGAGCCAATGAGAGGGGAGCACACAGTCAGAGTAATTATTTCAACAAACATCATGATGAGTTTGTTCTAATTAATCAGGAGGCTGGTGTCTGACACTACACTGTAAATACCCAGCAGCATTTTCAGCTAAAAAAACATCTAAAATATTGAAGCTGGATGCAAGTAAATTAATTTTGATCAAATTTGTGGCACGACACTGTGACCTCGTTAAAAGGCTTCTCATGAGTGATTATTCGTCAAAATGATCAAGAGAGACTCATTTTTGTAGTTATAATGTCCAAAAAATATTAATTTTATTTAAGATTTCTTTATCTGAAAAATTTAAATAGAATTAGCAATGTGAAACCAAATGAGCTAAACACAGAATTAGAGCTAATTTAGTGTTTTTTTTTAATTTACTGTCTATCAAAGTGAATGCCACTCGTGTTTTATAACAGAAAGAATCACAGAAACAGCTAAAGTAAACTATAGTTCTTGTCGGCATGAGAAAGCCAACCTCAGTTTACAGTAACCACATGTCGACCAGGAAAGTGGAATTTTGGTCCTGTAAACGTCGCTCTCTGCCTTGGCTCCTCCCCAGTGTCACACTTTGCTTATTTTCTCTTGTTTTCTTAGATTGATTTATCTTAAGTGTGATGTCACTGCCTGATTTGATTTCTCCTCAGTGTGATGAAACAGATTGGTTTCATTTTTCCTTAGCATGATGTCACAGATTGTTTGTATTTCTTTGAAGTTGAATGTCACAGATTGTTTTGATTTCTTTGAAGTGTGATGTCAGAATTTGCTTTGATTTTTCCTTGGTGTAATATGAAAGATTGTTTTGATTTCTTCTAGGTGTGATGTCTCAAATTGTTTTGATTTCTATAAGTGTGATGTAACAGATTGTTTTGATTTCTTTGAAGTTGAATGTCACAAATTGCTTTGATTTCTTCAATGTGTGATGTCAGAGTTTCGTTTGACTCCTCAAAGTGTGATGTCGGACTGTTTGGATTTTTTCAAAGTGTGAAGTCACTCACAAATTGCTTTGATTTCTCTTTAGTGTGATGTCACAAATTGCTTTGCTTTTTCAAACTGTGATGTCACAAATTGCTTTGATTTCTTTAAAGTGTGATGTCACACATTGCTTTGATTTTTACCAAGTGTGATGTCATAGATTCATTTGATTATTTGATGTGTTGCATTTGAAATCAAAACAAAAAAAATATTATGTTTTGTCAGAAAAAAATGCCAAAAAACAAACTCTTACAACACAAACATCATGACATTGTGATAAAAGGGTTTTAAATGTGTTCATGCATCTTTTTGTGAACATTGATGCTTTTAAAGTTTTGTATTTGCTGAAAGAATTGTTTTTAAAATTTTCTTGTCTTGAATATCTATTTAGGTCAACCTTCAGGTAAGAGTAAACGTGTGTTGTATTTAATTAAAATTCCTCAGCGTGGTTCTTGATATATTTTGTGTTTCACAAGCAAAAGATAACCTTGACCAAAATTTGATCAAAATCTCTGGAAGCGGGATCTTTTAGCCGAGCATTATAAAAATTATACATTCACAAGCAAAGGGAGACAGTGGGTTTCATGATCTTAACCTTCAAGATCATATGTCTTTTTCCATGTGTCATGATGGACATCTGTGCTGAGTATTAACATCCTGAACCACGTTGTGTTGAGGATGTGGGTGTCTGTCTCAGATGAATGTCTTCCCTCTGTCTTTAATTACTGCTGTTCGTTATGACCCTGAGCAGAGGTACTCTTCAATTTTCCTCCATCAGTTTAATCTTCAGATCTGAGATGAAATTTCAGCCTCATGAGTCACCAGTCTGAAAATCATTTTGATTACAGTGGTGGAATAAATCAGGCATAAGTGTGAACCTGAAGATTACTTATTTAGATGACGACCTGGCCTTTGGATCGAGCAGGTTGATGTTAATGAGCTTTTTATATAAATATATAAACCATAAAATATACACTCTGTACCATTTGCAGATGTAATATCATATTCTTTGTAAGAATAATAATGAATTTATTCTCCTTTTTCAGGCTTCTGCTCTGTGACTCAGCAGCACTCAGAGCCTCTTTGATGTAATCGTCATTTATAGGCCCCTGGGCAAAGACCAGGCGCAATCAGTGCACGAATCAACAACATCTTTCAGGCTTTTTGGCAATTCAGACACCGAATGATCTTCAGTCATTTTTCAACCAAAAGAGGCACAGCACTGTACAACTGCGCAAAACATACTGCTAATGTTTAGCTGTGCTTTAGGTTTCCCTCTTTGACTTTTAGCAATACTTTATTTTAATATTATTGTTGATTTTATTGTTGTTTTTGTAATCCTGCACAGCATCCTTGAGTGTCGTGAAAGGGGCCTATGAAACAAAGGGCCCGATCTGTGTGTGCATACCAGTGTTACAGTAATGCAACTACTTTTTCGGGTAAAAAGTAAAATTACGCACCACTACTAAATATATTAGGTAACAAAATGTAGCTCCTTTTTTAATGTGGCGCAACGTTACTTTCTCCACAGACAGATCTGACACCAGTGCTGCCTTCTCAGCAGCCTGCAGGAGAAGCTTTGCCAAGTTCGCTCATCATAAGATTCCAAGGGCGACAAATTTTGTGAGTCACAGCTGCAGGTTGCATTTTTTTGGGCTTGTTTCTAAATGTAAAGTTGCTTCTTGGGCTCTTCTGTCTGTGTGAATCTCCCTGATTATCTTCCAGCTCCTAACAATAAAGCAAAACATGACTACGGTAGGCAGTTTGTCCACTTCGTCGTTTCCTGGTTATTGCACACGCCCCCAAACACAGTCATGCAAATGACGCATGGCCCAGAGCCAAAGTTGCCAGGTCTGCTTATTATAAGCGACATTCTTTTTTTGAATAGATGTTTGGCACTGTGAATTTGAAATGTAATGTAGATGTAAATTAACACACTTTATGTAGATTTCTCTTTTTAAAAAGTAGTATATAACATTAGGAAAGGAAATAGCAGGAGGTTGCTTATTTTGGGCTTGTGTTTATCGACCTGGTTGCTAATTTCAGAAGAAAAATGCGGAAATACTGGACAGGAGCTCTCATTCCACAGGATATCTGACATGATTTTTATAAAATAAAGAGCACAAGAGAAATAACTGTTATGATCTCTGTAGTAGAACTTTTTGTCGGCCTTCACATTTAGGAACAGATATGGAGTTTTGTCCAAAGTCAAGCAATGTAAACGTAAAAAGTTACTTTCCATAGAGGGTAACTAAGTAAAGTAACAAGTTACTTTTTTAAGAAGTAATGAGTAACAAGCAAACACTACTTTTTTTAAAAGTAACTTCCCCAACACTGGTGCATATGGCATTTGTAAATGTCACGAAAATTAACAAGCACATGCTCCAAGGTAAGGCTAGGCTAGTCTAACGCCGTAGCTTTGTTACATTGTTTCATTGTGTTTTGTCAGTATACGTCAAAGTTGACCACAGTGTCCCAAAAGGCAATCTAATCTTATTTTGTTGTCATCTTTCATGAAGCATTTTGTGGATGGAAAGCCTTCTCCCAAGTATCCCAATTGGTAAAAGGATGTTGACGAGCTTTACCAGAGCTGTAATTTGTTCAAAACTATTATGTTACTGAACATTTCAGTCAGCATCCTCCTGAAGCATACACGTATCACAATCTTTAGTAACAGTAAGTCCTAAATAAAATAGTAGGCAAAACTTCTGTCAGTTCCTGCAAAATAAAATAACCTAATTTAAAATGTAAATATATAGATGAATTATGACTTCTAATTTTTCACATCTGCCTTTCAGTCCCAGAATCCTCATTAGTGTTTCAGAAGAAGATTTTTGTGCAGGTAGCAACATATTTTTATTGTAAACATGACGTAACTCGGGATGGGACCGATCCGATCCAGCATCGGTATCGCGTCCGATCCAGGTATAATTCACACGGGACATGTGATGCCACCCCTCATTTCAATAAATACATTCCACAGTTTGCAACCAGCCAGTGTGTGCGTAGCATAGTGCCTCTGTGAATGCGTCGCTGTCTATTAGCCATCTGAGCTAACAGACAAGCGCTTTTATTTACAGAACACACAGCCTGGTCTTTGATTTTAAGTTTGCCATCATTGGCGGTGTAGAACCAAAACTACCCCCACACAGCTGTCATCAGAACATTCACAGCTGTTAATGTCCGCTCCGCTCAGAGTGGAAACTCTTTGTTTACTGAGATCAAGAGAGCAGTGGATGTGTCAGAGGGTCAAGCTGCGCTCACAGCGCTCTCTGTTGGATGAAATGGTCCACTACTCCAGGCGCCCTGACATGCTGCTACACTCAATATTTTACATTTGAATATTTATTTACTTTTCGGTTGGGGATATTTATCCCCATATTCAATCGGCTATTCAAATATCAGAGTTAACAATTAATCAAACTTCTGAAAAGGCACCACGTGAACGAACACCGGGAATATTTTTATTTTATTATATTTTATTGCTGCACTCTACTTGATTTGTGTGCTGATCAGAAGCAGCAGCCCTTGTGGTGCTATTATTTTTTTTGGTTTGAAAGTAGAGACCTGCTACAAGAGCCATACTTTGCTGTTCATATCAAGCAGCCCTCGTCTCTATGGAGATTGACTGTATCCTTACAGTGTTCTGCACTTCATTCAATAAATGTTGATATTCAATTTGAAACCCTTACAGTTGTGTGTACAGTATGTTTTTTTGTATATCTTATATGTAAATAACTGTTCTGTGGTTTATTACAGCCTTATAATCAAATTTTACACATAATTTCGGCAAGAATAATAATATTAATATTCCAGCAATAACAGCCCTGGTATCGGAATAGTATCGGTATTGGCAGATATCCAAATTCAGGTATCAGAATCGGATCGGAAGTCAAAAAACCTGGATCGGTGCATCCCTAGGGTTAAGGTGTGAGGAAATCAAAATATTTAGTTGAACTCTGCACATATTGTACACACTTCTTTAAACAGGCTGATTAAAGTTCCCAGCTATGGTGAAGGGTCTCCTGGATGAGTCTTCCAGCAGCAGGCTGATGACGTCATAGGGCTCAAAGGGAGCTATGCAAACTTTAGCATAGTTAGCTCGGTAGCTAGTTAGCTCTTCTGCAGTGTCAGGGACAAGCCGGTGAAGTCAGGTTTCCGTAACAATCATCACAGAACAGTCAGGAATAAACTGATCCCCTGCCATCAGAGGGTCCAATTTGTCTGTTTTGTGAATGACAGATGGTTAGAAAATGTTCTGCAGCGTTGGTCTGTAAGGCTGCTTACGTAGCCAAGCAGAAAGCCCGGTTGTCTCGCTGTGTCCAGCGGTATATTGTGTGAGTGCTGAAAGTCACTTGTTATGGTGAACTTGCATGTAAAATCAACATTCTTCAACTCCATGTGATTGTAGGGGAGTTTTGCCCCATACACTCAATCACCCATACACACAGAATCAGTACGGAGCTCAGAGCAGCTACAAGCACACACGCCGCCATTTTTCACTATGCCATCATTCTGCGCAGCTTACACATGTTTTATGAGAAATTAAGAATATATGTTGAATACTTGAAAAAGGGCTATAATCGGCCGATTTAATCAGCTGGCCAATATATTGTTGGGCCCTTGTACTGTCTATATACTGTATTTCATTTTAGCAATGTCTGGACAAGTGAGTGATGCCAGTCAGTGTTGGGGATAGTTACTTTTAAAAAGTAGTGTTTGCTTGTTACTCGTTACTCCTAAAAAAGTAACTTGTTACTTTACTTAGTTACCCTCTATGGAAAGTAACTTTTTTACGTTTACATTGCTTGACTTTGGACAGAACATCATGTCACATCGCCTGTGGAATGAGAGCCCCTGCCCAGTCTTTCCACATTTTGCTTCTAAAAGAAGCAACCAAAAACAAGCCCAAAATAAGCAACCTCCTGCTATTTCCTTTCCTAATGTGACATACTACTTTTTTTAAAAGAGAAATCTAAAGTGTGTTAATTTTCGTCTACATTACATTTCAAACTCACAGTGCCAAGCATCTATTCAAAGAAACAACATTGCTTATAATAAGCAGACCTGGCAACTTTGGCTCTGGCCCATGCACCGTGTGTGAGTGTGTTTGGGGGCGCGCACGATAATCACAAAACCAGGAAGTGGACAAACTGCCTACTGCAGTTGTGTTTTGCTTTATTGTTAGGAGCTGGAAGATAAGCAGGGGGATTCACACAGACAGAAAGTGAATCTGTCTTTGTGGCCCTTGGAAGCTTGTAACAAGCGGACTTGGCAACGCTGCTCATGTCTAATGCAGGCAGCTGAGAAGACACCTACAGTCCCAGAACTGCCTGTGGTAAAAGTTACATTGCGTCACATTAAAAAAGGAGCTACATTATGTCACCAAATTTTAGTAGGTGTGTTACTTTACTTTTTACTCAAAAAAGTAGTTACGTTACTGTCATGTGTGACTTTATAACACATTACACACAACATTGGTTCCAGTATTGCCAACATATTTGTGCTCTTGAGACAATTGGCTTTACCTACTGTAATCTTATTAAAATAATAGATAACTGCAAGTCAGTATTTGGACTAGTGTGTGAAATGTTGGTGTGCTGTTCATTTGATATTTTTCATGTGAAGTCAATGCAGAAGCAAACCGCTTTTCTGGTGCGCACCCAGTGACCACGAAGCACCAGGTAAACATCTCTATTCAGTCGTTTCAGTCTGACCGTGAGTCCTTTTGTTTCCCTGGCAGCAGCAGAACTATTGTGTTCCTCTGTGTCTCCCAAACCAATGAGGCGAGTCAGTGCCAGACTGTAAAATAAGCTCCATGGTGTGAATCCAAATGAGCTCCAAACAAAGAGAGACTCAAGGTGAGAGAACATCATGGGACGGTCTGAATGGAGCAGCTCAAAGGATTTATTTTTATCTCCTTTAACTTGTCTGAACGCGAACATGAAGATAAAGATTTAATAAGATCTTGTTATCACACAATTAACAAGGCTGAGGGACCGAGTGAAAGGAGCCGTTCACTGGCAAACAGACTAAAAACACTGTATTTCATATTTACTCCTGTACCTCCGATTTAGATTTTTTGTTGGAAATATACTGAAAATGATTTTGTATTACCTGAAACCACGAGGAGATAAGGCGAGCCTGATCAGTGACATCTTTTAGACTTGCTTTTACATGATTTTTTTTAACTTGTTTTATTTTAAGTTCTACTGTTCTTATCATCCTAACGGTTTCTCATTGTTTTAGTCCTGTTTTTACTTTCTTTTCTTGTTTTGATATACACATATTTTATTATCATTATTTTTATTTCACTTTATTTTATGTATTGAATTATTTATTATTATTATGTTATGTATTTATTTTTTTCTCTTTTTTACCAGTCATCTATCTGCCCTCTTATTTTCTATCTTCCTGATGTGATGTTGTCAACCTCAACAGTCTTAAATTTATCTATGTTTCTGTAAATTTGTCATCTATCTACTGTCTTATCTCTTTGTCATTTTGCATTACACCAGCTGTTTCAATCCGGACAGTTTATTCTATTTTCTATCATTTTGTTGCTTTAAGCCTGGCTCACACTACAGGATTTTAAAAATCTTAAAAGATTCTGAAATCAAGTTGTATCACACACATAAAGAGAATATTGACAGATTATCTTCTCTTAAATCTTAAGCAAACACACATTACAAGATCTGAAAATCGAGACCAGCACACACTACAGGACTTCATCAAGATTATTGGACCAGAGCAATGCTCAGCGTGATCCTACGTCATCTCACCCAGGAGCGTATGTAAACAAAAAAACAAAAGATGGAGACTAGTGTGGTACTGCTGTCAAACAAATTATTATTCCTTCTCGCTCACTACTGTTAACTAGTAAAATGCACTTGTATAACTGATGTATGCAAGCAATATCACATGAGAGTGAGTGCTGTTGTCCTGGATATCAGCGCGGGGTGATTACCTGCAGCACTCTGCCACATTATTATCTCACCTGGAATATTTAATGCTGATGCGATTTCTCTCCAACCCTTTTCACATTTGTTGTGATAATATCTGCATGAAAAGCTGAATAAACATTTGTGGTCTTGCCACAGGTCGACAAGACTGTCCTCCATCTCCGCTGACAGTCTCACTCGTACGCTCTTTGTGCTCGCCATTTTGCCTCTGATAACTCCTGTCTCTCGGTCATTTCCGGTCATCGTAGGTGGCTCTCTCTGATTGGCTACTGTCATCCTCAGCGAATACGTGTTGCGTTATCATCCAGATAAATATCAAACATGTTTGAAAATTATCGGGACGGCTCCAGCGAGTCTGTGAGACGATCGTGGGGCTTAAGATTGATCTGCCACCCGCTCACGCTGGAAGATAATCTTGGCCGAACGTCGGAGCCGATTTTGGTACCCGACCAGGTTTCTTTCCCGATTGTTGGGAGGACTGGGTCTGGGTCAAATCGACTCTTGTGGTCTCTGATGAACTGATTCTTGAATTTTTTCTGCCTTTTTCTGCCTTTCTACTGTCTGTTGAAGCACTTTGTGACACGCTGAACACACAGATCTCCTCACTTCATTCATGCTTTAAAAGCTGCACTGACTTCTCGGCTATTTTTACATATCTTCAGCTGTTTGGTGGCTTCCACAGTTTTTTAAATATGATTTTTTAAGCGACACCAACTTTTGAGGAAATCCTTCTTGTTAGAGGGCGTCACGTGACTTTAGACCGATGCTCTGGACAGCCGAGTGCTTCACTTTGAAGTGCGTTTTTAACTCGCCACTGTGTTAACATTTATAGCAGTACAGACAAGACAATTTTATTAAACGTTTCAGCAGGTTCTTGGGATGCTCACGGTGAAATCCCTTTCCTCATATCTATTCCGGTTTGGACACAGCGAGCGTTTGATTACCCGGAAGTACCGAACGTTATCTCTTATGAGGAGAAATACCGTGCTTTCCAGGACTCAGCACATTTGGCCCCGTGGTTAAATAGTTAGAACAGCGGAAGACAACTGGGAGACCCGGATTCAAATCCGGGTTGAGGCAGAGGTATTTTTCTTCTCCATCTAGTACAGATTCTTCTTTACAATGGCGTAATCATGCTTGTCTTTACACTCTCAACCTTACCTTGGACGTATTACACTGACTGGCCACTTTATTAGGTACATCTACAAATATCAACACATTTAACCATGTTACAAAACAGTCATTCATTTTCTGCTTTCTTTCACAACTGCAAACAGTTTTAGTGCATTTTTCACTACCTGCTACAGTTTCTGAGATATGACTGAGATATGAACTTTTGCACATTTCTTTGAAGTTAGAGCGTGGTCACGTGACCTGCACACCTGAGCTCCAGTATCTATAATGTTCTGCAAACATTTTTATTGCACATTTCACACATTTTCAGCCCTGATTTACTGCTTACAACTATTCATGTCACAATTTCAACTTTCTTTGCATTACTTTTAGCAATTTCATTTTACAGTTTCAGCAGTCACACTCAGCATTTCAACGCATTTCCTGCATGGAAATGCAAATTCTCTAGTTACCATATGCTCTACACAATCATGGAACTACTCACGTGGGCACCTGAGAAACAGCAGCAGATGTCACTGTATGACTCTGATTGCCAAACTGCTGTTTTTTTTTTTTTTTGTTTATGTTTTTTGGTGTATGTCAGACTTGGCCAATCTGATTTCTTCTTTTTGTGGTGGTGATCATGTAAGGTGAGTCACTGCTACTTCTGTGCTAAAGTGTCTCCCAGAGCAGCTGTTTCTTCAACAAAAACACAAAGTCAGATGCCTTTCAACAATCAAATTTCTGCTAAAACATAAACAAAATTGTGCTTCTCTAATCAGTCCAATAATTCGGCAGGTTTTTGGCCTCACAAACAAAACAAAACAGCGGCTCAGCTGTCAGCGAATGTTGCTAAACCTTATCAATCAATCAATCTTTATTTGTATAGCGCCAATTCATAACGTGTTACAAATACTTTACAATAGAGCATAAAACTCTTCATTTTATGGATACACATATATTTATAGATACTTATATACATATAAAAATACACATATACATATATGTACAAATATACACATCCAACATCCAACATGAATCCATATAGCCAATCATGAATCCATCCATCATGGCGGCAAGAAAGCAGCAGGAAATCTTGAATGTGGACCCCAGTCTCATGATGAACAGCAAATCCACACGATGCTGTGTTGAGTGTGTGGGCAAAGGAAGGGAGGTAAGAGGAGACAAGTGGACTAAAGTAAGAACTAAAGTTGGTGACAGATCCATGAACCACAGACCTGTCGTCTTATTTATTAGAGGTTAGCCTCTTAAGATGCTACGTCTCGTTTTCAGGAAGGTCCTCATATCTGAATGGTTGTGGTGATCATTTTATAGAAGTATAATCAATTATATTGTTACTGAAAATAAGAATTTATGGGAGTGACGAACTCATGGGTGCCCAGACCACAAAGTGCATCCCTATCATATTTGTCTCCGTTAAGTATAAATGTATTAAGGGCCTCTTGAGATGTGACATCCCATTTTCAGAAGGACCCCATGACTATGTGGTGCTAAATATAGATACTACAGATGCATCAACCATGGATAGAGAGATCACGCTAATAGCTACATTAACATCTATAATGATAATGGGACTTGAATATGGCTAATGAAATGGCCAAATATGTGTCTTGGTCCTAACTGTAGTTAAACCTGAGCATCCATCTATGAACTGAAATTATCTTATGAGATTTATGTGGACTGTTATGATTTTCAAAGCTGCATTCATGTTTGAATGACTGCTTTATTTCGGTTTAAAAAACTAAAATAAAAATCATGTCATCAACAAAAAAAGAAAACAGACAGCAACCAAATAAAAAAATAGGCTGAAGCCCCAAGGCTTATTTTAGCCTACCCTGTACCACCATAGAGTATGTCATTTTCGAGCAGAAGGCTTAAAAAAGGATCTGAACAGGTTAAGGCTGCTTCAAAGTCAGGAAGCAAACAGTTGACATCAGTCTGACTTTTGCTCACATTTTCTAACCTCTATGGAGCAGCCAGATGTTTGAGATCATCCATCCATTTGTCATCCCAGTTAGGGTTAGTTAATCGAAAAAGAAGACTGTGGGTGGACTCCGATGCTGTTTTATTAAGAGCAGAATAAACCTACTGAACATGAATCCACCTTTGTGCAGATGAGAACTTAATATCAGTATCAACATCTTCTATTGAAGTGTTAATAAATCATCAGGCTGAGTCAGCGCGGCCTTTTATTCATGCTCCTGTGCAGGTCAAAAAGGGGGGCGGGGTTCGAAAAAACACTTTTCAGAAAGCTCTGCAGCAGAAGAAAAATGGGTTCAGACAATCTGAGGAGGGAGTTCAGAGTGAAGTGTGACAGAGTGGGTGAGAAGTCAAAGAAATATTTATCTAATACAGAGATAAATCAGTCCAACATTCAGACTCGAGTCAAAGGAAGCAGAGGTCGCTGCAGCTGAGTCAGACCTCTTCACGTCTGAAATGATCATTCTGAACACCCAGAAAAAGACAATAACCCTGAAGGTTAGTTACTCATTCCGACAAGAATGGTGCAAACTTTTCTGCTCTGCTGCTAAACCCTGATCTGTCTGTGGAGCCCTGCTGTAGATCCTGATGGTGCTGGCCTTGTCTCCAGTCTTTGGCTGCGGTCAAATTGTCACTTTTGCTTAGGAAGGTTCCTGACGGAGTGAAATGAACCGGAGTAGTTCGTGATTAGAGCTGTTCGAATAGTTTAAATGCTTAGGTAAGGTGGCTCAATGCTTCCTTTATTATCTCCTTTAGCATAGGATACACCGGACCATCCTTTGCAAACGGAGAGGAGAATATTCTGTCCCACAATTTTCCGCGGCAACAGCTTTTATAAACAGTGCTTCCGAGTTCAACCGAATAATGACAAACAAATCACACAGACCGTGTGAGTTACCTCTGCTGTTCGATCCTTTCAAAAGTTTACCAAAACCTGCCTTAATGCTCCAGTAGTCTGATTCTCTGAAGAGAGCAGGATATGAGACAATTGATGATGATTATGTTTTGTTTTTTGTTTTTTTCCCCTTGTCTGAATTATCTTTTCAGCTGAGCACTGTGTCAGGTGGCAGCGTTGGAAAGACTAATGCATTTTTTTTCTAGCAGTGAGAGATATGTGAATATGATTCACTGCTATAGTGACCATCACCAGCCCTCCCTGTAGGCTACTCCATCATATAAAACTTTATTTAACCCCTGATGGGAGCTGAAGGGGAGGGCTGTGCCACACCACAGTGTGAAAGAAGGGGAAACAGTGACAGACAAGACAGGACAAGACAAGACAACTGGGAGAAGAACAAACAGGTATTGTAGCTAGTTTAAGATAGTAGTTCAAGTGCTGTGCTGATGCAAGTCCATACTGGAAGTATGTGGTGTGTATGAAGAGGGTGGCTCATGTGTAGAGTGTGTGTGTGTGTGTGTGTGTGGGGGGGGACCCTGGTTCGGGTAGTGGAGGTGGAGGGGAGGTTAGGAAAGGCATAAAGACCCTGGTTCGGGTAGTGGGTTAGGACAGGGAGGGTTGGAACGGGATGAAGACCCTGGTTCGGGTAGTGGGTGTGGGGAGGGGGTGGGAGTGGGAAGGGGATGAAGACCCTGGTTCGAGTAGTGGGTTTGGGAGGGGGGGTAGGAAAGGGATGAAGACCCTGGTTCGGGTAGTGGATGAGGGAAGGGGGGTGGGGGAGGGTCCTATGGAGGAGACACAGGACGTGAGGAGATGTGTAGGAGTGCCCAACTCAGCATGTTCTGACGGGACCAACCGCTTCTTTACAGTTAGCCTCAACAGGAGCTCGAGTGTCTATACACACATGCGTGTCAGGTGGTCACCGAATACCCAAGTAGCTGCCCATACCCCGGGAGACCGCGGCCAAGGGACCCCCAGAGCCACCAGGGCACCCGAGACCCACCCCACGGCCACCAGAGCCACAGGACCCAGACATAGACCCAGAACCCAAGGAGGCACCGATCCGTCCCCACAAAGGCACCAAGGGACAGCACACCCCCCCCCACCACCCGTCCACCCCCCACCCCAAGCCACCCCCACCCCCAGCGGCAGGCCAGAGGCCTCCAGCCCCCCAGGAGCCAAACCCCCGGGCCCAGGTCCCCCCCCAGGAGGGGGCGCGACTGATTCTATGTTGAGCCAGATACCAGCCGCAGCAAGGCCAGGTGGGGCGGAGTGTGGGCATGCGGCGGTGGGGTCGCGGCTACGCCCTGCCCCCCCAGGAGAACCAGGGCCGAGGCGAGTGCCGGAGACCGCCGCCCAAGCGCCAAAGGGGGCCCCCGAATCACCCCCACAGAGCAGCGACCCACAGGCAGCCACCCACGCCGAGGCCCCCGGCGAGTGACAGGCCGATGGACCCCGCACCACAGGCCGCCGAGGGATGCATGACCAGCAGGGCCCACCTGCCCCCAGGGCACATCCACGGGTCCCCACCCGTAGACACCGGAGCCCAGTCGCACCGGAAGGCCACCGCCACCGCCCCAGTGGATGGAGAAGGGCTCCCCTGCATGGAGCCGTGGCCAGAAGGGGCCAGACCCCACCAGCCACACCAAGCCTAAAATAGTGGAACACCCCCTGTCCCCCTGTTATTCTGTATCCTTGTTTCCTGACAAGGATACATTAACCCTCCACCGTGCCTAAGTGCTACAACTCTGCGTGTAGTGTGATACATTAATTTTCATGCACTGATTAGTGTTCATGTTGATAATGAGAGGACAGATTTATTTAAAGGAGACATATCATGCTGATGCATGATTTAATACTTACATATAATATAATACATTTGAAAACAAGACCTTACACCCCCTTAATTTTCAAAAAATTAGGTATTGTATTTTTTCTGATATCCTAGAACGAGATTTGATGCCTCTGAAAATAGGTCATTGCGAGATGTCCGCGAGATTTCAAACGTCATGACGACACGAGGTATCTTTCTTTTTACTGGAGTAATCTGATAGAACACTTCCTCCTCTGTGATGTCCATTAGCCCCAAACCCTCACCGAGGAACACATCCAGTAGCAGGGGTATAAAGCTCCCTCGCTCACACTCCCTCATTACCAGCTGTGGCCTGTAGGGGGACTCAATACGCGGTCACTGCTTTGAGCCTGCCGGAAAATACAGTAGATGAAGAAGGACAAGCTGGCTCTACCCCTGATAGAACTGACCAATCAGAGCACAGAGGGCTGTGACATTGCGAGGTAACTTTAGGTCATCCTTGAGACCAAGCGCTTCGACAAGCGCTTCATAATGGCCTAAAATGAGGATATTGAGATATTGTGGGGCAATGAAGGAACTAAATGACTTGTACTGAGGGCAGAAATGCTTTACAGGCATCCTAGTCTGGCAAAGTGAAAAGGAGAAACAAGCATGATATGTCCTCTTTAAATCCTCACTTCCAACATCGGTTATGCAGATGTAATTTTTACCAGGTTATTATGTTCAGTGCTGTCTGAAAGGAACAACATTGTTATGACACATGAGCACTTTTATGATGCACCTTTATTACACGATGCAGCAGCACCATCTGCCATCACATGATGACGTAGCGTATTGAAGGTGTAGTTGGATTCTCTCTGCACGGCAGTTTTCCTTTCCTAAGTCCTTCTGAATTCTCCTTTCCTTAACCTCATGATGTTTTCCATCAGGGTTAAGGAAAAGTGGTTAGGAAAGGGCTTAGGAGGTGACTTTTCGACCACAGCCTTTGTGTTTCTGGCAGCTACATACACAGCAGCAGCAGCACACGAACAGGTCAAGAGAGCAGAGAGAGTCAAGGAGACAAGGGGGAAAGAGCGCAAGGAGCAACGAGGAGCAACAAGGCCATTCTACACAAACACTGAAAGGTAAAAGTAAAGAAAATGAGTGACAGCAGGAAAAGGAGTATAATATGAACCCACTTTAATTATGTTGATCAAACAAAAGCAGAATGTAGAGTCTGCAATATTAACCCTATAAATACTTCTATAAAATGATCACCACAACCATTCAGACATGAAGACCCTCCTGAAAACGAGACGTAGCATCTCAAGAGGCTAACCTCTAATAAATCAGACGACAGGTCTGTGTTCATGAACCTGTCCCTCACTTTAGTTCTTATTGTAGTCCACTTGTCTCCTCTTACCTCCCTTCCTTTGCCCACACACCCAACACAGCATCGTGTGGATTTGCTGTTCATCATGAGACTGGGATCCACATTCAAGATTTCCTGCTGCTTAACAGAAGGTTTTTTCTTGCCGCCATGATGGCAGGATTCATGATTGGCTATGTGGATTCATGTTGGGTGTTGAATGTATATATTTGTATATATATGTATATGTGTATCTTTATATGTATATATGCATCTATGCATGTATGTGTATCCATAAAATGAAGAGCTTTGTGCTCTATTGTAAAGTGTCTTGAGATAACACTTGTTATGAATTGACTCCATACAAATAAAGATTGATTGATTGATTGATATAAAGCCAATTGTATCATATTTGATACATACTTCTATAATACCTCTATCTACTCAATATGATCAACAAATTACAAAAAACCCCATCTGAATATGATCAGATACATGATAAAATGTCGTCAAATAGATTATCAGTTGCCAAAAATCCCCAATGCATGAAATGAGATACGAAAAATGTATATGTTGAATTTTATGGACATTTTGATATTTTTAGGATTTTAGCAGAGAGTGAAACAAACATTTCAGCTCCAAAAAATTAGAATTTTCTGGCTATAGTCTATGGTCTTGGGCCTTAAAGGGTTAAAATCTCCTATCAGGCTGGCTCCACAAACAACCTTCACAGGCACATGAGAACTGTCCACCCGTCAGTGCCATTCTTGTATTTTTATGTTTTATATTTTTGTTGCACTGTGGAGAAAAAAATTAGGCATCTTTATATAAAAAACATATATAAACTAGAAAAGCACTCGGAGAGCGCAGACCTCCGCCAGGGTCACAGTCCTCACCCATATTGTGATTTTCACCATAAATATTAGTCCTACCTTTATTTCATGTAAATATTTAGATTCCTTGACCATGAAAACATGCCATTAGCAACTGGATTCATAATGATATCTATTTTTGTTCAGTAGTTATTCACAAAAATCACATTTTTCGTCATGGCGGCCAGACGCTGATCCGGATCAACACCAAAATCGAATCAGTTCTTCCTTTTCCTATTCTGAAGATTTCCTGAAAATTTCATTCAAATTCATCCATTACTTTTTGAGTTATTTTGTTCACAGACTGACGGACGGACAAACAAACTCTCCTGAAGACATGACCTCCTTGGCGGAGGTAATAAAAAAGTTTAATGCAGGTTTTTTTTTGTTTTTTTTTACATTATGATTCCTTTTGTGCATAACTTTACATTATTATTGGTAATATATTGTTTAAAGCAACAAAAAAATCTGAAGAACTATTTGGGAGCCGAAAGAACTAGCTCTTTTAGTGAACTGAGTCGAAAGAGACGGTTCTCTAAAAAGAGCCGGAATTCCCATCACTACCTCACACCCCCATTGGCCAACTGCTATACATTGCCACGCTACAGGGGATTGTGGGTAATAGTCAGTAGCAAAGTGTGGTCTAAAGCATGCAGACTGGAATGGGACAACAAGGGTACAAGAGACAGCCTTGGGCATTGGAGGATTGAGTGGTGCAGGAATTTGTCTGAAAATGCAGAAATTAGCATTTAGCACTTCATTGTTCCCAAGACTGAAAGTGTATGAGATTTTGAAATAGCTTAACATTGTGTGTTTAAAAGGGCAGTTGCTAATAAACCACTAATAAGAAACACACAATAAAAGAAAAACATATTTATCATGACTTGCTGTTTGTTGGAGCTATTGTCCTTTTTTGTTAATTAAAACAAATTTATTTTGTGTTTGTTTTGTCTTGTAAACACCAGGGAGCAATAGGCACTGGGGTTCATGTACCGATGAGACGTGGCTTGAAATGTTTGTATATCCTTTTCGATTCGAGTAAATGACAGGAACGCTTAATCCTTGGTGGACATTGAATTTTCTTACTGCCTTCGTACGACCCAACCGCAATGGTGCATTGTGGCTGTTTGTCAAAGTTAGTTCCTTTTTTTTGAAAGCCATTTTTAGGACAAATAACCACTACAATACTGCCTCAAATCTTGTAGAAATAGTGACTGTTAGGCTCTGATCAGCTTTATAAAGATCATCACATCAGCCAATCAGACCCAGTATGGTCCACCAGATGGCTGAGCTGGATGCTAAAGTTAACGGGCTGTGCTGTGTGAGCAGCTGTTACATCATCACTCTGAGCACCATCGTGTTCCTCACATTATCAGGGGTGAAACAGCAGCTTCAGCGATGTTATCAAACTTCATGTTGCTTGGCAACCAGATGATGTAAACACAAGTCCTTGGACCATCTGCCTGTGAAAACCCGAGATAAAATGTCTCACCTGCTGATCCTCTCCCTCTCTGACAGATCCGCTCACCTGATTCTTCTCGCATCGAGAGCTCAGACCCAGTTGACCTCCTCACTAGAGCTGACCTCACCTAAGAAAGGACATTTAAGTAGAGTTTGACTAAAACACCTTTAAAGGGATGGCTCTGGATTTTGAAGTGAGGAAGAGTCGACTTTATAACACTGCAGGAGGGACCAACTTATTCATTAAAAGAGTTTGAGATGAAAACATCCAGAATGGCTAAAAAGTTTCTGTTCCATGCTCACCTTCTTTAGCTACCTACTTTGATTTTGTTTTGTTTGTGTAAGCAAGAAAACTATCCAACACATCTACCAACCACACAACTGAGACAACCAATCAACCAAGACAATTAACCAACTGGCCAATAAACCAACAAACACACAATCAAAACCTACCAAACAACAACACCAGTTATCAAACAAAGACATCCAACCAACCCACCCACCTACCAACCCACTTACTAGCCAATAAACCAGCCAACAAACAATCAAACCTTATAATACAACACCAGTTATGAAACCAAGACAACCAACCAACCTGGCCATCTATCAACCAGCTAACTAGTCAATAAACTGGCTAACAAACAATCAAAACTTACCAAACAGCAACACCAGTTATCAAACCAAGGCAACCAACCAACCCATCAACCTACCAACTCACTATCAATCAATCAATCAATCTTTATTTGTATAGCGCCAATTCATAACAAATGTTATCTCAAGACACTTTACAATAGAGCACAAAGCTCTTCATTTTGTGGATACACATATGCTACATATACATATAAAGATACACATATACATATATATACAAATATATACATTCAACACCCAACATGAATCCATATAGCCAATCATGAATCCATCCATCATGGCGGCAAGAACAAACCTTCTGTTAAGCAGCAGGAAATCTTGAATGTGGATCCCAGTCTCATGATGAACAGCAAATCCACACGATGCTGTGTTGAGTGTGTGGGCAAAAGAAGGGAGGTAAGAGGAGACAAGTGGACTAAAGTAAGAACTAAAGCTAGTGACAGATCCATGAACCATAGACCTGTCGTCTGATTTATTAGAGGTTAGCCTCTTGAGATGCTACATCTTGTTTTCAGGAGGGTCCTCATATCTGAATGGTTGTGGGGATCATTTTATAGAAGTATAACCAATGATATTCTTACTGAAAATAAGAATTTATGGGAGTGACGAACTCATGGATGCCCAGACCAAGTGCATCCCTACCATATCTGTCTCCATTAAGTATAAATGTGTTAAAGGCCTCTTGAGATGTGACATCCCATTTTCAGAGGGACCTCATGCCTATGTGGTGAAAAAAACATTGATTCTGTAGATGTATCGATCATGGATGGGAGATCATGCTAATATCTACATTAACAGCTATAATGATAATGGGAATGGAATGTTCCTAATGAAATGGCCAACTATGTGTCATGTTTGTAATTGTAGTTTTTGAGGCCTCGTGACTCCACAGCAGCAGGAAGTCTCCACCAAGGATCCCAGGCCACCTACAAGACAAGAGCCAGAGACAAGTACAGGAGCAAACAAAAGGGGCAAAGGCAGATGTGGAGAGAGAGAGAGAGAGAGAGAGAGAGCCCAATGTGCCAGATCCCCCCGGCAGTCTAGGCCTATTGAATTTTAACTATGAGTCTAATTTATGACCTAATTTATAAACTATAAGCTGGTCCCTAACTGAAAGCTTTATCAAAGAGGAATGTTTTAAGTCTAGCGTTAAAGGTAGAGAGGGAGTCTGACTCCCAAACTGTGGTCAGTAAATGGTTCCAGAGATGAGGATCCTGGTAACTGAAGGCTTTACCTCCCATACTACTTTTGGAGATAGTACCACAAGTAGGCCAGCATTTTGGGGAGCATAATGTTCTAGAGGGGTTGTACGGCACTACAAGCTCTTTAAGATAAACTGGTGCCTGTCCACTGAGAGCTTTATAGGTGAGAAGAAGAATCTTGAATTCTATTCTATATTTAATGGGAAGCCAATGCAGAAAAGCTAATACAGGAGTAATGTGGTCTCTTCTCCTAGTTCTAGTCAGTACACGTGCTGCAGCATTTTGGACCAGCTGAAGCATCTTAAGTGACTTGCTGGGACAGCCTGAAAGCAGAGAATTACAATACTCCAGTCTAGAGGTAACAAAAGCATGGACTCGCTTTTCAGCATCGCTCTGGGACAGGATAGGCCTGATTTTAGCGATGTTACGGAGATGAAAAAAAGGCTGTTTTTGAAATTTGCTTTATGCGAGAGTTAAAGGATAAACACTGATCAAATAGAACCCCTAGATTTCAAACAGTTGTGCTTGGTGCCAGGCTAAGGCCATCTATGGCAGTTAAATCACTAGAAAAGGATTGTCTAAGGTGTTGAGGGCCCAGCACAATGACCTCTGTCTTATCTGAGTTAAGAAGAAGAAAATTTCTGGCCATCCAGGTTCTGGTGTCCTTTAAACAGACATCTAGTTTAGATAATTGGTTTGTCTCATCTGGCTTTGGTGATACATATAGCTGAGTGTCATCAACGTAGCAGTGAAAATTAACAGAGTATGTCCTCGAGATATCACCAAGGGGAAGCATATACTGTGTATAGAGAAGAGAATTGGACCTAGCACTGAACCTTGAGGAACCCTGTAGCTTACTTTAGTGTACACAGAGGACTTGTTGCTCATGTGTACAAACTGATATCTATTAGATAAGTAGGACTTAAACCAATTTAGGGAAGTCCCTGTAATCCCAAGTAACATCTCTAATCTCTGTATAAGAACACCATGATCAATGGTGTCGAAAGCAGCACTAAGATCTAACAAAACAAGTACAGAGAGAAGTCCTTCATCTGAAGCTGAAAGTAGATCATTGGTTACTTTGACTAGAGCAGTCTCTGTGCTGTGATGAGCTCTAAATCCTGACTGAACATCCTCAAGCAGGCTATTGTCTTGAAGGAAGTCGCACAACTGATCAGCCACTACTTTCTCCAGGATCTTTGAAGCAAATGGAAGGTTTGAAATAGGCCTGTAGTTAGCTAATGTTCCCGAATCAAGGTTAGGTTTTTTAAGGAGGGGTTTGATTACTGCTGTTTCAAAAGACTGTGGCACATAGCCTGTTGATGGAGATATATTTACTGTCTCCAGCAACAATGGACAAACTCGGGGAAAGACCTCCTTGAACAGCTTAGTTGGGATTGGGTCTAAAAGGCAGGTTGATGATTTGGAGGAGGAGACGAGAGAATTAAGCTCCTGAAGGCTAATTGTAGAGAAACAGTCTAACTCAGGTCTGACTACTACTACATTTAAAGGTACAGCAGGTTCAGTTGGAGACAGAGAGTTGCTAATTTTATCTCTAATTTTCAGAATTTTATCATTAAAGAAGCTCATAAAGTCCTCACAGCTGAGGGCTAGAGGAATCACATTCTCAATCGAGCTCTGACTCTGTGTCAGCCTGGCTATAGTGCTGAAAAGGTATCTGGGGTTGTTTTTATTTTCTTCAATTAGTGAGGAGTAGTAGGCAGCTCAAGCATGTTTTAAGGCTGTCATGTAGTTCTAATGACTTTCCCGCCAAAGTATACGTGACTCCTCCCTTTTATTGGAGCGCCATTCTCTCTAATTTACGGGTTGTTTGTTTAAGGGCGTTTTCACATTAGGTCCACTTGTTTCAAACCATGCTGCGGCGCGGTTCGCCATGGGTTTACCCCCCTCCCCCTCCCCTGCTGGCTTGCATTCACACTGGCAATATCGAACCATGCCCGGACCCACTTATGCATTTACTCAGTTTGAAACAGCAGGGGGTGATATGCACGTAACTGGTTACCAAACCTTCTACAGAGGAGAACGAAGAAGAGGCTACCATGGTTATCATTTCCTACACCAGACAACCAATGTTTACCTTTCACTCTCTTCTACATTTTCCTTCAAATATGCTTTTTTATCGTGTTTGAGACGGCATCAGTGACCTTCTGGACCCTCGTAAATCATCGTAATCATCAACCACAATAAACAAATCAACAAATTGAGTAAGCAAAAGATTCAACCGCGGGAAGTAATGCATCAAAAGTAGATCGGTTCGGACCACTTTGTTTCACACCAGTGAAACCACACCAAATGTAGGGAGATGGAGCGGATCGAGACCACACCTTAATGGGGTATTGGACCGGCTGATTTGGTGCGCACCAAAGTGCGGTGGTTGCTTTCACATTGACACTAACGTACCAAACCCTGGCCCAAAACTTCTTTGGTGCGCACTAAATATGGTTGGTGTGAAAACGCCTTAAGTGTATGAGTTTCTGAGTTAAACCAATGAGCTGTCCTCTGATGTTTAACAATTTTTTATCTCAGTGGGGCAATTGAGTCCAAAGTGGATCTTAGTAAACTGGCCGAATCATCAACAAGCTGATCCAGGTGAGAAGGGCTAAAGCCAATATCACAGTTATCGGTAGGCCAATTTATTGAGGTTAAGGCAGTAGGAATGGCCTCTTTGAATTTAGCCACGGCACCAGTGGACAGATTCCTACTGCTCACAATATTGCTGCAAAACACGGGATCTTGAAAACCAACTGATTCTATTAAGGACATAAAAGCTGAGCTAAGACTATCATTGTCTTTGTCAACATGGATATTAAAATCACCCACAATGAGTACTTTATCAGAGCTAAGGACCAAGTTTGATATTAACTCAGAGAATTCTGATAAAAATCCAGAATATGGGCCTGGAGGACAGTAAATTATCACAAACAGGACTGTCTGGCCAGTTTTTGAATCAGTATGAGATAAATTTAGAGTAAGGCTTTCAAAAGAAGTATATTTAGCCTTTGGTCTGTGATTGATTTGAAGACAGGAATGATAAATAGCTGCTACACCACCACCACGGCCTGTGTCTCGAGGTATATAAGTATTTGAATGACTGGGAGTATTGGACTCATTTAAACTGACATATTCCTCCTCGCACAGCCATGATTCAGTGAGACGGATTAAATCAATCTGATTTTCTGATATAAGCTCTTTCACCAGTAGAAATTTGGATCTCAGTGATCTAATATTTAAGAGACCACATCTAATTCTCTGATGTTTTGAAGCCATTTGAAGGTTTTATTTTAATAAGATTTCTATGGTTGACACCTCTTTTATTTGTTTTTGTGTTAATATCTAAGTGAGCTAGCCAGTAAACTAGCCAACACACAATCAAAACTTACCAAACAACAACACCAGTTATCAAACCAAGACAACCAACCAACCCACTTACTAGCCAATAAACGAGCCAACACACAATCAATACTTATAATACAACACCAGTTATCAAACCAAGACAACCAACCAACCCACCCACCTACCAACCTGCTAACTAGCCAATAAACTAGCCAACACACAATCAAAACGTATAAAACAACAACACCAGTTATGAAACCAAGACAACCAACCAACCTGGCCATCTATCAACCAGCTAACTAGCCAATAAACTAGCCAACACACAAAACTTACCTTACAACACAATCAGTTTGGAACCAAAACAACCAATTAACAAACCAGAGTATCAACCAATTAAACAAGTAATCAAAAAACTTACTGTGACAACCAACCAAATAACAAATAAACAGCCCAACAACCAACCAACCAGCTAACTTTCCAATCAACATTAAAAACCTACCAATCAATACAACCTAGTCAAACAGCTTACCCACCAGCCCACTAACAAACCAAACAACCACCTATCTAATTAATTAATCGACCAAACAGTCCTCCAGCAAAACAGCCAGCAAACCAATCAAATAACAAATCAACTTATCAAACAACCAACCCAATCCATAGCGTAACAACCAACCAGCAAAACAACCAAACAACTCTTCAATCAACCATCAAAAATCAAGAAAACCTACCAAACTACATACCCAGTTAGCAGATTAAGACAACAAACCAACTAGTCATCCAAACATCAAACCAACCAGCCAGACATTCAAACAGCTAACTGTCCAACCAACCAACCAGCCCATTAACAAACCAAATGACCAATTAATAAATCAATCAACCTAGCAGCTCATTAGCAATGAAGCAACTGATCAACTAATCAAACAGCTACTCAAAACAACTAACCAACCAATCAACATATAAATAGTCATCCAACTAGCCAATCAACCAACCAAAAAAATGAGCAAAACAACCAGTCCAAACAACCAACCCACTAGCAAACAAACAAGGCACCCAACTAACAAAATGACCAACTATCAAACCAATAAAACGACTGCCCATTTCAGACAACCAAGGAAACTAGCCAGCAAACCTTCAAACAACCAACCAACAAACTAAATAACCAATTAACCATCAAATTAATAATTATTCTTATAGCTTTAAGTCACAATTATGTTTTCTTCAAAAACTTTTGCAGGACAAAGGATAATACAAAATCTCTATCAAAAAAATATATTAAACTTTATTAAAAAACAAACTAGACTGACTGACATGTGGCCCATCATGCTGAGGCAAAACTGGTTTTATTTTTCAATCATGTCAAGCAAATCAAAGGTCAGGTCAGGTGGCAGCAGGGGCAGCAGGTCATCCATATGCCTCGCCCCTTTTCCTCTTATGGACCCAGACTTGATCGCTAACTATTATATTCTATTGAGTTTGAGGTAGGCACATAAAAATATGTGATCCTTGCACCACAATATTTATGTAAACCTTTTTAAAAAGCTTACTATTGTTTATGAATTTTTAGGTAATCTTCAGATTTTTTGCTTTTTTTTATACAATTTTTCTCCATTGAAAGAATTTCCAATTGTTTTAAAGATCTAGTTAGATCTAAGATCTAAGATCTAGTTTAATTTTTCATTTTAGGATTTGCGGTTGTTTTATTGAATTTTGATTTATCAAAGGTATGATATTAAAACGATATGATTCACTATGGTACATATATAAATTCTACCAATATTTCAGCCATTATATTGGTTATATACGGCCAATTTATCTGCAGATACAACTGTTTAATCTTTTTGGGCAATTACCTGTTTACTGTAAAATACCAAATAAAGGCCGTGTTCTAATTAATCGCCGGGTCCCAAATAATAATAGCACAGTTTGATAAATAGACGCCCATTCTAAATAAACGGCAGTGAAACATTTATGTTGTATCTTGCACAATATACATGTCTACAGAAATGTACAAAAATCAGTAGTTTAGTAGTTCCATCCTTAACAGTGATATCTTCTTACATTTATATACTCTGAATCCATCTTCATCTTGTTTATATCTGGACTGTATTCCTTTTATTTTATTTTATTTTATTGTATTTTATTTTATGTTTTTGCTGCTTATTATTTAGTATTATTTAGTATCTTTTTTGCTCCTATTTAAATCTTTAATTATTTTTATACCTCTTAACTGGCTTTTGTTGTGGACAGCAGAGTAGGAATTTCATTGCGCAGGGAAACATGTTTCTGAACATGAAACCCTTTTAAGGGACTGTGAGGAGAATCTGTAACCAGCAACGTAAAAGACTCTGCTACCCATGAGCATGCGCGGCGACTGTCGTAATGCTGCGTTCCAGTAACCTCGGAACTGGGAGTGACATCATCTCAGAGTTATCAACGTTCCAGTTGAAGTCGGAAAAAAAAATCCCGATCTACCAGGCTATTGTTAGCTGTTGTTAGCATGCCTGCGTTGTTGTTTACAAATATCACATGAAGAATGTGATTATCACTATGGCAGGATTTTTGTAAATATAAGTCTAACAATACTATGTATACAGCTGATCTAGAGCGACACACCCCAGTTAGAAGTGCAAATAAATGGATTATTACAGGAGCTAAATAACTGTTCACACTGGGGGCATCCATCTTTGATTGTCAACTCGGGGGTGGCGAGGTTTCACCACGTTCCCAGGAGGAAATTCTGACTTTGGGGGACGTTCCAGTTGTAGTTTCCTACTTGGTTCTCAAAATTCCTACTTCTGACTAGAACTGGAATGTACCACTAGACGTGTGCTGTCCAAAGCGTGTGTTTATTGTGAAGCAGCTCGGACCTGGCTCAGAACTCTGAATTGCTTTACTTTTTTTTTTTCAACAACTTACAGGATGCAAAGCGACGAGGTAATGTATCTATTTCTAGTTATGTAGCGGTAGTTTTTGATGTGTGACAACAAGCAAATTTTGGAAAACTTAGTATCGTAGTTTTGTAGCCGGCTATATATCGCTACTTACAGCCCAGTGCTCTAAGACGTGTAATATAAATAATAAAATAATATAAATTTGCTCTAGTTTTAATTGTCTTGTTCCTGAAGTTGAGTATCCAGGCCAGTTCTGCCCTGACCGACCCGACCAGAAGGCTAAGGAATAGCATTTATAGATAAGCTATTTTGATGCTATAAAACTCATCTTAAAGTGTGTATTTCCATCAGGCATATATCTAAAAGTGAGACTTTTTTGTAATTACTTAGAAACTCCTCACAGTCCCTTTAATCTTGAATTAGGCCCAGCCTACAAGCTCCTGTCAAAGTTACAGAACACACATGCAAACGCTGAGCTCATTAGTGACAGTTGACACTTGAAAAGTGATTTATTCGAAAGAAATGTGATCAGACTGTACCTTATAAGTCCACATGGTTTATTTGTCTCTCGAGATATCCTGTCGGCTTATCATCCCTCTGTATGTCAACAAATGCACGTCGGTTTGAGGTGCTCTGAGTTACAACAGTGCAGTTACACTCAATGACCATAGAGGGCACTAGAGCGCAGAAAGCTGGAATCTTACATACTAGGGCTTTAACAACTCAAAGAAGACAACATTGCCACTGCCGCCGCATGTAATTTGTCTTAACTAATGTCAGGAGGCCATTAACATCAGTTCTAATACACTACTGCTGATCTTGCCAGATGAAAAGGTAAGACTTTAACTACTGGTAGTTCCTTACCAGTATTAAGAGTGTTTAGAGAGTGCTGAGTTGAAAGAAGGAGTCAACAGTTTATGCTTCTGTAATCTTGTCTTGAACATGTAAAGGTGATATTCATACTGGTTAAAATAAAAAAATTGATTACATTTTCTATATTTTATTCACTTTTTGCTAAGCAAGATTTTTGTGAAAAAGGACTTAAACATCTGGTCCCAAATAAACGCCTGGTCTGCTCAGTGATTGAAGCAAATAAATGCACCGGCTATTATTTGGTATTTTACAGTGTATCAGGAAATTACTGATAATATCATACATCCTTCATGCATGCATTAATAAAGAAATAAAGTGTCAAATGCAGCCAACACAATTCTTGCAAAGATATAAATGATTTCAAAAATCAATGATTTTATGTAAATATATTCAGATAGGGTCTTCTCTTTTTTTGTCTACACATTATTGATGTTTGAAATTAACTTGTGGGCCTTATTAAGTGAAATGGAGGGCCACATGTGGCTCATGCCTGTTTGATCTTCATCCTCACAGTGTCACCATCACCACCATCATCATCCTCGGCTCTCTGACATGAGGAGTGAGTCACTGAGTGATCAGCGGTGTTTGAATAATGAAGCAACACTCGGGTGTATGACAAGCCCTTTAATGTGGCCGTGATGGCACAGTGGAAAACAGGATTCACACGCTCGCTCGCTTTCACGAGGCTCACACACTCTCACGAGGCTCTGTGAGTCTCAAACAGGATCTTCTTGAAGGCCCTCCTGAAGTCGCGGTTGAACACGGTGTAGATGATAGGGTTCAGGCAGCTGTTGCAGTACCCGATCCAGAAGAAGAGGTTGAAGAGCGAGTCGGGGATGACGCACCTCTCCCTGCAGACGGCGTGCAGGCTGTAGGTGAAGAAGAACGGGAACCAGCAGAGGACGAACACCCCCATCACCACGGCCAGCACGAAGGTGAATCGCTTCTCCCTCATCTGAGCAACTTTCTGCCGGGACAGCGACGCCTGCCGGCTGCGGAGTGGCACAGGCGAGGGCAGCAGGAGGAGGTCTGAGGAGGCCCAGGAGATGGAGGTGCAGGACGGGGTAGGAGGCTTCAGTCTGTTGGTCTCCGCCTGCCTTCTTTCTTCTGCTTTACCTTCAGCCCTCTGTGGGAAGCGTAGAGCTGAGACGAAAGGGGAGGAGCTTTTGGAGTCGGTGTCTTTCTCCTCCAGGTGGATGTCATCCAGGTCTCCTCGCCGGCTGCCGCTGCTCTCCATGTTAGGCGAGCTGAGTCTGTCTTTGAGCTGTGGACTTGCCAGTTCATATGGGGATCTGTCGCACACAGCGCCTTTCCGGTGTAAGGTCTTGGCGGCTCCGACGAAGCAGGTCTCTGACTGCGATGGCTGCCTCTCCACCACTGTCTTTGCCACGAACACGGTGGAGGCTCGCTGCTTAGCCACGCGGTAAATCTTACAGTAGACAAGGATCATAATGACCCCCGGGGCGAAAAAGGACACGAGGCAGGATGAGAGGATGTACCACGTCTGGTTGATGAGGAGACATTCCTGCCTCCTTGCATCCTCCTCATCCACCTCCAACATGTCCCCCTGCTGCGTCATCAGGAGCGGCGGGGATGAGATGACCACGGAGATGAGCCACACGATGCTGATCATTGCTTTGATCCGTTTGGGTGTCCGTTTGCGGTTGTAGCTGACGGCTTTCGTAACAGACCAGTAACGGTCAAGGCTGATGGCACAGAGGTGTACAATGGATGAGGTGCAGAAGAGGACGTCCAGAGCCAGATAGAAGGAGCACCAGGTGGAGCCAAAATACCAGTAACCCATCACCTGGAGAACAAGAGACAGGAAACAGATTTTATACTGATCCTATAAAAGACTTCCCTAAAACTTTAAGACCATCACCAGACTGTAGCCTAACTGTTGCTCATGTGTTAGGAGACGTTTACGTTGTGTGGGTGCAGTGTAACCATAGGAATGATGCACTTTAGTACCCCAGAGCTTTGCTTTCTATTTTCTAATGGTTGATGGACTTGAGCTTATTAAGTTCTTTTCTAGTCTCTTTGAATCACTGATTTTTGGGCTTTCTATGTCAGTCATCTATCTGTATCAGCTAAAACACTGATTCCCAAACTGGGGTATTGGTGTCTAGCCTTGCAGAGCAGACAGACCTGCCTGATTCTGAAATCCTGCAGGTTTGTCTTGCCAGTCTCCAACAAATTCACTCGGCTGAATTCTTAACGGCACAATCAGGGAAGAGGGACGGGAGCTACAGAATGCGGGCGCGGCGACAACCAGTTGAGAACGGACATGCCGATTAGCCTATTGTCTTCATGGTTACTCAGTGAAACTTGGCGAAATCTGCCCTCCTCAGAAGTTTACTTGTAGGAATTGTCTTTGACGAGCTTCATGTCATACATAAGTGTTAAATGAATCATCTGTGTGGTACAATTTAGTGTAAGACGATAGTAAAAGGCCGTTAGCTGTTAGCAGCTAAGTTAGCGGCTAACGCCTAACGGTCATTAACTGTTGTTAGCTGCTAGCGGCTAAGTTAGCCACCATGGCTAACATCCATTAACTGTTGTTAATTGTTGTTAGCCATTGGCCGCTATGTATGCTACATTATAGGAGGCAACCCTGCTTGATCTGAATTGGTCTGTGATGAATGTGATGAGCCAAACAATTGTCCAATCACAAGCTTGTGTTTTTTTTTCAACGTACTGCTGAAAACAAATTTAAAGGGCTCCTACCCAGGGGTGCTGGTTTGGCGGAGTGGTTAGCAACCAGGCACCCCATGTACTTACTTGGGGTGCTGGTTTGGCGGAGTGGTTAGCAACCAGGCACCCCATGTACTTGCTTCTGCCAGTCCAGGTTCAAATCCCACCTGTAACCAGTTTGCAGAGTGTCTTCCCCTACTCTCTCTCCCCCTTTCACAAGCCTATCCACTGTCTCTCTCCTATCAATAAAGGCACAAAATGCCCAAAAACATACATTTAATAAATAAAAAAAAAAGGGCTCCTACCCAGATGCATTAGTGAAATATTTCTGTGGCAGATATATGGAGCTGCCCATCTGGCTTGTCAGGTTAATTCGTATCCCCGGGGGATACGAATTAATGAAAGTGACGTAGGGTGTATTTTTATTTATTTATTTATTTAAATTAGGACAATGCATATTAATCAACATATCAGCAAAAGCTTCAATGTAAATATGCCGGAGTTAGCACAGTAGCTAGTTTACATCCGCAGTCCTAAGGCAGGTAGAGACAGTTAACATTGACACACGTAAGAGAAACAGAACATACACACAGACATTACACCAACAACATGTAGTTACAATAACACATTAAATCATTCTCACAAAGTTTGAAAGTCCCCAAAATATTTTAAAAAACTGAATAAGGATGATTTAGTTTGAGCATTTTTGGTTGGTTTTTAGCCAATGTTTCAGAGCTGTTTTTAAGGCTGAGTAGGTGCCACAGTTCCTGACATGGGCTGGCAGTGTGTTCCAAGTTTGTGAGCCTCTGATTGACCCCACCAATTGGCCAAATTTAGTCCTACGCCGTTGTGTGTTACAGTCTCCTCTGGTCAATGCTCTGGTATTTACTCCATCACTAGTTTTTTTACCTATAAAATCCCTTAAGGGAGGAGGAGCAAGTCCATTTAAAACTTTAAAAATAAGGCAATAAGGTAAATAAGGTATGTGAATACCTGTCAGGTTTCAACCAGCTGTTTCAGCCGTTAAGTTAAAACTGGCAAATGTTTGTATTGTGAGTTTTGATAAAGGCCTGAAGTGCTGGCAGAGAGCCTGGAGGATGGATTTGTGAGGCAGGAGAAGGAAATCTGTCCTGAATTATCTAAGATTTTTATAGTGACATAAGTTCAGTTAGACATCCTTCTCATTAGAGCTGTGGTGAGTTTGTACCTTACAGTTTCAAATTCATTAATGAATATGTTCTAGAGATGTAAATTTCTATTTTCAAAACTGAACTGGTGTTGCCCACTAAACTGTGGAAAATCTATTTAGTGAGTACGGGAGACTGCTAGGATCATTTGATATGGAAACATTTTTTTGGGAGTTCTAGATTAAAGTTGTAATGACGAGAATAACATTTTGAGAAAAAAGTTGAAATGTTGAGAAAAAAAGTGGAAAGTCTAGAATAAAGTCGACATACATTGTATGTCGACTTTATTCTAGACATGTCGGCTTACTTTGTCGTCATTTCGACTTTAATCTTGAAATCTCGACTTTAATCTCGACTCTGCCAAAATCATTTTCTTCATCTAACATGGCCCTAATACTCTTCTGTAAATGAGGAATATTTAACTTAAAGAGATTTTATTTGTATTTTATGCATGTTAAATGTGGGAGGCGGGGGTGGCAGCAGGCTTACAGACACGTTTATTTTTCTAGCAGCTATAAGTGCATGAGTTTTTTTATGTACTTATTTAACCTTTGTTTAACCAGGAAAACCTCATAGAGATTAAAAATCTCTTTTACAAGAGTGTCCTGGCTAAGACACTTGTTAAAGAGATTTTTAATCTCTATGAGAGTATGGGCTACATGTCTGGAGGTCAAGTGTCTGAAGGGGTACAGGCTGTGAATAGTTTGGAAACCACTGAGCTACACATTCACACCCTTTCGTACCCATTTACATGCCACTGACTTAAAAGTGGAGCTACTCATGGTTAAGGGTCAATCCCAATTGTCCTTCTTGGCCCTTTCCCTTCGTCTTACCCCCTCGTCTAATGTCTAAGGGAAGGGGCTATGTCATCAACCGTTTTGGCATCAAGGTTAAAATTATGTTGAGTAAAAAAGGATTGAATATCTGACAAAAAACGAGTATCTTTACTTAAAAAATCGATAATTATGCTGAATTACTTACATTTATGTGCTTTCTTAGGACACCATTCTGCCATCCTGTTAACAGGCGCAGGTTATTATATTTTCATACCCCTATCTTTCAACTGAGGGCCCAGTTTGCCTTCATTTTAAGGTTAAGTGCTCCCTTTTAGCAATTTCCCTAAACCTTATGGAGAACTGGGATACCCCTTCACTAGACGTGAAGGCACAAAACCAAGGGCTAAGGGATACAATTGGGATTGGCTCATAGTGTCTCCCCCAAGGACACATCGACAAGGTACAGCCAGACTTGGACTCAAACCTTCAACCTTCCAATGAATGACCAAGTGCACAATCAGACTGAGTGATCGACACCTTTTACCAGGCCTTGTTTACACAACAACGATCTACGGAAGATAGGATTTATTTCTTTTAAAAACTGATTTGTGTTCAGACAATAACATTATAAAACCAGCACTGCACACATGCATGTAGTAAAACAAGAACAATGCTGTTCACATGCCTGGACAGTAGTTTGCTATATTACCTTTGTCATAAAATATGTACATGCTGGTGTAGAGTGGTGAAAGAAATAGTAAAACATGAAAGTGTTGCTGCGTTTCAAGCAACCCATAACTCGGTATTTCCCAGTTGAAATCTTGTTCCAGGCAAATTACAACTTTGGTTTGAGTGCAAGGAATTCTGGTTTGTAAACAAACTAAATGGCAGACATTACAAGATTATGCTTAATCATTTCAATCACCAAAAGGGCCTGCAACTTGCTAATTTTAGTGAAACTGAGAAAGGGAAATGGTGCATAAGGTAACAGATGCTGATACTTTAAATTGCATGGCATTTGTCATTATTTAGAGGCTGCCATATTGTTCAGGCAGTGATGTGACATCACAAGTCATAACTCGGAGTACACTGATCTGGTATAAGTTCATTGGGATGGGAAGTTACAAGTCGGACTGCTATTCCAGTACACTTTCACGAGTTACAGGTGGGAAAAACATGAGTAACAGGTTGCGTGGAAGCAGCATAAGTTTGCATTTAGCCCTTCCTGGCTCTCAACCCTCCAGAGTTAACAGGACCCCTCATTCTGTAGAATGTGCAAAAATGTCAAAGGAAGCTTTGGAAAATTACAGAAAATATCAAAGTAGGCAATGGAATTTTCAAGCCAATCAGGCTTAAGAATGTTTGGGTAAATAAAGGAGGCTTTGGACTGTTTGGGTAAACCAAACAGTAAACTGGAATTTCCCCCTGTGGGACTAATAAAGGTATATCTTATCTTAAGCCAAAGGTTGCATTGGAATGTTTGTGAAGAATCAAAGGAAGCTTTGGAATGTTTGGAAAATAATGCATATTCTCCTTTGTATTTCTCAGCATTCCACTGCCTCACTAGATTGTCCAAATATTCTAAAGCCTCCTTTGATTTATCAAAGGAGGCTTTGGGATATTCTAGTAAATCAAAGGACATTTTAGAATGTTTGGGAAAATCAAAGGATGCTTTGGAATGTTTAGAATATCAAAGTGGCCTTTGGAATTTACAAATTACCCTGAGGCCTCTTTTTATTAAATTGAAAATAAAAGGAGGCTTTGGAATGTTTGGGGAAATCAAAGGTGGCTTTGGAATGTTTGAGAATGTCAAAGTGGGCTCTTTACTGTTTGAAAAAACAAAGGAGGCTTTGAAATATTTGGGAAAATCAAAGGTCTGCATTGGAATGTTTGTGGAAATTCAAAGGAGGCTTTGCAATGTTTGGAAAATATTGCAAAGTGTCCTTTAATATTCCTTAACATTCCACTGCCTCTTTTAATTTTCCCAACAGTCAAAGCCTCCTTCGATTTCCCAAACATTCTAATGCAACATTTAATTTATCAAAGGAGACTTTGGAATATTCTAGTTAATCAAAGGATGTTTTTAGAAAGTTTGGGAAATAAACAGGAGGCTTGGGAATATTTGGAAAATCAAAGGATGCTTTGGAATGTTTTGAATATCAAAGTGGCCTTTGGAATTTTGAAGTTTACAAATGTTGCATTGGAATGTTTCTGAAAATCTAAGGAGGCTTTGGAATGTTTGACAAATTTAGAGGAGGCTCTTTATTGTTTAGAAATATCAACGTGGGCTTTGGAATGTTTGAGAAATTTAGAGGAGGCTCTATATTGTTTGGAAATATCAACGTGGGAATTTACAAATTACCCTAAGGCCCCTTTTATTAACTCAAAAATAAAAGGAGGCCTTGGAATGTTTGGGAAAATCAAAGGAGGCTTTGGAATTTTGGGGAATGTCAAAGTGGGCTCTTCATTGTTTGGGTAAGCCAAAGGATACTTCAAACTATTTGGGAAATTCAATGGAGGCTTTGGAATGTTTGAAAAATATTGCAGAGTCTCCTTTTATATTCTTAAAATTCCACTGCCTAACTTGATTTTCCCAAACAGTCCAAAGCGTCCTTTGTTTACCCAAACATTCCAATGCAACCTTTGATTTATCAAAGGGGGCTTTGGAATATTGTAATCAAGCAAAGGATATTTTAGAATGTTTGGGAAAATCAAAGGATGCTTTGGAATACTGGAAAAATCAAAGGATACTTTGAATGTTTGGGAAAATCAAAGTAAGTTATTGTTTGGAAATATCAAATGTTGCTTTGGAATACTGGAAAAATCAAAGGAAGCTTTGGAATATTGGGAAAATCAGAGGAGGTTTTGTAGTGTTTAGAATATGAAAGTGGCCTTTGGAATTTTCAAGGTTACAAAGAAGGCTTGGGAATGTTTTAGAAATCTAAAGGAGGTTCTTTAATGTCTAGGAATATCAAAGTGGGATTTTGAATTATTAAGTTACCCAAAGGCCTCTTTTGATTAACTTGAAAAAAGAAGGAAGCTCTGGAATGTTTGAGAATATCATATATATCCTGACCAGTCCAACTGTGGGATTGTTGATTTCACTCTGGTTAAATGACCCATGATGTCAGGTGTACCAGTGTCCATGCCCAGGTCCTTCCTCCCCAAGGTGAAGATCACCGGAGCATGCCCCGATGCCCTGACTCCAGTGTGCCTCTGGAGATTCGTGTCTATGACTTTAAGATCGGTTGAAAATCACTTTGTTGATGGGCCACAGATTGTTTGAAGCAGAGGGAGCGTCAGACAAACAGAGATAGTCTTTGTTCATGGTGTTTTCTGTCACGGAGGATAATCTCTCCTCTTCATAGAGATTCAGTCAATATCTCATCAGCGTCACGTTTGTTCAGTCACAAACCCTGTCTGTGTGCGGCTCCACATCAGCTCCCTCTCTAAATAATAAATCCTGACAGTCTGTTCACAGCTGTCACACAGCGTTAAACAGCAGACACTCGCCCATCTGAAGGCTGAGGAGGAAGACAACGATTTACCTTTTCAGGAGACGAGCTGTTCTCGCTTCGTATGCAAAACGTCAGCGAGGCTGATTCACCTTCATTAGCTTTTTAAATCACTTAGTGATGATTACAGGCCGTCGTGATGCTGAACAGAGAGAGAATTTACAGAGTGGCCCAGTAGAACATACGAAGGAGGACAGAATCAGACAAACACTGTTAGTGAATGATCAGTACTGCACAGCATCACGGTGACCTCTGAGGACATCCTGCAGGTCACCGGTCAGTCACGTCATTCACGGCGTGTGGACACATGGTTCATTTAATTAACCAAAGGGAGTCTGTGTGATCTGGTTAATGAGGAAGGCTTTGAAACAAATCCAGCATATGAAAAATGTTCTTAATGATTCTGTTCCAGTTTCACTTATTGGCTCTGGTTTTTAACTAATCAACATTTTAGTTCCACGTCTTTGCAGGAGAAAATGTGATGGATGTTTTCATGATAAAAATATGACTGCTGACACCATTGGCCATGTAAGGGTCTTATTAATCTACAAAGACTTAAATTTTCCCCCATATGGAGACATGAGGACCCTGATAATTATTCAATCAATTTTTATTTGTATAAACCAATTCATAACAAGTGTTATCTCAAGACACTTTACAATAGAGCATAAAACTCTTCATTTTGTGGACACACACTTATATGCATAGATACATATATAAAATACAAATATACATACATATACAAATATATCCATCCAACACCCAACATGAATCCATATAGCCAATCATGAATCCATCCATCATGGCGGCAAGAAAAAACCTTCTGTTAAGCAGCAGGAAATCTTGAATGTGGATCCCAGTCTCATGATGAACAGCAAATCCACACGATGCTGTGTTGGTTATGAGGGCAAAGGAAGGGAGGTAAGAGGAGACAAGTGGACTAAAGTAAGAATTAAAGTTAGGGACAGATCCATGGACCAATCATAGACCTGTCATCGTCATCGTCCGATAAATCCGCTATAGAACCGATGCACCCCGGTGTTAAGAAAGATAGAAAGATAAGAAAGATAGCCATCTTCTCATTCAGCCTCTTTGGTAGTAAAAGAGGAGGAAAACAAACACCCAGGCTACTGCAGGTGGCATTTCTCGCGAGACTAGTGACAGTGTTCAGTTAGGAGCAGAGGCTTGTCTGATGATTTTATTCCTCTTTTGTTAAAGTTTGATATTGTTTTGTGCTCTCTCAATTTCCTCTGATTGCCTCTTGATTGATTGAATGCCTCATTCTCAAGTTCAGATGATGATTGATTGATATATGTTGATTGTTGATTGTCATGGTAAATGTAATATTTAGCTGAAATAAAGGTAGGACCAATATTTATGATGAAAGTGCTTTTCTAGTTGTTTCTGCTGAAGACTAATTTTTTAGAGGTTAGCCTCTTGAGATCTCATTTTTAGGAGGGTCCTCATGTCTGAATGGTTGTGGTGACAGTTTTATTAAAGTATAATCTATGACATCACACTGTGACCTTCAAACATAAAGCAGCTGACCCTGTCAGACCTTCATCACCTCCGTCCGCACTTGTCCATCACTGTGGATGCACATCTACAGATTAAATTTGAAATATTATTCTGATATGAAGACAAGAGCTCAGCTGTGTTCACCTGTGGTGGACAAAATATTCAGCTCCATTACTTGAGTGATAGTACAGATACTCCTGGTCAAATATTACTCCAATACTAGTGAAAGTTATACAGTCAAATTTTTACTTTAGTTAAAAAACTGGACTACCTGTTTTTGAAAATAAAAAGTAAAGTTTTGATAATGTAAGTGCATTATTGTATAGTTGCCGCAATGAATTTAACAAACCCAATGACTGAAACAACCAACTTAGTGCACTGTCCTGCTTGTAGAACCTGAAGAATAAAAAGCTTGTTAAATATGCTATGAAGCCTTTTGAAATGCATATTAAAACACAATTGAATTGACAAAAGGACAACCACAAAAAAAATTAAAACAGCAATGGCTGCCCTATTGGCTTTATCTGCTTAGCCACAACACTACCAAAACGGTCTGTTAACTGAGCAATGTTAGCTTAATGTTTATCTGCCTGATCTGAAAAGCACATGCGTGAGGCACAAGTGAATGCAGCATCACCATTTGAACAAATCATAAACAGATCGCATTTGAAAGAGGAAAGAAACTTCATCCGCTGGCTTCAAAGTTTCACCTTCATAGAAATGAGGTGGAGTTAAAGTCACAAACAGTGTTGGGCAAGTTACTTCAAAAATGTAATGCATTATTTATTATTTGTTACTTTCATTTCGAAGTAATTAGTTACATTATAATATTACTGTATTTGAAATGTAAGGCATTACACTTTTATCACATTACTTTAAGTTACTCTCCTCAAAATAACAGGAAATATGGACTTGTCATTCTAAATGTAGCTTATTATGCTCAAAAAGCTCATTACACATCCAGTGGAAGATGATGTGGTGTCTATCTGACTGAGTTCAGCTTAAGGCTAAAAACAGTAGAATATAATACCCACATTGATGCTCATGGCACAATACAAGAAACGATCATAGCAAAATCAGACAAAAGATAAAATTCTGGTCAATTGTGTTAGAGATACTGTAACTTTAGGCCTAGTAGAGAACTTTTCTCCTCCGCTGATCTCACAGAGTATTTGTCAAATTTGTATTTAAACAAACACACAAAAAAAAACACTTCTTCATTTGAGGTTTAATTAAAAATGCATTGTAACTCAAATTACTGACACTTGTACTGAGTATAGTATTGCTGATTTATTGTAATGCCTTACATTACCATGTTACAGTAAAAAGGAATGCATTACAGTAATCACATTACAGTTTCCAAAATTAGCAATACTCGAGTAAAGTACAGACAATCAAAAACTATACTTAAGTAGAGTACTCAAGTAAATCTACTTTGTTACCGTCCACCCCTGCCTGTGTGACCCACGTTAGCACAGATGTTACCTCGCCCTGACTTGTGGACGAAGGATGTGACACTGTGACCACAGAACACACAAACACCGTGATGAAGGAAAAACTTCGCCATGTCGTCTATATGGACTTTTACTGGTCCTCATCCTCAAAACTCTGTACACACCATGTCCTACATGACACAACAGGTCCTCAAAGATACATAAAACTCATGATCATCAACAGGCACATCAGGCCTCCACAGATTCTATCTGACCCCAGAATATGATTAGATTGAGGAAGAATGAGAGGGAAAGTCCATCTGTATGTAGGTTTCTAACCAGGGGTTGAGAATACTGAGAGTCAAAGCCAATGATGGAAACAGGCTAAAGCTAACAGGACCAATCTCCATGTCTTATTTGCAGCAGTACAGCTGATAGGGACTGATCTACCTTTTAATGGCTTAAAAAACGCAACATTTGGAAAAAATGAAAATATTAAACTGATGATGTGTTAGCTAAACGAAAATGTGTACTGACTGATTTTAAATGTGACCACTGTAACATCTGTCTAGCTAAAGACTGGTCCTTGCATGGATGTAGATTAAGACATCTGGTTTTTAGGGATGTCTGAATTCACTCTGACGAAACGAGATTTAGCATCTCAAGAGACTAACCTCTAATAAATTTGTTTTCATCAGAACAAATTTGAAGACGACAGGTCTATGATTGGTCCATGGATCTGTCACTTACTATAGTTCTTACTTTAGTCCACTTGTCTCCTTTTACCTCCCTTCCTTTGCCCACACACCCGACACAGCATTGTGTGGATTTGCTGTTCATCATAAGACTGGGATCCACATTCAAGATTTCCTGCTGCTTAACAGAAGGTTTTTTCTTGCCACCATGATGGAGGGATTTATGATTGGCTTTATGGAATCATGCTGGGTGTTGGATGGATATATTTGTATATATATGTATATGTGTATCTTTATATGTGTGTGTGTGCGTATTTTATATATGTCTATATGCATCTGTGCATATATGTGTATCCTTAAATGAAGAGTTTTATGCTCTATTGCAAAGTATTTTGAGATAAAACTTGTTATGAATTGGCGCTATACAATTAAAGATTGAAATGGTTGATTGATCAAAAAACATCAGGGAATAAAATGTGGAACTGAAGCAAATGTTCCTCTGCGTTTTTAAAATCTGAGAACTGGTGCCCACGCCTACAGACCTTGTGTCCTTTTTTTACATTTAAACCATATAGAGTTCACCTAATATGATCATGAGATCTGCAAAAGCTCCATGGCCCTCCAGCTGTTTCAACACCATCTTCATCCAGACAGACATCTCCAGGATGTCCCACGAGGTCTGGACTGTGACGTACAATGCATGAGTGGGGACACAAACTGAGAGCCAGCTGCTGTTGGCTTGTTTTATTTACTCACACATCTGTATATGCAACTGTGTGCTATAGGCATCATGCAATATCGTATTTGACCTGGCACTTGATAATTCTGGGCATCTGGGTAATGTGCAATGCACCATGCACCTTATATCGCTGAGCAATAATGGGCAACATGCAATAAATGGGGACCTGAGCTCCCAGTCAGCTAGCACTGTACACTTTTAGCATTGGGCATTTTCGCAAAATGGCACTTAAGTGCACTCCAGCACATTATAATTCACGGCGTATCATTACCATGGTCCCCCAACTCTCAGCCTGTTTTTATTTTTGGACTGTATGTCATTTGTAATTTTGCTTTTCTGTTTTATTAATCTCTCTGTGTTTTATTCCTATTATTGATGTTTGTTTTGATTTTGTGTGTTGACACCAAACTGCTAATGGGACTGGGGATGGAAATTAGCCACTTAGCTGTAATCTTTTGCATGCACATGTAAATGTTCATTAATGCATACTGTCCCATATAAAAAATAAATAAATATGAAATCCTACACTACCTTTAAGAGGTTGTGCCCAAACCATTTAGAGCAGAAACATTTCATTTTAACCCAGAGGTCAGAAAATCTGAGCTGCTAATTAGATTTTATATCTGGACATCGGGTTGATCCCCAGTTAGCCTGAGTCCACCAGGTCGTGATGCATTTATCATAGAGATGCTCCAAATTATCAGTTTGATACCAGTATTGGTCAGTATCAGCCAATAAAGTTAAGCATTGTGTCGCCTGATATTTACATTTTTGCAGTTATTTACAGTAGCACTGTCAGTAGATTAAACAAGTTGAGCAATTAAATAATTATGACCTGTCATTAATTGATCTAATTAATCTATTTTTTAATCTCACTTAAAAATTATTGAAAAAAGCCTCAAATTTAGGTATTTTCATTTAAATTCATTAGATTATTGTGACAGATCTAAAAATTGCACTCGACCCCCAAAAACTGAAGCACAAGAAGCCCAATGCATAAAAACTCTCCAGCTTTAATGGCCCAATCAGGAGACAGAGGCGGAGCTGCAGATGTGACAACAACAGCAGCGTGTAAAAGTGATCTCCGTGGATGCAGCAAAATCTGCAGTTTTATCAGAAATGGACTCTTATTTCTCCTCTAAATGAGGAGAAAAAAACTTCACTTTAAGCTTTTCCTATGGGAAATCATTGCTCTTCTCCCCAGTGGAGATCACTGCTGGGAAACCAACAGAGACGCGGAAATGCTGCGCTAACAATGCCGAGCCATAGTCATGGTTACCCTACAGAATAAAAAATATGCCCTCCTCAAAAGTTTACCGGGAGAACTTGGTGGGTTTTGTCTTTGACGAGATTCATGTCACATGTGGCAGATGACGTGTGGTATCATTTAAAGTAAGATGAGATGATAGTCTAAGGACTGAAGTACTCGTAGTCTGAGCTAATGGCTTGAAACAGGGTGTAGCTGCTACGTCATGCTGTGACTTGATATGATTGGTCTGTGAAGAGTATGAAGAGCGGACTGATTGTCCAATCACCAGGTGCTCTGGTATTTTAAGGTGTTACCCCCTGAAACTACCAAAACTTTGAAGTTAGATTAGACTAAAAATTAGATCAATGCGATTAAAAAACATAACACTCTAATTATATGACTATAATTAATCGATCTCAATTAGCGCGATAATTTGGCACCCCTAATTTATAGCTGATGTATTGGCCATATATCGGCTGGAAAATCAACAAAGGGTTTCATTTTTGTAAGACGTTAAAAGCGTTTTTGTCTTGTTTTACATCTGTTCATGCGATTATATGCTGTAACACTGAAAGAAATGAGTCCACTTTATTAAGCACAGAGCTTGTGCTCTTGACCTGAAATATCGGTATTGATATCAGTATCTGCGATAATGAATAAAAAAAACATTGGCATATCAGATATCCAGTTCTGAGGTAAATTTGAAAAAGCTGTGGCTCATCCCAAACAGATCTATGTCCCAGTCTATAAGCTTGTTCATGGTAAGAGTGCGAGTGCTGAAACCTGAAGTCTACCTGGGCAGTAGTCACACTTCACAATATATTAGCGTAGACTTTTCCAGACTTACCCAGAGTTCATGGCACAAACTGGGGGAGTAAGGGCGTCAACCTTCTGGCGGTGCTGTGGTACTTCAGTTAAAACGGTGACAGTGATGGGAAAGTATTCAGTGAAAATTTAAACTGCTTGTGTTTTTATTTTTGGGCTGCTTCAAGCACATCAGAAGAGTTACAGTACTTTAGTATTTAAATGTCTTTAAAGAGTTTGAAAGGTTTACTGAAAGAAAACAAAAGAACCTTGAAAAGTCTGTGACTGTATGAGCCTATACTTCACGCCGTCTCAGCTGAACTTTAGCTCCACCTACTCTCAGACAAGGAGGCCATGTTTGGACCAATAGCAATCCTGCGAGGACTGGAAGCCATGTTAGTTCAGGCCGAAAAAACTGTCTGCTCGCCTCTAGAGGACACTCCAGGAACTACAGCACTGGCACTTCGGCACTGGCTTCCTCATTGTTTAAAGTGTGCTGTCAGTGTGATCAGGTGACCTGCTTCAGCCAGATAGGTTTAGGTATGTGTAGGGGATGACTGTCCATGGTTTCTTTTCTGAGGGAGGAGAAGGATCTCCGTTGGCAAGAATTTATTACCTCAGCCAAGGACGTTATGTTATTGCTGATGTCTGTTTGTTTTTGTGTTTGTATGTTTGTTTGTTTCTCTGTTAGCAACATAACTCAAAAAGTTATGGATGGATTTTTATGAAATTTTCAGGAAATGTCCGGATTGGGACAAGGAACCAAATGGTTAGATTTTGGGAGTGATCCGGATCAATGTAAAACTGATTTTGAAAATGCGATTTTCGTGAAGAACTACTGAGCTAAAATAGATATCATTATGAATCCAATTTCTAATGGTATGTTTTCATGGTCAAGGATTCCAAATATGTAGATGAAATAAAGGTAGGACTAATATTTATGTTAAAAATCACAATATGGGTGAGGACTGTGGCGCTGGCAGTCTGTGCTCTCCAAGTGCATTTCTAGTTTACCTCTGAATTCTTCATTTTCTTAATTCATACGTGCTTTAGAAAAAAGTCTCTCACATTAAATCCTCAATCCTGCAACTTTTAGAAACTTCAGCGTCTGCCTCAGAGACAGAAATATTACCAGAGAGCAGAGTAGCCGAATATCTACTCCCACCTAGCTGTAGGAGGCAGAAATGCAATAAAATACCAAAATACCCAAAGCCTTTAAAGGTGTAGTGTGTATAAGTTGGCAGCATTTTGTCAGAACAGAACAGAAATAGTGGATATATGTTTATATTTGTATGTAAAGTCCATGGAAATAGATGTACAATCATCCCCATAAAATCGTTTTTTTTTTTTTTTAATTAAGTCAGAAAAAGCTTTTTATATTTATGTACCGTGGGTCTCCCCTTTGTGGAGGCTGACATAATGATCAGCTTTGTCGTCTACTGGTGGGTTTGGGGACAAAAACAGCGAAATGTGATTTTTGAATATGAGTCTAAAAAAGTTTACATAACTACAATTATCAGCTTAAAGGTGTAGTCAGCAATCTTCGAATCTTCTAATCTAATGCACTATTTGTCAAAATCGCCATGTTTTTCCTCTCCATCCACAAGATGTCACCACTGACAGCATGTTGAAAAGAAAGTTTGGTTTCAATACACAGCCTTGGCTCTGAATTCAGCAGGTAAATACTGCACACACACACACACACATCCAGGGGGCGATCATACTTATACGCAGATCAGACAGAGGGGGGAGGGGGAGTAGTAGGTTGCGTAGCGTGCGTAGTTAGTGTAAGAGAGATACAATAGGTGCAGTAGCAATGGCTGAAAAACAGCCCAAAAGAAAAAGGTCAGAGGAGTAAAAAGTGAAAAAGAAGGGCTATGACCATGAAAGAGTGTAGACCCGGGTCAACATTGGTGTTGCTTTCCGATGGTGGAGGGAGCTCCGCAAAATGAAATATCTGAAAATGGACACGGATGTCGCCGTCTTTCTGCTGGACAGGTAAGCAACATTAGCTTTGTGGTGCTTCACATAACAGTAACCGCCGTTGGGCACTCATCTTATTGTCTAATCTGCCAAAGTGTACTGTTGTTATGTTATCAACAATGGCAGTCGAGTTGTGGCTACTATTGTCTGACGAGTCAGGGTTACCTTAGCTACGTTGGTCAGCTACGCAGTTTCTACGGCCGTTTCCATGACGATGCACGTCCATCAGCTTTCCGGGGTGGAGCGAGGGGTGAGGTATGAAGGGAGAAGTGGGTCTAAATTAGTTTATCAACAACCTCTCCACTTGTTTTCTCCACATCGCTGACTACACCTTTAACTGACCTATAATCTATCAAAATAATAGTTACAAATATGAATAAAAACCCCTCAGCTGGTTGTAAATAATGCCCTTTTCATGATCCTTTTTAGTTTCACCAGCCCTCGTTGATTAGTGATGTTATGTTTTAGTAATGGATGGGCTCACACCAAAATCTGAACGTAAGATGTCCCTAAAATGTCCATTTCTACGCACTGCACCTCATGTCAGTGTTATGATATTGCACTAAAGTGTCAGTCCAATTTTTTTTTTCTTCTTCAGTGTTCACTTCTGCTGTTATTAAAAGAGCAAAGAAAAGTAGAAATGAAAAGTAAGAGACAGAATCTTCCTCTGTAATTAACAACGTACACATGCACTAAAGCTACCCTGGTACCTGGGGTGCAGTACTGTGGTGGCGTGCTCACCTCATTGGCTAAAGAGAACGGGATGACCAGCGTGGCCACCAGGATGTCGGCTGAGGCTAGGGACACCAGGAAGAGATTCTGTGGGGCCCTGAGGGCTCGGCTGGTGAACACGGCCACCACCACCAACACGTTCCCCACCACAGTCCCCAGGATGATCACCGTGACCACCAGCACGATGAACACCGACGCCACCTGGGAGTGAGGAGGCAGGGGAGGGGGCCGCGGTGAGGGGGACAAAGAAGATGTCTGGTTCTGCAGGGAAGAGTTTGGAGCTTCAGACGTGGCCGGCATCGTGGCCAGGACGGGGGTGAAAGCGTCCAAGAAGTCCATCCTGGTCACAGCTCAGGCTTCATGGTCCCATTGTTGGTGTGCGCTGGCTGCAGACTGACGGACGGTCTAGACAAAGACTGGGGGATGATTAAAAGTTAAAAAAGAGCTGTGAAAGCAGAGAAGCTGTCTTACTGATAGAAAGCCTCAAATAAATCCAAACATCTCGAGTTTTAAAGTCACGACTGCAGACTTCATTTCTTCATCGTGCTTTTGCAGCAACAGTCCAGAAGAGGGATCTTCATGGTTTAAGTCAGGACTGGGGGATTAAAAACCATCTATCCAAAGCTCTATCCAAAGGGGGATGATCGCACTCAGGTATCTGCCTGCCGATTCCATCCAGTGAGACGAGGTGACAGTAGAGCGGCGTTGGTCTGCACGCCAGACATGGAGCGAGGATGGAGGGCTGCTTGGAATGCAGCGAACCCACAGACTGCTGCAGAACATCAGCGAGGAGAGAGACAGAAGCAAGGAGGGACGAGAAAGAGCTGTGAAGGGAGAGAGGAGACCGAGGAAGAGGCGAAAAAAGGAAAAGAAAAGAAAAAGAAGACGGGAAAGAAAAAGAAGAGTCCTCACTGCGAGGAGAAACGATTAGCAGAGCGACCGAGCTGCTGTTCAGTGACACAGCTGGAGGACGAGAGAGAGAGAAAGAGAGAGAGAGAGAGAGAGAGAGAGAGAGAGAGAGAGAGAGAGAGGGGAGAGAGAGGGGAGATCTCTCTAAGAGCTTCATCAGTGAATCAGAAAGTGGAGGACAGAAGGGTATGTTTGACTGAAGGACTGGATCAGACCACACAGGGTTTATGAAGGGGACCGTGAGGTCCTAATGGGTCAGAGGGAACAGTCGGGTCTTGCTGGTTTGTCTCTCTGTGATTGGTCGGGATTTTATGAGCTCTTGATGAACACCATAGACCCTGACACAAAATCTAATCTGTTTATATTTCAGCCATAATAAGATAAGATAGGATGTACCTTTATTAGTTCCACAGGGGAATTCCAGATTTACAGCAGCAGCAGGATACAAGAGAAATATCAAAAAGAAACGTACAAATGAAAAAAATAAGTAATTAAAATAAAAACAGCATAAATACAACTAAAATTAAAAAAAATGAAAAGAGAATGAAATTTTAAGTAAACAGGTTGCAACATGCAGAGCTTTTAAGCAATATCAACTTCCTTATGAAGGAAAATAAATAACAAGTGGAAATGAGACTGAATGAGATGGAGGTATATACAGTAGGGGTGTAACGAAATGGTCAACTCACAAAACGATACAAAATACGAAACAGGGCTCACTATGCAAAATACTCACAATACAAAATAAAGATTATAGAAAATCTCCAATAGTAGGAAGTTGAGGAAAAATCTCATTTTCTTTATTTTCTTCCTAATGTAGACATACAAAAAAATATTGCTGGATCACTACAAAATAAATGATCTTTGAAAAAAAATAAACGGTTGTTTCATCCCTCTTATTTAGACTACAGTGCAAATACAAACACAAAATCTCAATAAAAAGTGCTTTGTTGTTGTAACAATCAGGATAAGTACATTCTTGAATGAAAAGGAAAACAAATAGCAGTCCTCAGAGCTGCAGTTTAGACCTATAAATGTCTGAACTGTGAACTATAATATTTAGCCTATATCACTGAATTCAAAGATAAGGTCTGAATTCAGAGATTACATTAGAATTCTGGGTCCTGGTTTGGCTGAGTGTTTAGCAACAATGCACGTCCCATATACACACGTGGACAAAATTGTTGGTACCCCTCGGTTAATAAAGGAAAAACCCACAATAGTCACAGAAACAATTTGAATCTGACAAAAGTAATAATAAATAAAAATCTCTATGAAAATTGACATTGGCAAACAGACATTGCTTTTGACCTGTGGTTGAACAGAATATTTAAAAAAAAAAAATAAACTCATGAAACTAGCCTGGACAAAAATGATGGTACCCCTAGAAAAGATTGAAAATGGTGTGACCATAGTGACATGTTAAACTCAGGTCTGTCCTGTAATTATCATCACAGGTATCTTCAAGCCTGTAATCAGTCAGTCTGCCTATTTAAAGGCTGAAAAGTGGTCACTGTGCTGTTTGGTATCGTGGTGTGTACCACACTGAACATGGACCACAGCAAGCTAAGGAGAGAGCTGTGTCTGGAGATTAGAAATAAAATTATAGACAAGCATGTTAAAGGTAAAGGCTATAAGACCATCTCCAAGCAGCTTGATGTTCCTGTGACTACAGCTGCCCAGATTATTCAGAAGTTTAAGGTCCACAGGACTGTAGCCAACCTCCCTGGACGTGGCTGCAGGAGGAAAACTGATGACAAACTGAAGAGACAGATAATACGAATGGAAACCAAAGAGCCCAGAACAACTTCCAAAGAGATTAGAGGAGAACTCCAAGGTCAAGGTACATCGGTGTGAGATCACACCATCTGTCACTGTTTGAGCCAAAGTGGACTGGATGGAGGACATCACTGTTGAAAGCAAATCATAAAAAAGTGAGACTGGAATTTGCCAGAATCCAAACTGACAAGCCACAAAGCTCCTGTGAGAATGTCTTTTGGACAGATGAGACAGAACTGGAGCTTTTTGGTAAGCTACATCAGCTCTATGTTCACAGACACAAAAATGAGGCATACAAAGAAAAGAACACTGTACCTTCTGTTAAAAATAGAGGAGGCTCTGTTATGTTCTGGGGCTGCTTTGCTGCATCTGTCCCAAGGGTGTCTTGAATCTGTGCAGGTACAATGAAATCTCAAGACTAACACGACACTCTGGAGTGAAATGTGCTGCCCAGTGTCAGAAAGCTTGGTCTCAGTCACAGGTCATGGGTCCTCCAACAGGATAATGAGCTAGAACACACAGCTAAATAAAACCAAGAATGGCTCAGAACAAAACACTGGACTATTCTGAAGTGGCCTTCTATCCCTGATCTAAATCCTGTTGAACATTTGTGGAAGGAGCTGAAACATGCAGTCTGGAGAAGACAGCCTTCAAACCTGAGACAGCTGGAGCAGTTTGCTCATGAGGAGTGGGCCATAATACCTGTGGACAGGTGCAGAAGTCTCACTGAGAGTTACATAAATCACTTGATGACAGTGACTGACTCAAAAGGTTGTGCAACAAAATAAGAAGATTTTATCTGGGCCAGTTTCATGAATTTATCATTTAAAATATTCTGTTCAATCACAGGTCAAAAGCAATGTCTGATTATCATTGGTCAATTTTCATAGAATTTTTATTTATTATTGCTTTTGTCAGATTCAAATTATTTCTGTGACTATTGTGGGTTTTTCCTTTATTAACTGAGGGGTACCAACAATTTTGTCCACGTGTGTACATGCATACTTCTGTTGGCCGGGCACAAATCCAGCCTGTGGCCAGTTTGCAGAGCGTCTCTCCCTACTCTCTCACCCCTTTCACAAGCCATCCACTGTCTCTCTCCTATCAATAAAGACATAAAATACCCCAAAAATACATTAAAATTTTTTTCTGAGATTTAGTCTGACTTCAGTTATTACATTAAAATTCAGAGAGTAAAACCGAATTCAGAGATTACATCAGAATTATAAAACTTTGTCTGTATTCAGAGGTTACTTAATAATTATGAGATTAAAAATCTGAATTCAGAGATAATGTCAAACATCTAATTTTACGTCAGAGTTTCTAATATATGTAGACATTAAATCTGAATTAAAGACCACATCAGAATTCTAAAATTTAGGTCTGGATTAATAGATAATACCACAATTCTGAGATTAAGATGAGAGGAGCAGCTCGTCATCACCGTGAAGTTTGAGGAGAGGAGCAGCCTGAATGTTCCCTGACAGCTGCACAAACTTTCAGAAGAAATTCACGACCCCATCAGCTGAAAAATACTCTTAGAGCGAGAGAGCAGAGGGGAGCGAGGCAGCCGTGGGAGGGTCATTACTGCACTGTGGGTGTGGGGACAGATGATAGAAACATCCACGCACACGGAGCTCGAGTCCACAGGTGGAGGTGGGCCCAAAGGGAAATCTGAACTTGTGGTTTTCTTCAGCTTTAGTGTCCATCGAGAATTTCAAATGTGAGCCTCTAAAATATATTTTTTTCAGGGTTTCAGTCTGAAATCCACGATTCCCTCATAGCAGCCTTCCCCAGAGTTTGGGTCCTGGTCCGGTTTTACTGGGCCACTGACTGTGGGGCTAAAATCCCTGAAATGCCTCTTGAGTGACACTGAGGACTGATGTGTCCATGAGGACAAAGCTAAGTTATAAAGACAAGTTTATGAATAATAGTTTAGCCCAAATGAGCAGGGAGGCCACATGGTGTTTTATGAGGGCAGGCATAGAAGTTTGTCTTATAGCAAGATTTTGAAAAACTTTAGGATGTACATGAAAATTCTACCAGAGGTGTGGTTTGGTCCAAGGACGAAGCCAATGCATTTTGGTGGTGATCTGCAAATTTGTCTGGATGCAAAAATCTTCCAAAATTTTCTAAAAGTCTCTTCAGATAACATTGGGCCGTATTTTAAAAATCATATCACTGCCATCATTACATGGATTCACTTCAGAATTTACAGGCTGCCTGGACAAAAAAATCACACATTCACAGTGACATTGTTTGATAAGCGTCTGCAATGTCTCAGATTTGTCCCATCACAGCACTGTCCCCACAGGCTTGGACAGTAGGCACTGGGCATGATGGGTGCATCACTTCACCTGCCTCTCTTCTTACTCTGATGCTCATCAGACTCATCAGATCACATGACCGTCTTCCAGTCCTCCACAGTCCAATCTTTATGCTCCCTGGCAAACTGAAGCCTTTCTTCCAGCTACTCTGACTGATCAGTGGTTTTCTTAAGGCTACACAGCTGTTCAGTCCCAATCCCTTGAATTCCATTCACATTGTGTGTGGAAATGCTCTTACTTTCACTACTAAACACACCCCTGAGCTCTACCCTTGTTTTTCTTTGATTTGATTTGGCCAAATGTTTAAGTGATTCGCCGACCATGATCATTCAGGATTTTTTTCCGACCACATTTCTTCCTCGAAGACCATGGTTCCCCACGATCCTTCCACTTTTTAATGTGTTTCGACAGTTCTTAACAGTTCTTTTAAGTTGTTTCTTCAATCTTCATAAATGCTTTCTCTGTTTGATGCATGCCAATGATTTGATTCTTTTTTAACAGACTAACATATTTTCCATGACCACAGGATGTGTCTTTGATATGGTTGTTTAAGTAATTAAAAGCTACTCATTGCATCAGCTGGTGTTAAATAACTTGTTTTGAGCTGAAAGATAATAGCCCATGCATGTCCAGAATGAGTCTCACAACTGTGACAATACCTTGTGATTAATGTCACTTTAATCTCATGATTACAGTTTTTTTTTTCTTCTTTTTTTTTTTACTTAAATTTACTTTACTACCTCCGCCAAGGAGGTTAGGTTAGTGCCAGTGTCTGTTTGTTTGTTTCTCTGTTAGCAACATAACTCAAAAAGTTATGGACGGATTTCGATGAAATTTTAAGGAAATGTCCAGATCGGGACAAGGAACAAATGATTAGATTTTGGGAGTGATGCAGATCAACGTCTGGATCCAGGAAATTTTTAAGGATTCGTTAACATTGCAAGATAGGACCATTTAGGCATTTGTGCATGTTACTCCACTTCTACAAGGTATCAAAGACTGATCTGGATCCTGGCAAAATTCTGGATTTTCTGATCTAGAACAAGAAAAATGTAGATATCCTTGGAAGTTTCGTCATAGCAAGGGAACAAACAAAGGCATGGACTTTCAACAAACGCCAAAACATAGCCAAGATACTGTGGAATCTGGAGTGTTCAATCAGATTTGTTGTAACTTCAAAAACTTTGGAGCGCGATCCAGAAGAAAACCACCATGACGAAAAACTGATTTTCATGAATACCTACTGAACTAAAATAGATATCATTATGAATCCAATCCCTCATGGTATGTTTTCATGGTCAAGGAATGTAAATATTAGATGAAATACAGGTAGGACTAATATTTTTTTGATGAAAATCACAATATGGGTGAGAACTGTGGTGCTGGCGGAGGAAGTGCATTTCTGGTTAAACATTTATTGACTAATTGCATGTCCAGAGTGAGTATCACAACTGTGACAATACATTGAGATTAATGTCACTTTAATGACCACAACTTTATCCTAAATTTACTTTTTTCACTGTATTTTATTGTATCATATTGCTCTTATTTGTTTTAATTGCTTTTAATTGTAATTGTTTTTATTTATTGCTTTTTACTTACTACCTATTGTTAAGTGTTTGGTTCACTGGGAGGATTGTTGTAAAGGGTTATATAAATAAAGAACATTGAAATATACATGTACATTTAATCAACAGCAACTGTATTTTAACCACCAGTCAAGATTAGTCTTTGATATTGATTCTTAATATAAGATTAAGTGCACCAATTTGATATCTAGAAATAGTTTTACAGTGAAGATGTGCAGAATAACTCCCCAACTTTCTTTAACTTAAGGCAAATTCTCCCTTAATTAAACGTCCAGGTGTGGTCTAGTTCTGATTGTTAACTTAAGATTAATTGCAGTATAACTAAAAGTTACGAAATAGTTTCCAGCTTTTCTTGTTCACTAAAGATTAATGGCCTTCCCTTATGTGTGGAGGGTAAATCTCTGTTATGATGCTCAGTTTTAACTCCAGCACATCCTCTTGACCATGTCTATGTGCCCTGATGCATGAGATACTGCCATGTGATTGGCGAGATTAGCTTATTTTTTGTAATGAGAACTTGAAATGGTTTTTAAGGTGTTTCAGTAAAATCAGCAGAAGTCATAAACACTTAAAAATGGATAAAATCAACAATAATAGACTCAAACATGCCAAAGTTTTCATTTCCCAACACCATTTTATTTATTTATTTTTTTGTCTTTTGGATGCTTAAGGATTAAGGACAGTGAAGACAGAAAGAAGACAACTTGAGTGAGATTATCAGAACGTGCTTTTGCACCGATTTGGTTGTTAATACTCATTTTACATTGATTGTTGCTTTCTTCAATATCAATAAAATCAAATTAAAGATGAATTGAAGTTCTACATTTCTCAGTAAAATCCACTAGTGAAAATTCATGAGTTTAAATCAGTGATAAAGATTCAATCAAAGCATGTCAATGCAAAGTTTGCAGTTCCCTTCACCATAAGGTTTTATCAAAAGGTCTTCTGCTCGTCTCTGAGATGGTCCAAGTAATTGAGGCTTCACGTTGAATCGCAGGGGATCAACGTGGAGGTCGAGAGCCTTCAGTCCGTCCAAGTCACTGTGGGAACAATCTGAGAAGATAAAGAAGAGGACGATGGAATGAATAGACTGGAACCAGAGCTGAGGACAGACAAGCTTGTACTTTTAACCTGTTCAGCCCCCTTTTTAAGCCTCTGCTTCAAAATGACATTCTCATAAAGAAAAGAGTGTATCTCTGCAACCACAAGGTGTATTTGAATAATTCTGGTTTCTTAATAAAAGTAACACTTGAGTGATTTGTCCATATGTATATGTGTTATCAGAATATGTTTTACTGGGACAGAATAAATGAAGATAGAAGTCAGAATAATTTAAAAACTTCTTTCTCACCTAAAAACACCCATTTTTATTGTGAGTATCTCTTTGGAATGATGCAGTTGCAGCTTTAGAACTCTATGAATGAATGTCAAAATATGTGAACATTACTCCTGCCAAGTTTGAGTCTGATAAAGTGATGCAGAGCAAAGTTTGGCACCGTTAGTCCAATTTGAAGTTTCTGATGAACCAAACTTTATATTTCACTTTTATGTCTCTTTTGGTGTTTATTACACCCAGTTACAACAGTTTTTATCTTCTTCTTCTTATCTGTGGCAGTTTTTGACTGTTTTTGAAAAAAAAAATAAAAAAAAAAAATGAAAAAAATATATACAGTACAGGCCAAAAGTTAGGACACCTAACAACTTGACATCTTCTCATTCAATGTGTTTTCTTTATTTTCATCACTATTTACATTGTAGATTCTCACTGAAGGTATCCAAACTATGAATGAACAAATGTGGAATTATGTACTTAACAAAAAAGTGTGAAATAACTGAAAACATGTTTTATATTCTAGTTTCTTCAAAGTATCCACTCTTTGCTCTGATTACTGCTTTGCACACTCTTGGCATTCTCTTTATGAGCTTCAAGAGGTAGTCACCTGAAATGGTTTTCACTTTTCAGGTGTGCCTTTCCAGGGTTAATTAATGGAATTTCTGCCTATTAATGGGGTTGGGACCATCATTTGTGTTGTTCAGAAGTCAGGCTGATGCACAGCCGACAGCCCTATTAGACAACTGTTAGAATTAATATCATGGTAAGAACCAATCAGCTAAGTTAAGAGAAACGAGGGGCCATCATTACTTCAGTGATAATCTACAATGTAATTAGCAGACAATTGGACTCGAGTCATAGGACTCGGACTCGAGTCGACTCGAGCGGCTAATGAGACGAGTTGCAACTCGTCTCGGACTCGGGAGGTAAAAACTCAGAACTCGACTCGACTCGGGAGATAAATACTTGAGACTCGGCTGGGACTCGGGAGAAAATATCTCCAGCCTCGACCTGACTTGAGACAACATGATTCAGAAAATTTCACTCACTCAGGCTTTATATGAAGAGCCAGACAGGAGATATACGCCGCTGTTGATGCTCCATTCACAGTACACATGTCCGTCAACTATTATAATCCCGCACACAACACAGCGCTGCACACATATGTTCCTACCACACACCCGCTTCTGCTACAGTGATGATCAGTGGGCAGATAGCGCGGGACGCAGGCTTCAGCTACTATGTCTTCTGTGCCCAAAGTTATTTTCCTTGCATATAAAGAATTTCACTCAGATGGAAAACGAAGACACGCCAAGTGTACGACCTGCAACGCTTCGATAAGTGAAAAAGAGGGCACAACATCAAACTTTATCACGTGCAAGTAAGTGAAAGAAAATCGGCCAAACGGCGTAGGATGAATGATTTTAAGTGTATTTTTTTAGCCCGCGTATATATGTGTGTGTGTGGGGTGTGGGGGGTGTGGGTGTGTGTGTGTGTGGGGGGGGGGTTCGTGTTTGTGTGTGTGACACACACATAAGCGACTAACTACCTTTCACCTTGTGAAATTCTCTACTATTGACTGAAAATGGGACTATTTAAATACACTAGATCTGGGTTATCCAGGTGTGTCAGAATAAGATATCAGGAGTTCTCTCTTATTTTTTAGGTTCAGCAGTCAAAGTGAGTGTGTGCATGCAGTTTTATGTTTGCTGAATTGTAAGCTGAGCCCCCATTTGTTGCAAATAACTGTTGCAAAATTGTTTAAATAAAAGTATTTTGTATATGAAAAATGCCATTTCTTTAATGTAGCCTTTCTCCTCTACCTAGGTCTAAATAATCAGACATGCAATGTCTTATTGGTAAATGACCAGCTTTATGCTGCATTAATCCAGGCAGACTAGTCTGATGCGGTTTTTTATGTTGACCTTGGGAAGATAAGGTTTGTATCTTCAAGATAAAAAATCTGAGTCCTTTTTGGGTGGACTGGGGAACAAAGGTGAGGGACTCGACCTGTCATAACCTGTGACTCGACTTGACTTGACTTTACAAAACCTGTGACTCGACTCGACTCGACTTGCCCACAACAGAAAAAACTTGGGACTTGCTTGAGACTCGGATCAAATGACTCGAGATTTGCTTGGGACTCGGATCGGAGGGACTTGGGCAATTGTCTGGTAATTAGTGATGAAAATAAAGAAAACATATTGAATGAGAAGGTGTGTCCAAACTTTTGGCCTGTACTGTATACATTTTTGTTTTATTTTGGGAAAAAAATCAACCAGAACTCTATACATTGTCCCATTAAAAAAAATCCATACAAAGCAACCCAAGTTTGAATATAAGTGAAACAAATATCTACATCGATTATTAATTTTCTTGGTGTTGACATCGTGTTTGGTGTAAAATGGGACAAACAAATCAACAAAAGAACAAACTTACGCTGCCATTAATGTAATATCCTGGCGGAGGTAATCAGCCACTTGCTTTGGAATTAAGTTTTTTATGTGCAGCATTCGACTTTAGTGCTTCTACATGAATCATGTGTTCACTAAGCACTTCACTCTGGTACAAGAAATTTTGTTGGAGAGCATGCAAGCATTCCTGAAATCGGGTACTTCAGGGCTGAACAGGTTAAGACTCAAGACCCAAGAAACTAGGACAGGCCAAAATCCTGACCACAAGGCTTTATTGACATGGGGAGACTTGTTACTTTCTGAGGTGTTGTTGTCATTGTCATGGTGATCAGAGCAGGAGAGGGATCCAGGTCAAAGGGCCTGAGGGATCTGCGCTGTTTGGTCTTACAATCCTAGAGAGTGAAGACAAAGAGAAAGTCAAAGACATTTTGGTCCTTTCTCAGAGATTCCCAAACTTTCTGACCCACAACCCAAAAAACAGCAGTAACACAGAACAAACTAATTTATCAGTAAGGTGTGTTACTTCAAAAATGTAATGCATTATTTATTATTTGTAACTATCATTTCAAAGTAATTAGTTACATTATAAATATTACTAAATTTGAAATGTAAGGCATCACACTATTATCACATTACTTTTAACTTACTCTTGTCAAAATAACAGGAAATATGGATTTATCATTCTAAATGTAGCTCATTACACTCAAAAAGCTCATTACACATCCAGTGGAAGGGGATGTGGTGTCTATCTAACTGAGAATATAATAGCCAGATTGATGCTCAAGGCACAATACAAGAAACGATCACAGCAAAAACAGACATAAAGTAAAATTCTGGTAAATTGTGTTAGAGATACTGTAACTGTAACTAGGCCTAGCAGAAGACTTTTCTCTTCTGGTGATCTCACGGAACATGAAAACCTCTTTATTTCTGGTTAAATTAAAAATGCATTGTAACTTGCATTACTGACATTTTTACCAAGAAAAATATTACCATTTTGTTTTTTGTTATGCCTGACATTACTACGTTACAGTTAAAAGGAATGCATTTCAGATTCACATTACTTTTGTAATGCATTACTCCCAACACTGGTTTTTATCAGAACAAGCGTCCAGTTGAGCCCAAAGGTGTGTGTGAGTTTACCGGGACACAGGTCTGAGCCTTTTTGCCACACAGATTGACTTTGCAGTGCAGGTGGACGGCAGAACTGCTCCCAGAGAACTGGAACGTTTTGAAGGAGAAGGAGGCGGACGTTCCAGCACCATTTCCATTAACTTGCACCGTACCGTCTTTGGTCTCTGGACAGCTGCACATAAATGGAAAAAATAACATAATAAATGGCTGCTTCTGATTGGTTTTGAGCAGCTGGTGACCTCTCCCCAGGTTTGTGTCTCACCCTTTATTAACCAGGTAGTACTTAAGTTCTGCATCTGAAGATTTCTCTTTGGTCGCCCAGCAGGAGTCAATCACCATGAAAACCAGTTTCTCATCCAGTCCAGAGGTCTTAAGCTCCACCCAGACCATCTGGTTCAGTTTAACTTTAGACACATCTGTTGAGAGGCCAGAGTCGCTGTACACCTTCATGGTCAAGTCGTATTTCCAAGCTCCAGAAGTGATCTCTGTTACTATAGACCTGAAGGAGGCGCAAACACACAGTTAATTACATTCAAAGGTCCACCAAAAAAGAAATAAGTGAGATATTAACCATCCCTTACTTTCCCTGGATGGTCAATTCAACCGTTTTGATTTGTGGCTGAGCGTAACTGCAGGAAAAGTCGATGGACACTTGGTCCTGGCGAATAATTGGTCCAGTGCTATCAGCAGCCTTGATGGTGTTCTTGTAGGTCACCTTTTTATCAGTATCCTGCAAGAGCGGGATGGATCAAACGTGAAGGGAGGCATGAAACTAAACCAAGGGAACCGAAGATCTATCTGGCATCAGCTGACCAGAATGAGCCAGAAAACAACATACAAAAAACAGAACCACATGGTCCAATGATCAACAAGAACACAAAGAACCAAATGGTACGGTTGTGACAGTGTCACATAAAAAGTGATTCAATATGTTATTTTAAATTATGGTAATTAAGGTATCAGGGAAAAAGCAGGTTTTCTATGATCATCTAAAATCACAATAATACACTGCTTGGCCAAAAAAAAAATCACCACCAAAAAACAAAGGTCACACACTCTAATATTTTGTGTAGCTGCCTTTAGCTTTGATTACAGCATGACTTTCCTGTGGCATTGTTTCGATAAGCTTCAACAATGTCCCAAGATTTGTCCCAGATCACAGCACTGCCACCACAGGCTTGGACAGAAGGCACTAGGCATGATGGGTGCATCACTTCACCTGCCTTTCTTCTTACCCTGATGCTCCCATCACTCTGGAACAGGGTCAATCTGGACTCATCAGACCACATGACCTTCGTCCAGTCCTCCACAGGCCAATCTTTCTGTTCCTTTGCAAACTGAAGCCTTTTTTTGGTTAGCCTTACTGATTATTGGTTACACTATTCAGTCCCAATCCCTTGAGTTCCCTTTGCGCTGTGTGTGCTAAAATGCTCCTGCCCACGTTTTACTGTTGTTTTTCTTCAATTTGATTTGGCCAAATGTTTAAGTAATCGCCGTAATGATCATTCAGGATTTTATTCTGACCCCATTTCTTCCTGAAAGACGATGGTTCCTCACTATTCTTCCAGTTTTTAAGATTTAGTTGGACAGTTCTTTACCCAATTTTAGTAGTTTCTTCAATCTCCTTAGATGTTTTCTCTGCTTGATGCCAATGATTTGGCCCTTCTTAAAGACTAACATCTTTTCCACAACCACAGGATGTGTCTTTGACATGGTTGTTTAAGCTGAACCCATGCAGTAATTATCTAATAGGAGACTTAAAACGTATTTGCTTAGTTAAATCCAAGTAATGACTTTTTTTGCCAAGCAGTGTTAATTCATGTTATTCATAAGAGTAATATGTGGACACCTGTTGTCATGTGTGAATATTTATGTTAAAATGATAACTGAAGATGGACAAGATGATAGGAGGAGAAAGTGTCAAGAGGAGAGAGGTGGAGAAGCAGTTGACCAGGTAAATAGACAATGGAGCAGGGGATCTGTAGAATATGGTCTTAAAGTAAAATAAATACTAACAAGCCGGACAAACTAATGAAGTTCAAAGTACAGTTGACATATTTAACCAGTAATTGTGCTAAAGACTCGACGAGATATCCCCAGCTGGTCTTCTCTGCAAGGGCTGGAGCATGCATCAGGAAATAAACAAAAGGGCATACTTTCCCTGTTGGATTGTGCTGGATGTTGTGAGATTTTTTTTCATTTTTATTTATATTTTTTACATGTACCTGGAATACCAGACATGTATCGATCGGTAGCATGTTTTTGTTTTTTTTTAACCTCCTCTTGCCATAAGTATTAATGCTATTTTTTTTTAGATATATTTGGATCACAGACTGTTGCTTTTGTGTGCTTCACAGATTGAAAGACAATTAAAACTCACATAAAAGTATTTGGAAGTTGCATTTTTCCTTCAATTGGGACTGTTGATTTATTTTGGTACTATAAAGACTGAGATTGTTCAGCTGTTTTCGATGTGACATACTTTTCATTTAAATTTACACATGACGTGCAAAACCTCTGGGGGGAGGGATTCATTAAAGTTGAGATTCTTTGGATAAAAAAATGCTCTATGGAGAGCTTCATTCTTCTTATTCTTTCGCAGGTTTAGTTTATTTCCTTGGTAAATATTCTTTACTTATTAATGTTTTCTATCTTCCATAAGCAAGTATTGTTGTGTATATAGCGCTAACTTAAAGAGGTTCAGTGTTACACAGTGATCAACAAGAAAACACTGATATGAGAGATCGAAAGATTAAAACAAATATAAAAAAACAAAAGGTCAAGTGATCAACGAGAAATTGCAGAACCAAGAGGTCCCATGATCAAAAAGGAATTAAAAAAAAACATCAACGTAACTGAAGAACTAAGGTTTAACAGACAGAATAAAGCTAAGAACCACATGGCAAAGTAGTCAACATGAAAACAAATCAAAAAGATGATGCTGAACCTAGAAATCTAATATTAACTGAAAACACAAGGAACACAGAAGTCCAAATCAACAAGTAAAAAAGAACCATCAACAAAATTAAAGAAATGAAGCGAAGCCTGCAAGCTAGTTCAGGCAGAAAACTCAAGCTGCTCTCACTCCTTTGCTCATCACTCCTCCATGCCGTCATGTAACCCTTTCTGCAGAGTGATGAGACTTTGGCCTGGGCGCCAAACCTATAACATGTATTGGCAGCTACAATAAAACAACTAAACGTGAGTTGACTAACTGAACTAAGGTTAAACAGATGGAGAATGAAACTAAATAGTCCAGTGATTACAATGGAAACATAGAACCAAGGAGTCCAAATTAACAAGAAGACACAGAACCAAAAGGTCCAGTAATCAACGAAAACACAAAGAACCAAGAGGCTAAATGATCAGCAAGCAAAACAAAGAACCAGGAAGTCCAATCAATAAGGAAATGAAAAATTGTAGGACAAACATTTAGCAAACAATACAAAGATCAATATATCAATATGTTCATCAAACAGAGAACCAAGTGGTCCACAAAGAAAGCAAAGGACCAGCTAAAGGAATACAGTGAATGTTGGAGGATGAGAGGAGAGAGGAGGGATGATGTAGATAATGAAGGTGTGAACCTACCTCCACTTCAGCCTTGCACAGCTTATCCTTGCTGAACTCAAACGTGACAAGGCCATCGCTCATTTGACCTTTACAGGTATCATCGTTGAGGTGTAAGGTGTTGTAGTCTATGCTTTTTTCCCTTAGGAGACAATTAACTAACGAGGTTTTTGCAGTGTTCTTTGTGCAGACAGTGGCATCTCCTGAAAATTCAGAGGAATGGGTGAGGAGCATGCACACAAACACACAAAACAACTGGGTGCAGAGGATCCTGTAAGTCCAACTGTAGTCTCACCCAAAGAGTCTGCGGATCTGTAGGGCATGGCGAAGACAGCGCGGCAGAGGCAGCTCCAGGTACCTCCTTCTTTACCGCAGAACTCCATTGAAGCACAAGTCTTGTCCTGGCAGAGGGCCTTGGGTTCGGTGGCTGCAAGAGACCGAGGAAACAACATGGAATGAAAACATGCAGAGATCGAATATCGCAATGAAACCAGACAGAAATGATCATGGGACTTCAACCACTTTGGATTTTGTACACAGAAGTGATGTGTCTTGTGGGCTGTGCAAGAACTGGTGAAAGAAAATGAGCTAACAGGAGTATGAAGTTAATTCCTACGGGACACACCATGTTGGGTGGCTGTGCATCAGGAAAAGGTATAGTCATGCCTTTTTCTAAATACTGAGGGTTTGATACAGCTGGATCTAAGCTCATCTCTGGGCTCAAAAATAAGGTCTGACCTTCGGGTTTAAGTATTAAGCGTGTTTCTTCTTAGCTTTGATGTCTTTGAGGGAAAGGTTTGTTCATCTCTTTGGAAAGATCTACAGAACATGGTCAAAAGACTTGTTCTGAGCTTGGGTTGGGTCCACAGGATGAATAGACACAAAGCTCGGGTTTCGTCTACGAGGTGAATGAATTTGTGATAAACTTTAGTCTAAATAATGATTACGTTTGGTATAAGCTTTGGTCTAAATCATGACCTGGTTTGTTCTTCGCTTTGGACTAATGATTATTTAGTTCGGTCTAAGCTTTTGGTCTAAATGAAGATTTTAGATCATGACCTGGTTTGTTTGTAGGTATGGTCTACATGATGAGCTGGTTTGTTCATTGCTTTGGTCTAAATTATGATTTAGTTTGGTCTAAGCTTTGGTCTTAGTCATGATCTAGTTTGTTCTAAGCTTTGGTCTCAACCATGACCTGGTTTGTTCTTCACTTTGATCTAAGTAATGATTTAGTTGGTCTAAGCTTTGGTCTAAATGATGACCTGGTTTGTTCTTCTCTATGGTCTAAATGATGATTTAGTTTGTTCTAAGCTTTGGTCTAAATCCTGACCTGGTTTGTTTTTAGGTTTGGTTTACATGATGACCTGGATTGTTAGTAGGTTTGGTCTACATGATGAGCTAGTTTGTTCTGTGCTTTGGTCTAAATGATGATGTAGTTTGGTCTGAGCTTTGGTCTAAATCCTGACCTGGTTTGTTGGCACGTTTGGTCTTAATCATGAACTAGTTTTTTTGCAGGCTTGGTCCAAATGATGATTTAGTTGTTCTAAGCTTTGATCTAAATGATGACTTGGCTTGTTCAAAGCTTTGTTTTAAATCCTGACCTGGTATTTTCTTCCCTTTGGTCTAAATGATGATTTAGTTTGGTCTAAGCTTTGGTCTTAGTCATGATCTAGTTTGTTCTAAGCTTTGGTCTAAATCCTGACCTGGTTTGTTTTAGGTTTGGTCTACATGATGACCTAGATTGTTTGTAGGTATGGTCTAGATGATGAGCTAGTTTGCCCGTTGCTTTGGTCTAAATTATGATTTAGTTTGGTCTAAGCTTTGGTCTAAATCCTGACCTGGTTCGTTTGCAGGTTTGGTCTTAGTGATGATTTAGTTTGGTCTAAGCTTTGGTCTAAATTATGAAAAGCTTGAATCTTACGGCATTGAGCACCGGCCCTCCATCCTGTCAGACCCTGGACTCCTGCAATCTCACAGGCTTGGACATAGGCCTCCAGGAACTGACACGGCAGATTGTCAACAGCAGGATACTTGCACAAGGTGGCTTCGCAGGCTTGTGCGTAGGGAATCACCGAAACAGCTTTGTGACATTTTTTGAAAGGATCACTTCGGAGTGCACCACACCTGAGGATAAAGAAACATCAGCGATGGTGAGTTAACCAGAAACTTCCAGCAGTTCAAGTAAAAATGAGGCACAATCAACTCAGAAAACAATACTCACAAGATTTTTGCTGCTTTGCAGGCTTCAGTACCATCAAATGTGTCTGGGATCTTTTTCTGACAAGCACTGGGGGGCAACAAACAACAACATTAGTTCACAAGATTACAGACATCACCAAAAATGGCAAAAAGCAATGAGATGGCAACATGCAGCCCTCCACCTCTCTCAATGAGGCCCCCAATCAGTTTTAATTATATTTGGAAAAAGCAAACATGAAGACTAATGTAGAAACCTGGTGTGACACTGGAGTTTCCACAATCGCACACGCCCAAGGATTGAATACATTAAACATGATAAATCAGTCTTTTTAACATCTCATGTTCATTTTGAAATAATAATCTAGAATTTTTTCAGTGAGTTTATTACAGAATTGTCTGCAAACATCCCTGTGAAAGTATTTGATTTGTACCAGGGGTGGGCAACTGGTGACCCGGGGAGCCAGATAAGACCTTTATCCTCAATCCATGGGGCCTGTTCACTTGACATTTCAAGAAGTGGAAATAGTAAGATACAAAAACTACAATAACCATAACCATAAAATTAATCTAGACTTCTGGAAATGAGTGCAACATAAACGTGGCTCTCTGTAGGACCAAAGTTACCCAACCCCAGGATCGTCCCAGCTTGATTCGACACACTGCCGCACATGTCTACAGTCCCTTAAAGGTGCAGTGTGTAGAAACTGGCATTTTAGCGACATCTACTGTTCATATTTTGGAATGAGCCCATCCATTTCTAAAACAACACATTACTAAGCAATGAGAGCCGGTGAAGAACTAAAAAGGATCATAAACAGGGCATTATTTACAACGTTACAAGGTGAGGGTTTTTTCATTCATATTTGTAACTACTATTTTGATAGATTATAAGTCAGTTAAGATGATGATTACAGGTTATGTAAACTTTTGCAGACTCCTTTTCAAAAATTGCGTTTCACTCTTTTTGTCCCCAAAACTCACCCGTAGACAACATGGCGGATCGTTATGTCAGCCTCCACAGAGGTGAGACCGGCGGTACATAGATATAAAAAGCTTTTTCTAACTTAATAAAAAGAAAACCAAAGTTTTATGAGGATGATTGTACTCTTATTCTGACGGACTTAACATACAAATAGAAACATTATATCTTATATTCACCTTTTCTACTCCTACACGCTACACCTTAAGCAGATTCATATCTCTCCTCTGAGTTTGTGTGATTGAACAGTGGTGACAGTTTTCTGTTATCACTGGAATAATGAAGCCTTCTCACTGTTACAGTGGACTCACTGTAATCTTAAAATCAGAACAGGACATGTCCATGGGACGTGGGGCTGGTTCAGGGAGCCTTACCTGTCCATACCGATCCTCAAAGTGTTTGGATCTGTGCTGGCTCTGGCACATAAATGTTGCAACCCCAGCTTGGCACTGACAGGTGCTGGAAGGATAGAGGACAGGAAGAGAGTCAGATCAGAGAAACAATGCTGCTTCAGACCTCAGTGTGATCCTCCATGTTCTCTGTTTGGTCCAGAGAAGGCCCTTTGTGCCTGCTACACCTGCATTTCTAATGTAGGGATGGGAACACAGTTTTATGGTTTGGATGGAGTTGCCTGTCCAGCTCATTGCTGTGGACAGGGACACGCTGAGAAACGTGGAGATGCTCTGTGGCCCTGTCCACATGAAGACAAAAATGTCCTCTAAAAAGATCATCTCAATGAATGTGTTCGTCCACATGAGGACACTGTAGTTCATATGCCAGGCCTGCAGGTGGTGCTGTAATGCTGCTGCAGACACACACTAAAGGTGCTTACACGTCGCATGCTACTTGTACTACCTCAGCAATCACTCTCCATGCAAAGTCAATGTACATTTGTGATGGGGCGGGGCTTACCCTTTTACGATGCGTTTGCCGAGTACGAGATGATCACTTCACTCATGACGCGATGTCAAAGTTAAAATAAGTTGATTTTTTCAGGCGATGTGTGTGGCTGTGCTGCAACAGCTAATCAGCAGTGTGTGCATGTGTGATGGTACCCGTGATGGACAGTTTTTCATCCGGACTACAGAGTAACAATTTATGTCCGTGTGGGAAACATTAGTCAGTGAGGACATTAGTTCCGCCTAGACGGACTGCAGAGAACTCACAGATGATGATGCTGCAGGCCAGCAGCTGCAGTGTTTTGTGTTTGATAAATGAGTGAAACAGATTCAGTTGGAATAATGTCCGCTTATGCATTTTATTACATGATATGATCGCGATGAAACTTGAGCGAACTTGATGTCACCGACGGCAACAGTGACCAAAATGAGGTATTATAGACGTGCGACAATACGTCAGTAGGCGATGCAATTTTGGTAGCTGGGTCGCTTGCGGTGTGAACGCAGCATATGGGTGAATCCCAATTCTACCCCACAGCCCTTCCCCTTCGTCTCACCCCTTCCCCTTAGCCCTCTGTTTCGAGGGCTAAGGTGAAGGGTTGAAAACACACAGCTGAAAAACAAGATGCCACTCGATCCCCGCTACGTCATCACCCAGAGCCGCTGGCAGGCTGTGATGTAAGCAGATGCAATAACCAATAACCGTAGCCCCGGCTGTGAAAGCTAGCTCATCATAGCAAGAAATTTTAAAATGCAACCAACAACTAAAATTAACCAGTCAGTGTGAACAGAATGGATACAAAAAGAACAGAAACAGAAAACACATTCAGACATCATCATGCTGACCCTCCACCACCCCTGACCAGCCCTCAGGTGTCCGTACCTATTGCCTGGATGTGGGCCGTGTAGCCGTCGAAGAGGACAGTCAGTTTGTAACTGCCTTTTCTGTACACGGCTGTCACTCCTTTTTCAGTCTTGGACAATTGCAGGAGACCAACAGTTGCTGGAGTACTCGTTAGCTTGGCTTCTTTATCTTGAAACTGCATAAAGTTAAGATAATAATTATTTAGGTTTGAAAAGAAAAAGCATGAACCTGCACCTCAGGATCAGGTAGACCCTCAGTCATGCAGCAGGATGCTCTGTTTCAACTCAACAGAGTTCAGTGGACTAAAACGGTTATTCCCAAACTGGGTACTTGTAATCCCAGGAGTACACATTGTGACGTAGGATGAATGCAAACACCTGTCAGGTTTCAACCAGTTGTTTCTATCGTTAAAGTTCACACTGGCACATGTTTGTGTTGTGACATTTGATAAAGGCGTGTGTGAAGTGTTGGCAGAGAGGCTGGGGGATGGATTTGTGAGGCACCTTGGAGAAGGAAATCTGTCCTGAATTATCTAAGATTCTTATAGTAGCGTAAGTTCAGTCAGACAGCCTTCTGATTAAAGCTGTAGTGAGTTTGTAACAGCTTCAAGTTCATAACTTGGAGGGGAGGTTAGGAGAGGGATGAAGACCCTGGTTCGGGTAGTGGGGGTGGGAAGGGATAAAGACCCTGGTTCGGGTAGTGGGTTTGGGAGGGGGGGTAGGAAAGGGACGAAGACCCTGGTTCGGGTAGTGGATGAGGGAAGGGGGGTGGGGGTGGGTCCTATGGAGAGTCTACTGTTATTGATTTGAGATAGCAGTTCAAGTGCTGTGCTGATCTAAGTCCATACAGGAAGTAGAGGCTGTAAGAAACCAGGGACACCAGAAATGTGGGGTCTTGATAGTAGGGGGGGTGTGAGCCTACATGGATAAGAGATGGAGTGGCATGCATCACAGGATGTGAGAAGATGTGTAAGAGTACCCGACTCAGCATATTCTGACGGGATCTATCTTGTCTCTTAGTTAGTCTCAACAGGAGCTTGAGTATCTGTATATGCATGCATGTGAGGTGGTCACCGAATACCCGAGTAATTGCCCAAACCCAGGGAAAACACGGCCGTGGGCGCCCCCCGGGCCACCAGGGCAACCGAGACCCCCCACACAGTCCCCAAACTACCAGGCCCAGGGACAGCCCCAGGACCCAAGGGGGCACAGACCCGCCCCCCCTGCCGACACCAAAGACAGCACCCAGGGCCCAGAGCGGTAGCCCCTCCGCAGACAGCACCCGCCCTCCCCGACCACCCGCCCACCCGGCCCCACTGAAAACAGTTCCACTAATGGGCCTCCACCCACAGGTTGAGAACCACTGCACTAGTAGATTGCATTTGGCAGCCAGGTTTACATGCAGACTTTTTTTCATTCAGATTAAAATCCTTCTGATTGAAAATCTCAGGTGAACTGTTTACATCGATGTGATCCATTCAAATCTGGTGTTTACACGTGCCGCAACATTTAATCGTAACAGCTGTTTTACAGACACGTGATACGCTCAGATCTATTTAAAGGGACTGTGAGGAGTTTCTAAATAATTACAAAAAAGTCTCACTTTTAGATATATGCCTGATCGAAATACACACTTATTGATGAGTTTTATAGCATCAAAATAGGTTATCTATAAATGCTATTCCTTAGCCTTCCGGTCGGGTCGTACATAGCTGGACTGGCCCGGATACTCAACTTCAGGATCAAGACAATTAAAACTAGAGCAAATTTATATTATTCAGACACGTCATAGTGCACCGGGCTGTAAGTAGCCATATATAGCCGGCTACAAAACTACGATAGGCCTACTAAGTTTTCCCAAATTTGCTTGTTGTCACACATAAAAAACTACCGCTACGAAACTAGAAAGAGATACATTACGTCGTCGCTTTGCATCCTGTAAGTTGTTGAAAAAAGAAGTTGTAAAGCAGTGCAGAGTTCTAATGAAGGTCCGAACTGCATCCATTAGCTCCACAACATATACACGCTCAGGGTCACGTCTCATGCTGAGTTCCAGTTGTAGTCAGAAGTAGGAATTTTGAGCTCCGAGTAGGAAACTGCAACAGAAACGTCCCCCAAAGTCTGAATTTCCTCCGGGGAACGCGGTAAAACCTCGCCACCCCCGAGTTGACAATCGAAGATGGATGCCCCCAGTGTGAACAGTTATTTAGCTCATGTGATAATCAAGTTATTTGCACTTCTGACTGGAGTGTGTCGCTCTAGATCAGCTGTATACATAGTATTGTTAGACTTATATTTACAAAAATGCTGCCATAGTGATAATCACATTCTTCATGTGATATTTGTGAACAACAACGCGGGCATGCTAACAACAGCTAACAATAGCCTGGTAGATTGGGATGTTTTCCGACTTTGTAACTGAAACGCTGATAAATCTGAGATGATGTCACTCCCAGTTCCGCGGTTACTGGAACGCAGCATTACGACAGTCGCCGCGCGGGCTTATGGGAAGCAGAGTCTTTTACGTTGCCGGTAATAGATTCTCCTCACAGTCCCTTTAAACATCACATGATTTATCAAATATGGCAGCTAAATCCAGCCTGTGGCCAGTTTGCAGAGTATCTTTCCCTACTCCCCTTTCACAAGCCTTTCCACTGTCTCTCTCTTGAATCAATAAAGGCACAAAAATGCCCAAAAATACATTCATGAAAAGATCGCTGTAAGTAGGTATTTTAATAAATTATTTGAGGGTTGTGCTGTTTAGCCTTATAATAGCCTTCAGAGTTTTCCAGCAGTTCCTTATTTGTTCGACGTTTTGGTCTATCCCGGCTTCGCTGAGTTTTTTGTTGACTTTTTTTAAAAATAGCTCATTATTTTTTGTTTTCCTAGCTTCTATAATGTTTAGTTCTTTGAAAGTTTGTATTAAAAACAAACTCTCAGACACAGACCAGTGCCGTGTGCTCTGTTTGGAAGCAGCCATGTTTTTAAGTGAGTAAATGTCACTGGTCATTTACGTCAAGACAGAGCATGCGCAGACAGAACCAAGCCTGACAACTTAACGATTCACTGTTTACATGACAAGATTTTATGTTTAATTTGTTTGGGAAAAGGAATATACTACCCCTGTGCAACCAAATGAAATTCCATTCAGATTTGGCCTGTTTATTCCGACTGAGGTGTTTATATGGAGCATTTTTATTCAGTGTGGGCTTCTAATCAGAATATTGTGCTCCATGTAAACCTGGCTAGTGAGAGGGTGAAACAGCAGCTCAGAGCTAGACTGGAATGCTGAAGAATGTTGAGTTCTGATTCATCCAAAGGCTGACTCGTCTAAACTAAAACAACTTTATCATTTATATTCTGTTTAGTCTAATATTCAGCTTTCTGATGGCTGTTTTTGAGAGTGCACTAAATCTGCAGACAAGACTCAAGCCTCTAAACCAGAGACTGTGATGGAAACGTTTTTTAATTTCAAATTTCAAAGAGAAATTGTGGATGCACCCGGGTCAGTCAAAGCGTTGTGTTGGAGATCACTGACTTTTACTCCTGATTCATAAATATGTCTGATGAAAGGTTAGACTGTCTGGTGATATAACCTGTCCCAGTTTTATCAATTACAGGACATTCAATCAAATATCGGGACGTCCACTGGCTTCTCCCATGTAAAGCAGAAGAAAGAAGCAAAGTAAATAAGACCAAAATAGAAATGTTTGGTATGTATTTGATTAAAGCAAATTAATCAACATAACAATGAAAATGCATGTGCCTGGTGTTCCTTTTCAGAAAAAAATGTCTTTGTGTTATTTTTTTTCAATATTATTCAGCTTGGAGGACACTTGATGACCAAAAACAGTCTGAGATATGGACTCAAACCACAGCAGACTTTTCCACTTTGCCTCAGTCCATCTCAGATGAGCTGAGGCCCTGAGAAGCTGGCCGTGTTTCAGGGTGTTATTGATGCAAAAACTCGATTCTTGGCAGGTGTGTTTGTCTATTTTCAAGTCAAAAACATCAAAAAGCACTTATTTTAAAATCTACATTCTCGTAACAAATGTAGATAAAAGTCTTAATTTAAGGAATGAAAGGCAAAATTAGGCATTGAATGGTAATGAAGAGAAAATGTCTGCCAGTAAAACCAGGACAGTTTGATTCAGTGATGGTCATAAATAAAGGTATAACAACTGTTTGAGTTAAATTTGTCTTAACTTATTGGCAAATTATTTAACTTATTATTACAAGCATGTCTGGCCTTATTTTTGATCATCTTCAAATAAGATCTTAATCCAGACATGTTAGGAAATTGTGTCTTAGAATCAGTCTAATTAGATTTACTGTTTTCAAATTGGACAGATACTCCTAGATCTGAGTTATTATACGGCTTTGTCTTTGCATGGTAGACTTTGACCTTGACCTTGCTGATGTAGAGATGAACAGTGTTAGCTGCCATTGGTTTTCTGAAGTGTTCCTGAGCCCACATGGTGAAATCCTTTGCAGAATGATGCTTGTTTAAAATGCCGTTGTTTTTTGGCCCTGTCGCTTACATGCAGAGATTTCTCCAGATTCTCTGAATCGCCTGATGATTTTAAGGGACTGTAGATGATGAAATCCCTATATTCTTGCACTTGTATGTTGAGGAACTTAGTTCTTAAACTGCTGCACTGTTTCCTCACACAATCTTTCTCAAAGTAACACCTCCCCCCATCTCTAATTGTGAACGACTGACCTTGAATAACCAATCATGACACTAACCTGTTTCCATTTTAACCTCTACGTATGTGGATGCCCCAAGCCAGTGTTTTTTTAAAATTACTCAACTCCAGTATGCTGTTACCCCAGTCCCAGCAGTTTTGGAACCTTTTGCAGGCACCAAATTCAAAACAAGTGAAAATTTGGACAAAATCTTGCCCACATCTCGTCTTTGTCATGTTTCAGTTGAATAGAATGGAAAAAGATTTGGAGATCCTTTTATTTAGTTTATGCTTTACACCAGGGGTCACCAACCTGTAGATCTTGATCAATCTGTAGATCTTTTAGACAATTCCAGTAGATCTTTAAGACTAGATGCTTCAGCATTTATCTGACACACAGGCAGGACATGTTTGCTTATCCATGAAAAATCTGGTGAATCCAGCTGCTATGTAAAATAAACTTAAGTTAAGACATACAATAAACTGGAGTTGACTGATTTCTCTCCAGCTCATTAGTTTTTAGTTTCAGAAAGATATTAAGATGAGATAAATTGTGTTTTACGCTAAAATTGTAAAGAGCAAATGAGATTTTAAATCCACTGAATCTTATTTAGATTTCTTTCATCACACTTATGGACTGAAGATTGCACCTTTGACTAAGAAGTTTGGTGATAATCATTAACATTTGAAGTTTTGTCTATACTTCTTAGTAAATTTAGACAAGTAGTTTGCGACATTTCACTTAGCATCATTGGTGATCTTCAGCTGACAAAGATTGGGGACCACTGTTTTACACAATGTCCCTCCCTCATTGAAACTGTGGTTTGAGAACTGTCAAGGTGAGAATGGAGAATGTTTAGAGGATGGTTTGTCTAACACACAGGTGAGTTAGTCAAACAGGTGTAGCTGCAGGTTTCTCACCTGGACGATCCCGCCTTGTTCCAGTGCGTATGTGAAATCCCCGACTTTAATGACCAACTTGTCCAAAAAGCTCATATCCTTCAGACGCCGGTCCCCGTATACTCCAGACACAGCAAACTCAGTCAATGCTGTAGATGCCATCAACTTGTAGGAACAGCGATCTTTGATGGAGCCGAAACCACCGCCAACATCAACGATGGAGGGCCCGGTAAAGGTGCAGGTGAATCGATTCATACAGCTGTGGGAGGAGAAGGCTTTATTAGCATAAAACAGCAGGTGAATGTTCTGGTATGTTCCCTGACAGGTGTTTGAGGCTTCAGCTAAAGGACCAAGCACCACAACTGTTGACGCTGACCCTCTGAAATATCAGTCCCATTCTTTATCTACATCCCTTATCTATTCACAGTCAAGGGGGTGGAGCCTATCCCAGCTTATATCCCTTTCAGACTGACCAAAAATCTGTTTAAACCTGGTAATAGTCGGCTTCTGTTGGCAGTTTGAAAGGGGCTAATTGGCATTTTATTGCAGGCGACTGATCCTGAAGGTGACACAGGATTTTATCAGCTCGCCTCTGATCGGCTTCAGGGGTAACGTCAGACACGGGTCAGCCCTAATTTACGTAATGACGCTGGTGTAACATGCCCAAGGCATAGCATGGCGTCCATCTCCTCCGCCTGTAACTAAGATGACTCTTTGCAATCTCAGCAGCAAATTCTGTCCGCCTTTGCATCATCAGCACACAAATGTCAAGCTTGTACATTTTTTAAGATGGACAAAAGTGCAATGTACAGAAAACTGCTGACCAACGTGTGCACATCTTTCATGCTCCTTTCCATTGTTTACAAGGTCGTGTTTTGTTGTGCTGATGATGTCATCAACGTGATAGCTTGATGCACCAGAGGAAAAACACAGCCAAGTAGCTCACCTGCTGCCAATTAGACCCTAGCAGACACTTGATGATTGTGGTATTATATTAAGCAAGAGGCAAGACAAACCCTGGACTGGCCACCGGCCAATCATAGGGCAACATAAAGAGCTAGACAACTAATCACTCTCAAACTCACTAAAGGACAACTTGGAGTCACCAGTCAACCTAATGAGCATGTCTATGTTCTGTGGGAGGAAGCTGGAATGCCCGGAGTAAACCTAGGCATGTATGGGGAAATCATGCACATAGAAAGGAGCAATAGAGGGATTGAACCAGCAGCCTTTCTTTCTTTGAGGCATGTACACTGCCTGCTGTGCCTCTGTGCTGTGAGACAAAAGTACCAAGGTGTTGGACTACTACAGGAGTAATCAGCAGTGTGCATAAGACTGGTCTTCAGTCCGTCACCCACAATGCAAAGCACCAACAGGTCACGGGTCACAGTGGCGGGCACTGGCAGCCACAGTGTTTATCCAATAAATGGACGTCTGTTAATACACATTAATTGAGTGGCACTAACCGTTAGTGAGCTACTATTTACTTTTGTTTTCACAACCAGTAACAAAAAACACATTTGATCACGTCCACTTGTTTGACTTATTCATAGAAATATGAATATTAATCAGGCCCCACTGTGACACAGCAGGTAGTGCACGGGCCTCACAGCAGGAAGATTGCTGGTTGTTCCCCCTGTGTATGCTTTGGTTCTCCCAAGGTACTCATGCTCCCTCCCACACAGCAAACACACGCTCACTAGGTTAATTAGTAACTCTAAATTGTCCTGAATGGTGAGCATGAATGGTTATCTATCTCTCTATGTGGCCCTGTGATTGGCTTGTGTCCAGTACAGGCTGTTCCCTGCTTCTCACCCAGTGTCAGTTGTGATAGGCTCTACCCCATGACCCTGAGGGGGTTGAGTGATCTAGATGATGGATGGTTGGCTATCACTCAGATTGTTTATCTGCTCTAAAAATGGCCTCTGGTCCTGGTCTTGTGGGATGATCTGGAACTATACAGCTGCCTATTGCGTCTGCAGCATTAATTCTGGATTATGTGCACAACAGGTATGACTGGCATCGTGCACCCATGTCGGCATTGTTAACAGGAAGAGTCTACTGCCTTAAGGGCTTTGCACACCAGCTGGATATTTTTTTTTTAATTATTTTTTATTGTTTTCCATAGCCAATCAATGCAAGATATGAACCAGGTCTCCTCCGGGTTTTCGTGGATAGTTATCTGTATTTTTTAAGCTCTTAATTGATTTTGATTTGTACTTTGTTTTTGTGTTTGGACTTTTGTAAAGGATTTTTTTTTTCTCTTTGATCCTTTTTAACCTAGAAAAGCACTCGGAGAGCACAGACCTCCGCCAGCGCCACAGTTGTCACCCATATTGTGATTTTCACTATAAATATAAGTCCTACCTTTATTTCATGTAAAAATTTAGATTCCTTGACCATGAAAACATACCATTAGCAATTGGATTCATCATGATATCTATTTTAATTCAGTAGTTATTCACGAAAATTGCATTTTTCATCATGGTGGTTATCCGCTAATCCAGATCACTCCCAAAATCTAACCATTTGTTCCTTGTCCCAATCCAGACATTTCCTGAAAATTTCATTGAAATCCATCAATAACTTTTTGAGTTATGTTGCTAACAGAGAAACAAAAAAACAAACAAACAAACATACAAAAAAAAACCCCAAACAGACAGCAATAACATAACCTTCTCGGCAGATGTAGTTATAACAAAGCCTTTCTCTTTCTCTGTATTTGGGTCTTCACGTTGTTTTTTGGGTTTACAAAGCGTGACACCATCACTTACGTGTTGCTTTCACAGGCCTGGTTCTCAGGGCATGTTGTGGTGACAAGGTTCCCAATACTCTTGCAGGTCTCCTTCTTGCAATTTCCCAGGTCTTTAGTCTTTGTTTTGCTTATATATGTTCCATCTGAGACAGCGACAGAGACATGGTTCAACATGGGACAAACATGACAGCTCACCTGCTAGCCTTACAAACATGGGCCTGAAATGTGACTGACCTGAGGACCTGCACGTGCTGACATCCATGCCAAAAAGTTGATTAGGTTGTACACTCCTGGTAAGCACAATCTTACCTAGATTCTTAACCCCCATGACCTGGATGGAGACCAAGAGACAGGTGTTAGATTCAAAGGACAGAGACTTTGTGAAGGAGAAGAATCCGACTTTGACACTCAGTGTGTTTTGGATTCAGTCATGTGATACTGGAGGGGGCAGGAAGTTAGAAATACCATCAGACCTGTACTGAAATGTGTCCAACAATATATGAGTTAGCATTTAGCACTTCTTGTTTCTAGTCCAAAACAATGTGCACGTAGAGTCGGGTTTGGGATATCACATAAAAAAACATCTCAGTGTTTTTCATTTTCTATCTCAAACTAATGCAGAGACTCTTATTTGTGACTTTATTACCTGGACACTTGATAACTATAATGCCCTCCTTTCTGGCCATCCTAAAATCAATATTTAACAGCTTCAGCTCCAAAACTCAGCGGCATGCATGCCGAATGAAGAACAGAAAGAGAGCCCATTTCACTTCAATTTTAAAGTCTCTGCATTGCCATTAATATATTTTAAGGTTCTTTTATCAGATTTTAAATCCATAAACAGTGTTGGTCTTTCCTATTTACCTGATCAGCTTTTACCAAATGAGCCCAGTAGAGCCCTCAGTCCTCAGGTAGTGGTCTTTTAATAGTTTCCAAAGAAGGATCTAAAACATACATACAGCTTCTTTTCATTGTTTTGGCCCTTGTCTGTAGAACACTTCAAAAAGGTTGTTGTAAAATTTACAGTAATTTACAGGTAACAAGATGCCAGAAAATTACTTTAAATGTCTTGACGGTAGCATTACTCTATTCAAATTAACAGGAATATTATTGTATTTTCTATAACTTTTTAACTTCTGTATCTTTATTCAAGGTATCATAACAGTTTTTCAATTTACAGCATTATTACTGTATTATTAAAAACAGCATCCTCACTGTTTTTCCATTTACAGTATCATCATTCTACAACTTTTAATGCATTTCAAATTACACCGAACTTGCCATATTTAATGCATTTAAGGATATCTTTAACTATTTTACAGACCATTTATTGGAAAAATATAATATTGTAAATAAAATAAATGCATAAATAATACATAAATCATTTTTACATAATGTTTTCCACCAAATATATCAAATATTATCTAAAAATGTTACCTGCTTCTGGTCAGTTTTCCTGGGAAAAGTTTTTTTTCTCCTGATCCTTTGCTATTTTCAGTATTTACTGCATGGACATTTTACGGTAAATAACTGTAGATTTTACTGTAAATGCTGTTCATATTATTAAAAAATATATTTTTTTCCACAATATTTTGCCATTTACAGTACTTTACTGCATAGCTGTTTACAGTAGGTAGCTTAGATATTACATTAAAATGCTGGAAAGTTTACAAAAATCAGTTACAGTGCAGTCTTCCATCAGACCCAGGAGCAGCACCTAGTTGTCATATTTTTAAAAGTAAACTCAAAACCTACCTTTTCAGCGTGGCATTTCACAGATTTCTGCTTTATTCTCTTATCTGCATTTTAGTGTTTTACTCGTTTTTACTTGTAAAGTGACTATATTGTTTTTCATCACCTCTTTTTATTTATTTTATTTTATTTTTGGTTTTAAGACTGAGAATTGTACCAGTGCTTCACCAAAGCATTGCTGCACATGTCAGCAGAGTCATTTATCAGAGAGTAAAACACTGATGTTCTCTGTTCTGCTTGGTGTATCTCACTGGGCCATCTTGGGCAAAGCCACCAGAAAGAGCTTGGGGAGGGCACGAACATTTCAGAAGAATATCAGGCAGGTTATCAGGTGATTGTCCTTTTGATCACATTTTTAACAGGTTAATCAGGTAGGCTAGTAGGTGGAAGCTACTGTCACAATATAATAGACAAACCATAAGGTACACAATGAAGTTAGGCTAAAACATCTGTTCTATGGAGATGTTTGTCATTCTTTATTCAATAAAGAAAAGTGGTCTGATAAAACTGCTTCTGCGGCTGTTAGGGTCTATGCTAAGCTCTATGGGCAGTCCCTTCCTGCTGTCATCTCAGTCTGTCTAGGCCATCCTGCTTCAGGCTGAGCACTATCTTTGTAGATAGGAGAGATGGATGAGACAATGAATCATAAGGATCCAGCTGCACTGCAAGGTTAATTGGTATTAGTATCTGTCATGAGAGCTTATTCGGGGTTGTTCACCACATAGTGCAGAAGTTACAGCCAAAAGCATCAAACAGTTCAATGAAATTTTAAAAAACTCACCACAGTCCTTTGCGGTGTTAAAGTCACACCTGCATAAGCACCTGCAGAAAAAAATTTTACCACGACCTGAAACGAGAAGCAGACATTTGAAAGAAGTCTCATCCCTGAATATGTGAACAGTTCATGTCGAACATTGGTAAATGTAGCTACAATCAGAGAGAGGGGCTCACCACTTTTACGGTGTCTGTGAAAGAGATGGTCGTCACAGCCTCTGGTGTGGGAATGTTTTTTAGAACCCGATTTTTCTCACCCAAAGAATCAGGGGTGAGATCATTTTCTTTGATGGTATGCCCCAACTTCAGAGGAACTTTGAGGAAGTAGCAGTCAGGTTTTGGGGTATCATCAAGGAAGCCATTAAAACAAAAATGTGTCTCCTTATCTCCAAGGGTCACCTGGAAAAATAGAGGTAATTATTAATACTGTCCCAAACTGAGTCTAATGTCCCAAACTGACTCTACTGACCCAAACTGACTCTACTGTCCCAAACTGACTCTACTGTCCCAAACTGACTCTAATGTCCCAAACTGACTCTAATGTCCCAAACTGACTCTAATGTCCCAAACTGACTCTACTGACCCAAACTGAGTCTACTGTCCCAAACTGAGTCTACTGTCCCAAACTGACTCTACTGACCCAAACTGAGTCTACTGTCCCAAACTGAGTCTACTGTCCCAAACTGACTCTAATGTCCCAAACTGACTCTAATGTCCCAAACTGACTCTACTGACCCAAACTGAGTCTACTGTCCCAAACTGACTCTACTGTCCCAAACTGACTCTAATGTCCCAAACTGACTCTACTGACCCAAACTGACTCTACTGACCCAAACTGAGTCTACTGTCCCAAACTGAGTCTACTGTCCCAAACTGACTCTAATGTCCCAAACTGACTCTACTGTCCCAAACTGACTCTAATGTCCCAATCAGACTCTGCTATCAAAACTGACTCTAATGTCCCTAACTGACTCTAATGTCCCAAACTGACTCTACTGACCCAAACTGACTCTAACGTCCCAAACTGACTCTACTGACCCAAACTGAGTCTACTGTCCCAAACTGAGTCTACTGTCCCAAACTGAGTCTACTATCCCAAACTGACTGTACTGTCCCAATCAGAGTTTAATGTCCAAAACTGACTCTATTGTCCCTCTCTGACTCTGCTATCAAAACTGTCCAAACTCAGTCTACAGTTTAAAACTGAAAGTACTGTCCCAGGCAGACTTTACTGTCTTGAATTGTATCTACTATCCCAAACTTAGGCTACTTTCCGAAACAATTTCTGTTGTCCGAAGATGAGTCTGCTTTCCCAAAATGAGTCTACTGTGTGTAATTGAGACAGCTGTCCGAATCTGACTTTAATGTTCAAAACTGAATCTACTGTCTACAAACTGACTCTACCATCCCAATCAGAGTCTACTCACCAAAACTGAATTTACTGTCCCTAGCTGACTCTACCATCCAAAACTGACTCTATAGTCCCAAACTGAGTCTTCTAAACCAAACTGACACTAATGAAGCGAAGCCTGCGAGCTAGTTCAGGCAGACAACTCGAGCAGCGCTGCTATTCACATGTCACATTCACATATCATACGTCACACTCCTTACATCAATCCTCCAATCACACTCTCCACCTCTCAATTTGGCGGTGTATTTAAACTGGGAGTTTACCCATCTCTCCCTCTGCTCGGCAAACGTCTATGCTGCCAGACACTGATTTGCTGCGTGTTCTTTCACCCCCACCTCCACCCCAGCATCCACCTGCAGGCTCCAGGGGTGTTCTCATATGTTTTGCTCATCACTCCTCCATGCCTTCATGTAACATTTCTGCAAAGGAGTGATGAGACTGGAGCCTGGACGCCAAACCTGTAACATGTATATGCAGCTACAATAAAACAATTGAACGTGAGTTGACTGACTGAACTATCCAAAACTGACCAAACTGTCCCAAGCTGAGTCTACTGTCCAAATCTAAGTCTTCCGCCCCAAACTGTCTCTGTTCTCCCAAGACGAGTCTTCTGAACAAAACTGACTCTACTATCCCAAACTGCCTCTAATGTCCCAAATTGAGTCTACAGTCCCAAACTAATTCTACTGTCTAAATCTGAACTGACTCTACTGTCCAATGCTGAGTCTACTGTCCATAAATTTTTCTACTGTCCCAGACTGACTGTACTGTCCTAAACAGTGTTTACTGTCCCAGACTAGGTTTAGGTTTTTGGAAGTGGAGCTCGAATATCAATTTTAGGGATTAGTTTGTAATGTTGTTTATCATTTTTGGTATGCAGAATTGTGGTACAGATCTGATCAAACTACTGCTAAAGCTGTTTGTGTCCATGCTAATTTCTATGAGCAGTAACTTCCTGCATTAGTCTTGCTAGTAGCTCCACCTCTTCCTGCTTTAAACTTCTCTGATTGGGCTGTCCTGCTTTTGCCTGCTCACAGTCCTTGGAGCTTGACAAGATTACAGACACTGTCATATATTCTTTCATTTCTGCCAGAGTATGCTCACATCACTGAAGTTGGAGCTCCAGCCCCTTTAAGGCTCGTCTCCACATGGGGTCCACTAGTGCCTCATACAAAGTACATTAAATGGGGGGTGACTATTGTTGGAGGACTGTGGTAGGCACATTGCAACAAATGCCACAAATTTGTCAGTTACCTTATTCCTTGCCTCCATGATACCTTATCAAATTTGGGGGTAACTTCCAGTGGGCACTACTGTTTAACATAAACAGCTTTCTAATTATTCACTAATTCTTTTTATTAAGGCTGTTTTGCAGTTAAATGTGGCAACATCAGTTTTTTACCCAAATCTTGATGCTGCAAGTATCCTGCTGATTATCCCAACTATCGTGTTATTCATGTTATCAATTTAACAAAAAAAGCCATTACCATATCACACTATCTAAAGAAAAAACTGAAAATTAGGTCTGCAGTGGCATCCCAGGAAAGTTGGTGAATATTCAGTAGACATTGTTTTCTCAGGGGACAACACTGGACAAATATGGCTCTTTGACCATTTTATGGTCATGAGCAGAGGTATATTCTAGCATATGGAGGCCCAAGGCAAACCCAGTCATTTGAGGACTTCATATCCCTGTACTGTGCTGATTAAAGTTACATTATTATTTTAATCTTGTACCGGTTAACATTCATTCATTTTCCATACCACTTATCCCTTTCGGGGTTACGGGGGGGCTTGAACCTATCCGAGTTGTCATTGGGTGAGAGGCGGGATACACCCTGAACTAGTCATAAGTCAATCACAGGGCCACATAGAAAGGCAGTTGACCTATCACACTCATACTCATACATAAGGGCAATTTATAGTCACAAATTAACCTAATAGGCATGTTTTGGTTTCGTGGGAGGAAGCCGGAGTGCATGGAGAGAACCTACCTACCAGCACTACCTGCTGTACCACGCTGGCTCCTCCACCAGGTAGCATAACAAAACTAAATGCATTTTCTCAAATTCTTTTAGTTCAGTTATGACAGAAGTTATGTTAATAAGGCTCCTTGTCCTGCTTTAAAGTCTGTTACAGTTATCTGACAGTCTAAGTGACTAGTTACATAACCATGTTTATATATCACTCCCGTCTAGGGAACAATATTTATGACCAAAAAAAGATTTTGAATCCTAATGTTTATCAGTACGAAGCCCCTGAAGGGACACTGGCAAAGATAAATAAGAAGTTTATCGTTCACACACAAAGCTGTCCTGTGCAGGGACTAGGGATGGGAATTTTTACTAATTTCCCCACTAACTAGTCTCAAATTATATTTGCGACTAGTCGACTATTAGTCCTGAGCCCCGCCGCCATGCCCGCCGAGCCCGGGCTCGCCACCTTCTCCCTGCAGGTCTACATCAAGGTGTCTACTATGGATGTGGTTTCTCATCGCTCGGTAGAGTGGTTATAAGCGAGTTTCTGCTTACAAAGCCAACAGGCGACCTTGTTGTCATCTGCTGTGTCAAAATACTTCCAAACAGTGCTGATTTTCTTACACAGTAGCGTCGCCATCTCCCCACTTTACCATTCCAAACTTTCTTCCCCAAACTTTGTGGCCCTGCCCCCTATGTGATGTGTGCGTGTGGGGAGGGGAGGAGGAGCAATTCTCGCCCTGGCTGCTCAGGCTGTTAACAAAGATCCCGAGGCAGAGGCGTGAAGCGCAAGATGCATGATGCTTAATGCAGCGTTTAACTGACTAGTAAAATACTAAACGTTTAATTAATGCGTAGGGGATTAAATGATTAAACAATTAGTCGCGCACATCCCTAGCAGGGACTGTATGCTTTTCATACTAAGTGTCATATAGTTTGAAAAGTTATAAATTAAAGTACTTTACGGGCTAGTTGGACTGATAAAGAAGCCAGTGCCATGAAATGTATGACGTTTACTGACAAAATCGTAAAAAATGAACGTTGATCTCCTCTACTTCATAATACAGTGTGTGAATTAATACTAAAATATTAATGACTGAATCAAAGAAACTTTATTCATACATTTTAATGAGGTATTTGGGGCCCCTGGACATCTCGGGGCCCCAAGGCAATTGCCTGTTTTTGCCTAATTGTAGGTACACCCCTGGTCATGAGAACAAATCAGAGGTTTTTCTTTAAGGTGGTTAGTTGAGTAGATTTAGTGATGCCTTCATCCACCTCTGGAATCACAGCCTTTTGTTTAAGGATATGTCTTACAAATTAAATGACATGAATGATCACAGATGATGGATCAAAAATAAAGAGACAAACATCGACCTTTGCACTTACATAGACAGTACTTGTGGGTACCCCAAGGTAGGCAAATGGTTTACTAAGTTTCACTTCAAACGTGTTGGATGATGCAGCTGTAGGACAGAGAAACAGGTTAGCGTGAGTGATCTTCCGAGCTTCTTGTTGGTTCACTTCAAGACTGTCTGAAGTCAGATTCACTTATTTTTCATTCAGTCTTGTTGGCTAACAAAGACTTGCCTACCTCCCAGCTGGACCAGAATGGACAGCAGGACAAGGACTCGGATCATGTTGGCGAACTAGGAGCAGGTCACTGGAACAAAAATATGGAAATGTATGCTTGAGGGAAAGATCGTATAATGTCAAGACTTAGAGAAATGTTTATTTCTACTGAAAACATGTTTATCTATTCTATAAAGGTATTTATCGCTGCAGAAAACACAAGTCTCTCTCAGGTAAACTTTTTTTTTCTCCCGTAAACGTATACATTGTCCAGTAAACATGCTTATCTCTTCTGTAATATTTTTTTTTTCTGAAGTCAACGTAAGTAAACGTGAAAATGTTTGCATCAGCAGAAAACATGATTATTTGTCTTGTAATGACGTTAATCTCTGTTGTCAACATGTTAAGTCTACAGTAAACATAATTAACATAATTAAACATGTTTGCTTTGCAGTTAACATGATTATCTCTCCTATAAACATATACATTCTCCAGTGCACTTGCTTACCTCTTCTGTTTACACACTTATCTTTGTTGCAAGCATGTCAATCTTTAAAGTAAACATTATAATCTCTCATGTGAAGGTGTTTATCTCTGCTGTAAACATGTTTATTCTGCAGGAAACACGATGATTTTCCCTCCTGTAAATCTGTTTGTTTCGACAGAAAACAGGATTATTTGTCTAGTAAAGATGTTTATATCTGCTGTCAACTTGTTTAGTCAGCATTAAACATGATTATCTTTCTTGTAAACATGTTGGTTCTGCTGTAAACATGTTTGCTCTGCAGTCACTATGATTATATCTCCTGTAAACATGATTATCTCCCCTGTAAACATGATTATCTCTCCTTTAAACATGATTATCTCCCCTGTAAACATAAACATTCTCCTTACCTTTTCTGTTTACATAGCTTTCTTTGCTGCAAGCATGTCTAACTCTGAAGTAAATATTTAAATATTATGATGTCCCATGTAAAGACGTTTATCTCTGCCATAAACATGTTTATTCTGCAGTAGATGATTATCAGTGCTGTAAACATGTTTATTTTTGAGAAACATGATGATTTCCTCTCCTGTAAATCTGTTTGTGTTGGCAGAAAACATGATTATTACCTCCGCCAAGGAGGTTAAGTTTTCGGGAGAGTTTGTCTGTCTGTCCGTGCGTCTGTCTGTCTGTGAAACGAAATAACTTCAAAAGTACAGGGTGAAGTTTGCCTCATTTTCTCAGCTGACACAAAAAATTAACATCCCATCAACCCACTTCTTCCGTTATTTACAAATTCACAACTTTATACATAGTAGATACCCTCATTTCCCTGATCTCCCGGCTGAAACAATGCTAGATAAAATTCTGGATGTATCCAATAAAACAGTTATTAAGGTGTTATATAATATATTCTTGACTTTATCTTCTCCCTCAATTTGTGCCAATCATAGACTCCTACAGTTTAAAGTTTTACACCAACTCCATTTATCCAAGGAGAAACTGGCCAAAATATATCCGGGGGTAGATCCCGTATGTCACAGATGCAAAACTGTGATAGGCTCCCTCATCCATAATTTTTAGACATGCCCCAATCTTCATAGTTACTGGGTGTCTACATTTAATTCTTTCTCTGTGGTCTTTGGATCAAAATTAAATCCTTCTCCATTGATTGCAATTTTTGGAGTTGAGGACACGCCCATCAATGGATATCTCCTTAATGCTATTGCCTTTGCTTCTCTAATTGCCAGGCTTCCCCTACTTATGATCTGTGGGTTGGGGGACTTATGAGGTATATACACATGGAGAAAATAAGGCATACACTAGGAAAATTTTACAAGACATGGCAGCCATTCTTAACATATATGAAAACTCTGACGTTGTGTACCTTGTGATTGATTTTGATGCCCCTTTTATTGATTTATTATCTATTATTATTATTATTTTTTAATAGTTTATTTTTGTTTTTTTGACAAGATGATATTTACATTTGCATGTATTGTTATTATCATTATTTTATACTTGTATATTTGTTTGTTTGTGTGTATGTATGTATGTGTATATGTTTATATATATCTACTGTTGTGATTTACCTGTAAATGGGAGGGGTTTGGTTAGGAGGGAGTTCACAGTTCTGTTTTCATACTTCATTGAATGCTCCCTGTATTGCTGATGGCAAAATAAATTAAAATGAGGGAGGGAAAAAAAGCTTTTTCTGTTGTTTATCGCCATGGTAAACCTGTTTATTCAACTGCAAACACAATTATTGATACATTTATTGCCATAAAAATGTCAATTAATTAAATTATCAATCATATACATTTTCACAGTGATTAATCTATACAGAAGCTTCAGAGAAGCAAAAATGCTATACCATTTATGAATTAAACAATAATTATGTTACTTTATTTAATTGAATTCATATGTGTCTCATTATTGTTAAGATATAGATGTTATTTTAACACACTTTATTACGGAGGGATTTGAAAATAAAAAATAATCAAATAATGTAGTTTTTTAATTTAATATATCAATAAAGGATTAAGAATTTCTATGTACGTTTATTTAGTGTAAAAATTGTAAATAAATTAGATTTCCAATATATTTCATTTAGATAATGAGTGTATGATTGACATATCAAACAACTCATGCTGAATAAGTTTTAATTAATAGTTTATTGTTGTGAGACATATAAATTACTTTTTAAATTAAAGATCAAAAATAGATGAAAAACATGTTTTATTAAGTTTGTTGAGTAAAATGCTCAATGATAAATGAATTCAATAATCATAATACAATAATACTCATAATTTATAAATCATAAATTATGCAGGGTTTATGTTCACTAATTTAACACGCATTCCTGACAAACTTTGAAAGGATTGTTTTTTTGTTTGTTCATTATGTGGTAAATGAATAGTTTATGATTTGAAAGAGTTATACTTTTTTAATGTAGATTTTTCAATAGATTCAATACTTGATGAACTTCAAGTGATAAGTAAGGTTTTTCTTAAACTCATTCATTTTTATTTATTTGTTTTAAATATTTCTGAACAAATGCAAAAAAATTAAAAATTTACATTTTAAACTTTATGATATTATTTTGGGTTTTTGTAATAACTGATAAAATCCAGATTTTTTAAATATTTTTCTTTTAATAAGTCAGTTTTTTATAATTAATCATTTTGAAATATAAAACCAACCCTGAAATAAATTATGAGATCACTTTTTTTTTTATAATGAATGTGCTTTCTCTTATTTTTCTGAAATTCACTCATAGCCTGTATGCCGACCCTGGCAGCAGCCCCCTGTCCCACCCCTCAGTCAGCTCAGTCCCTCTGGTTGTTTTCTGCAGCAGGTGTCAGTTAAACATGGAGCATCATAACATTGAGGTCCCCGCATCGTGAGGAGAACAGGTGAGACAGGTGAGAGGAGATAGGTGGTCTTACCCTCAGCAGGTCCGATGGAGGTCCGATGGAGGTCTGATGGAGGTCTGATGAAGTCTTCCCGGAGACCCAGGTGCTCCAGCAGGTGAGTCTGCTCCCTTTTTATCTCCATCCTCAATGCTGCTCAAACCCAGGGAGGCAAAAAGGGGAGGAGCCAAGGAGCTGCAAAGCCTGAATCCAGTCCAATGATGTCAAGGCCAGAAAGTTCTTCCTGAGAAGGGGTCTGGAACTTCAAAACAGGTATTTCGCCCGTCATGGGCACCAAAAAAAATCTGCCTGGAGCCACAAGACATATTTGAGGTTTAAAATGAGCAGCACCTGCTGACTCTACATCATTATAATGACAATGGATCATAAGCAAACTCCCTCACCACCTGACTGCTCTTAAATGGGTCACAAACTTTTGTTGTTATAACTTGGCTTTATTGTTTTTCCATATTATACTGCAATATTTAATCTAGAGCTAAAAGTGCAACAATGGTCTGTTGATTGTCAAGCCTGTCAACAAAAATCATAGTCACCGAATATTAGCCTGTGTTATCACTGTTATTATTTTATTCACAATTGTTGTTACTCAGTTGTTTCCACAGGATTAGGTTTTACTCTCAGTGGAAAAGTCATTTATATTTATTAGACATCATCGGGTGAAACTTAAATTGTTTCTTTCCTGCATTCTGATCATCTTCTATGCATAGTTTCATAAAAATCACACAGTAGTCGTGTGATCTTTTTTAGAAGACAGCCATCATATCAGAGCAGACATGGAGGGTTTGAGGGACAGTTTGACGAAAAGTGTCAGAAACAGTTTTGGGTGCAGTCTGAGAAACTATTTTAGATACAGTTTTAGGAACAGTTAAGGAACAGTTTGAGGGAGAGATTGAGGGATTATCAATTTGAGAACCACTTTTAGGGACAGTTTGAGAAACAGATTAAGGGACAATCTGAGAAAAAAGCTTGAGGGACAGTTTGATAACAATTTTGAGGGATAATTTGAAGGACAGACAGTTTATTAAACAATTTTGGAGACAGTCTGAGAAAAAAATTGAGTTACTGTTTGGGACATTATTAGAAAGTCAAGGAACAGTGGGGGACAGTTTGAGGAAAAGTTTTATGAACAGTTCAAGGGACAGTTTGAGAAACATTTAAGGGACAATTTGAGAGACATTTTAAGAGACAGTTTGAAAAACAATTTGAGTTACAGTTTTAGGGACAGATTAGGGGACTGTTTGGGGGACAGTTTTAGAAAAAGCTTAAGGGACAGTTTGACAACAATTTTGACTGATATTTTGAAGGACAGACAATTAATAAAACAATTTTGGAGACAGTCTGAGAAACTATTTGAATTACAGTTTGAGGGACAGGTTGGGGAACAGTTAAGGGACAGTTTGAGGGAGAGATTGAGGAAAAATTTTAGAAAAGTTTAAGGGACGGTTTGAGTTACAGCTTGGGGGACATTCTGAGAAAAAGTTTGAGGGACAGTTTGACAACAATTTTGAGGGATAGTTTGAAGACAAACAGTTTATTAAACAATATTGGGGACAGTCTGAGGAACAATTAGAGTGACAGTTTGGGGGACATTATTAGAAACAGTCCAGGAACAGTTTTGGAGGACAATTTGAGAAACAGTTTAAGAGACAGACTGAGAAACAGTTTTAGAAACACTTTTGGGGACAGATTGAGAAACTGTTTGATTTGCAGTTTAAGCAACAGTTTGGGGGAGAGTTCAAGGGACAGTCTGAGGGACAGTTTGAGAACAATTTTGAGGGATAGGTGAAAGGACAGTTTTGGGGACAGTTTAGGGGACAGTATGCGAAAAAGGTGAAGGAACAGTTTGGGGAACAGTTTGATGAAAAGTTTGAGGGATAGTTTGAGGGAAAATTCGAGGGATAGTTTTGGAGAAAGTCTAAAAAAAATATGAGTTACAGTTTGAGGGACAGTTTGAGAGAGAATTTCAACGATAGATTGAGAAACATTTTAATTTGCAGTTTGAGTGATAATTTGGGGGACAATTAATAGAAACATTCCAGGAACAGTTTGGCGAACAATTTGAGAAACAGATTTAGGGACAATTTTGGAGACAGTCTGAAAAACATTTTGAGTTACAGTTTGAGGGACAGTTTGAGCTACAGATTAAGTGACAGTCTTAGAAAAAGTTTGAGGGACAGTTTGATAACAATTTTGAGGGATGGTTTGAAGGACAGACAGTTTATTAAACAATTTTGGGGACAGTCTGAGGAACAATTTGAGTGACAGTTCGGGGGACATTATTAGAAACAGTTCAGGAACAGTTTGGGGAACAGTTTGAGGGACAGTTTGAGAAAATTTTTAAGGGAAAATTTTTGGGGAAAAAGTTTAAGGGATGGTTTGAGGGAATTTTGGAGACAGTCTGAGAAAAACTTTGAGTTACAGTTTGGGGGCCAGTTTTAGGAAGAGTTTAGGGGACAGTTTGAGAAAAAGTTTAATGGAAAGTTTGGGTGACAGTTTAAGGGACAATTTGAGGAAAGGTTTTGGGAACAGTTCAAGGGACAGTTTGATGGACAATTTGAGAAACAGTTTGAGAGACAGTTTGAGGGACAGTTTGAGAGACATTTTGAGGGACAGTTTGAGAGACAGTTTGAGAGACAGTTTGAGGGACAGTTTGAGGGACAGTTTGAGAGACAGTTTGAGGGACAGTTTGAGAAACAGTTTGAAAGACAGTTTGAGGGACAGTTTGAGGGACAGTTTGAGGGACAGTTTGAGAGACAGTTTGAGGGACAGTTTGAGAAACAGTTTGAAAGACAGTTTGAGGGACAGTTTGAGGGACAGTTTGAGGGACAGTTTGAGGGACAGTTTGAGAGACAGTTTGAGAGAAAGTTTGAGGGACAGTTTGAGAAACAGTTTGAAACACAGTTTGAGGGACAATTTGAGGAACAGTTTGAGAGACAGTTTGAGAGACAGTTTGAGGGACAATTTGAGAAACAGTTTGAGGGACAGTTTGAGCGACAATTTGAGAAACAGTTTGAGAAACAATTTGAGAAACAGTTTGAGAGACAGTTTGAGGGACAATTTTGGAGACAGTCTGAAAAACAATTTCAGTTTCAGTTTTAGGGACAGATTAGGGGACAGTTTTAAAAAAAGTTTGAGGGACAGTTTGATAACAATTTTAAGGGATAGTTTGAAGGACAGACAGTTTATTAAACAATTTTTGGGACAGTCTGAAAAACTATTTCAGTTACATTTTGAGGAGAGTTTAAGAAAAGTTTTAGGGACAATTTGAGAGACAGTCTGAAAAACAATTTAACTTACAGTTTTAGAGACAGATTAAGGGAAAAGTTTGAGGGACAGTTTGAAAACAATTTTGAGGGATAGTTTGAAGGACAGTTTAGGGGACAGCTTGCAAGAATTTCAAGGGACAGTTTGAGGGACTGTTTGCGAAAAAGTTAAAGGGACAGTTTGGGGGACAGTTTGAGGGACAGTTTGAAGGAAAATTCGAGCAATAGTTTTGGAGACAGTCTTAAAAAAAATTTGAGTTACGGTTTGAGGGACAGTGTGAGGGACAGTTTGAGAGACAATTTTGGTAACAAATTGAGAAACTTTTTAATTTGCAAGTTTGAGTGACAGTTTTGGGCACAATTAGACTTACAGTTAAAGGGACAGTTTGAAGGACAATTCGAGTTACAGATTAAGGGACAGTTTAGGGGACTGTTTGAGGGATATAATGAGGTAAAGTTAAAGAGACTTTTTAAAAACACTTTGATGGACAGTTTGAAGGTTAGATTGAGGAAACGTTTTAGGAACAGTTTGAAGCACAGTTGAGGGACAATTTGAGAGACAATTTGAGAAACAGTTTGAGGAACAGTTTTAAGGATAGTTTGAGGGATACTTTGAGAGACAGATTGAGAAACAGTTTTAAGGGTAGTTTGAGAGACAGTTAAGGAATCATTTTTTGGACAGTCTGGAAAACAATTTAAGTTACAGTTTGAGGGACAGTTTGAGGGACAGTTTAGGGAAAAGTTTTGGGAACCTAAGGGAATGGTTTGAGGGAGAACTTGAGGGACAGATTTAGGAAAAGTTAAAGGAACAGTTTCAGGGATAGTTTGAGGAAAAGTTTTAGGAACAGTTCGAGGGGCAATTTGAGGGACCGTTTGAGGGACATTTTGAGGGACATTTTGGGGAACAGATTGAGGGACAGATTGAGGAAAAGTTTGTGGGATAGTTTAAGGGACAATATGAGAGAAAGATTGGAAAAAAGTTTTAGGGACAACCTTAGAAACTATTTTAGTTATAGCTTGAGGGACTGTTTGGGAGACAGTTTTGGGGAGAGTATTTGAAACATTTTAAAAAGACAGTTTTGGGGACAGGTTGAGTGACAATCTGAGAAACAGTTTGAGAGACAATTAGAGAGACAGCCTGAGGGACATTTTGGCTCACAGTTTGAGGGACAGTTTAGGGAAAAGTTTTGGGAACAGTTCAAGGGACAGTTTGAGGAAATGATTGACTGACATGTCTAAGGGAATGGTTTGAGGGAAAGCTTGAGGGACAGATTTAGGAAAAGTTAAAGGAACAGTTTCAGGGATAGTTTGAGGAAAAGTTTTAGGAACAGTTCAAGGGGCAATTTGAGAGACCGTTTGAGAAACAGTTTTGGTGACAGTCAGAGAAAAAGTTTAAGTGACATGTTCAGCCTCTGGAGGTCGCCTCACTCGCTCCTGTGTTATAATTTTGAACAGGAGCAGCAGGTTTCCAGGGGACACTAAAGTTAATTTCATAAAGTTTTAAGTACTTGCGTGCAGACAAGGAGCTTTATGAATTCTCTCTGACAGTACTTCATAAAATAATTTGCATAACTTTTGGATTATGAAGGTTGTCAAACACCAGAGACATCTTGGATGTTTTGTCCTTTGTCTGTCAGTCCCTCATGGGGCTGCCTCCAGGCAGAGCATGACAGGATGATTGTAGTTCTTCAGAAAGTTCTCAAACATACTGTACTTTATTTACAAAGGGGGGCACAGCAGAGGAATGAACCAGAACCAGTCCTCATCAGGGTCTGAGCCTCTGAGTGATGCAGGAGGACCTGAGTCGATCACCAGATTTTGCAGTTGGAGAAACCACATCTGAGATCATAACAGTGTCCAATTTTAGTATGTGTGTCTAATGGGCTCAATGAGTTGGGCAACATCCACAACTGTCCACTGTTTTGTACATAAATGCATCCATGTATGCCATTTTTGTGATTTAGTGCTTAAATAAGACATCTTTGTTTGCTTTCTTAGAGCAACATCTTCTCACACACCTGCACGTACAGCTGTGTGCAACAGCATTATGCAATTTTACATTATATTCAGCCTGTCACTTTATAATCTTGGGCAGTTCATTATAAAATCTAACAAGTTGGCCTTTCTCACTTAAGAGAAATCTGGAACCTGATTGCCTTAAAAAAAGGAAAGTAAATTTTATTAAAAGTCTTAGACTGCATTTACCTCATATTTACTTCTTTTGTGTACTAGAAACCCTGTTGTACATATTTAATTCTTTTAAGTTATTTTAGCTTGGTAACTTAATGTTCGAACCTACAAACTTTATTTTCTTTTGCAAATAATCATCAACCTAGAATTTAATTGCAACACAATGCAAAAAAGTTGACAAAGGGGTATTTTTACCACTGTGTTACATCGCCTTTCCTTTTAACAACACTCAGTAAACGTTTGGGAACTGAGGAGACCAATTTTTGAAGCTTTTCAGGTGGAATTCATTCCCATTCTTGCCTGATGTACAGCTTAAGTTGTTCAACAGTCCGGGGTCTCCGTTGTATTTTACACTTCATAATGCGCCACACATTTTCAATGGGTGACAGGTCTGGACTACAGGCAGGCCAGTCTAGTATCCGCACTTTTTTACTACGAAGCCACGCTGTTGTAGCACGTGCAGAATGTGGCTTGGCATTGTCTTGCTGAAATAAGCAGGGGCGTCCATGAAAAAGACGTTGCTTGGATGGCAACATATGTTGCTCCAAAACCTGTATGTACCTTTCAGCATTAATGGTGCCTTCACAGATGTGTAAGATACCCATGCCTTGGGCACTAATACACTCCCATACCATCACAGATGCTGACTTTTGAACTTTGTGCCTATAATAGTCCAGCTGGTTCTTTTCCTCTTTGGTCCGGAGGACACGACGACCACAGTTTCCAAAAACAATCTGAAATGTGGACTCGTCAGACCACAGAACACTTTTTCACTTTGCATCAGTCCATCTTAGATGAGCTCGGGCCCAGCGAAGCCGGCAGCGTTTCTGGGTGTTGTTGATAAGTGGCTTTGGCTTTGCATAGTAGAGTTTTAACTTGCACTTACAGATGTAGACGAACTGTAGTTACTGACAGTGGTTTTCTGAAGTGTTCCTGAGCCCATGTGGTGACATCCTTTACACAGTGATGCCGGTTTTTGATGCAGTACCACCTGAGGGATCAAAGGTCACGGGCAGTCAAGGTTGGTTTTCTGCCTTGCCGCTTACGTGCAGTCATTTCTCCAGATTCTCTGAACCTTTTGATGTTATTACGGACCGTAGATAATGAAATCCCTAAATTCCTTGCAATAGCTCGTTGAGAAATGTTGTTCTTAAACTGTTGGACAATTTGCTCACGCATTTGTTCACAAAGTGGTGACCCTCGCCCCATCCTTGTTTGTGAATGACTGAGCATTTCAGGGAAGCTGCTTTTATACCCAATCATGGCACCCACCTGTTCCCAATTAGCCTGTTCACCTGTGGGATGTTCCAAATAAGTGTTTGATGAGCATTCCTCAACTTTCTCAGTCTTTTTTGCCACTTGTGCCAGCTTTTTTGAAACATGTTGCAGGCATCAAATTCCAAATGAGCTAATATCTGCAACAAATAACACAATTCACCAGTTCGAACATTAAGTATCTTGTCTTTGCTGTGTATTCAATTGAATATAGGCCGAAAGGGATTTGAAAATCATTGTATTCTGTTTTTATTTACAATTTACACAATGTGCCAACTTCGCTGGTTTTGTAATATTTTCCCGTAAATTTCCCATTTTATAAAAAATAAACAAAAAACATTCCTCTGTCTCTCCAAACGGAACTCTGTCACTAGCCTCATCACAAGAAAGGGGCGGTAATGCACTAAAATCATGGATGACAACCACCGTAAAACTGAAGAGGAAGAAGCCTGGCGAGAACTGCCAACTGCAGTAACTGGAGTGGCAGTTGTCACGAGATTAGAGCCCATAGCAGGAAGTATGAGAAATGAGATGGATGGCTGTAGCCACCATAGCCACAGCTGTGAAAGCTAGCCTTTTATAACGAATTTTTTTTAAATGCAAACATAATTATTATATATTTTATGATAAAATAATTTCTTATAAATAAGCACTTCCTTCGGTCTCCGCTCTGCTTCATGTTGGCGGGCGCGGTGTATTTTGGGAAATTCTCTTACCTCTTGGTTTCAAGTGAAGTCCTGGTAATTTCAAGGGCTGTGTAACCCTTGGTCTTAGCCCTACGGAGTATTGGGGTACCACTTCACCCGACGTGAATGCGCAAAACCAAGGGGTAAGATAAGGACTAAAGGGTAGGACAGACCCTAAGTGTCTTGCCCAAGAACTTATTGCCATTTGTTGCCTAGACCTGGGCTCAAACCTGCAACCTCCTGCCTACCAACCAAGCACATTATCCAACTGTGCCACCAATGCCTCATATAAAAGTAAGCACAACAAAGGATGGATAGTACACTAGAACTAATTCTTAATGTTTTACCAAATCAAATTCAAAAAGCTATCATATACTTCATAAAATTATTTGCATAACTTTTGGATTATGAAGGTTGTCAAACACCAGAGACATCTTGGATGTTTTGTCCTTTGTCTGTCAGTCCCTCATGGGGCTGCCTCCAGTCAGAGCGTGACAGGATGATTGTAGTTCTTCAGAAAGTTCTCAAACATACTGTACTTTACATACAAAGGGGGGCACAGCAGAGGAATGAACCAGAACCAGTACCCATCAGGCTCTGAGCCTCTGAGTGATGCAGGAGGACCTGAGTCGATCACCAGATTTTGCTCGATCAAGCAAACTCCTCTTGCAACCACTTAGTATTAACGTAATTGGCCAAACAGATACTCACTTCCTATTGGCTGAGAGCAGTTTTGTGTCATGTGTGAGCAGCAAAAATCCAAGAGGAGAGATGAGATTTGAGGTACAAACAAGGTATTAAAGGAAAAATCTGGGCACAAAAGGACAAAGTTTTGCTTTCAAAACATGCAGATCTAAATAATGAATAAATGTCTAAAAAATTGAAACTTATCTCTCAAACATTAGAGCAGAGGTGGGTGACTTAAATGACCAAGAGGGCCACATAAAACCATTTTTCCCAGCCTGAGGGCCACATTGTTACAAATTTTCAGAAACAATTAATGAAGAAAAAGAATGTTGAATAAACAACATATGAGAATAGAAATTTGTCTTAAAATTTGAACACTAACATTCTTATATTACAACATAAATACAAGTTATTATGCATAATCAAATAAACTTGACATAGAATTCAAGCCAATTTAGCTTACATACATGGAATTAAAGCCAATGAAGCTATTTTCAGATCAATAAAATAAGTGTCATTCAAATTTTTAAAGATTATTTTGCTGCTGCCATTTTTTACATATAGTATTGAGTAATACTTGATATGTTATTTAAGAGTTTTAGAGATACTATTATAGCAAAGAAAGGTCATAACTTACATAAGCCAATAAATATCAGTCTAGATTAGAATTATTTTTGTTGGATATCTGAGTTTTCTTCATATTCACAGCTGCTGGTTTTGGGAACGAACGGGCCACATTTAATGATGTGGAAAGCCGCACTTGGCCCCCGGGCCGCCACTTGCCCACCCCTGCATTAGAGCATGCTCTTGAATAAAGATAGGATTTTTATTCCATATAGAAATGTAAGAACATCAATGCAATGAGGCTGGCTGTCCGCCATTTTGTCCCCTGATTGTTCCTCTGATTGTGGGTATCACCCCAGATCAGCATGGGCGTGGCTTCAGATGCTCGCCATCAGAGTATTGCATCCTGACCCCGATGGACTATTAACCCAGACTGATAAACTGCTACCACACTACCTGTCTATGTAGGTCACCTGTGATGTAACACCTGTCAGGCTGCAGGTCTGTGACACATTTCACTGTTGTTAACTCAACAATGGTGAGAATGTGAATGTGTGGGAGAACTCAACCGTAAACCTGAGTCAAAGAGCTGCAACCCGGTATCATCATGACGCCTGAGTTATTATCACGTCTCTCAGTTATTGTCAATTCTGATGGGGAATCTTGCCCAGCAGAAAACTACAGTAATTCTGCACAGTCTTGTCTGCTCATCAGGAGATTTCAGCTTAACAAAATATTAAGGAATTCAAATAAGACCTCGAGGCAAATACTGACAACTGGATTTCACACGAACTTGTTACAAAGTCAAGAATTTAGAAATATCTCAAAAGTCTTTCAAAGACTGGTTCTAAACTAGCAATATTACTTTATGTCTTTATTTCAGATTAAGCTCTGATCATTGTTCTAATGTGCTGTGGGATCAAACTTTAGAACAAACTTTATATCAAACTTAAGATCAATTTTTAGGTCACACTTGAGATCAAACTGTAGATCAAACAACTCTTAATCATTCTGCAAACCCTGAATGCTTGCATGCTCTCCAACAAAAATGTAAGACAAAGTAAACTATTCATGTAGAAATATAGTCATGTTGCACATCAAATTAAACAGGAAAGTTTCAGCTACACAAACATATAAGCCATTATTACACACACCAGACGCAACATCAGCACAAAGCAAAAGAATTATCAAATCTGTTTCACTTTGATTCAAACTTGGGTTCCTCTGTATGGATTTCTTTAAATGGAAAAATTTATGAAGTCCTGGTTCATTCTTCCAAAATAAACAAAAAATTAAATATTTATTATTCTTTTATATAACCTGTATAAAACACAGTGGTGCGTGTTAAACGGATCAGTGATGATAAATCTTAACCTGTGCAGCCCCTTTTTAAGCCTTCTGCTTCAAAATGACACACACAAAAAGAAAAGTGTATCGCTGCAGCCACATGGTCTATCTGAATTAATTTGGTGTCGTTATAAATGTTACACTTGAGAGATTTGGCCAGATGTGGAATTATCAGTACATGTGTTACTGGGACAGAATAAATGAAGACAGAAGTCAGAATAATCTGAAAATTTCAGCCTTAAAAAATAACCAAAGATTTTATTGTATCTCTTTGGAATGATGCTGTAACAGCTTTAGAACTCGATGAATGAATGTCACAATATGTGAACAGTTCTTATGCCAAGGTTGAGTCTGATAAAGTGATACAGAGCAAAGTTAGAGAGGTTTTACTACAGAGTGGTCAGGCACGGTTTGGCACCAATAGTCCAGTTTGAAATTTCTGATATACCTAACTTTATATTTCACTTTTATACACTTTTGGTGTTTATTACACCCAATTACAACATTTTTTTTATCTTCTTCTGCTTGTCAATTGCAGTTATATACTGTTTGTAAAAAAAAAAAAAAAAAGAAAAAAGTATAAATATATTTGGTTTCTTTTTTGGAAAAAAAATTAGCCAATACTCTATACATTTTTCCATTCAAAGAAATCCGTACAAAACAATCCAAGTTTGAATCAAAGTGAAACAGATTTGGATATCTGATAATTCTTTTGCTTGGTGTTGCATTTACTGTGTGTAAAATAGCCTATATGGTTATGTAGCTGAACATTTCCTGTTCAGTTTAATGTACAACGTATATTTCTACATGAATAGTTCACTTTTCAATCAATCAATCAATCAATCAAACTTTATTTATAAAGCGCTTCTCATACAATGAATGCAACTCAAAGTGCTTTACATGGAGAAAATTAAAAACATTCCCTTAAACCCACCTTCCCACCCCTGTTTTACATAAATTACCCACACGCATGGACATAAGGCTTCACTCATGCACGCACTCACTAACAGACTCACACACGCACACTCACCCCCACACACTCATACACATACAGGCACAGACTAAAATAGTGCAAGAAACTAAGAGCAAGAACAAAGGCTGAGTACAGACGAACCAGGTGAGAGAGTGTCATCGGAGGAGCCGACTGCACCAGGAGCTGAGAGTCGACCACAGCCACAGGACCCCGACGCAGATCCCAGAGGAGAGCCGATGGTCCTCAAAACTCCTCCAGGAACCTACGAGACAGAGCCCTGCAGCCATAGTCAACCACAGCTCCCGGCGCAGAGGGCTCCCACAGAGGAAACACTGGAGCTCCTAATGCTAAAATAATAAAATGAGTAAAAACTAAGATATCAATAAAAATTAAGAACCAGACCCTAAAATAGTACTACTAAAACATTAAGATAAGAAATGAGTAAACTACATTAAAAAAAACAAAGTGGGAACGTAATATAAATAAATATAATAAGAAAATCTTAATTAAAAGGTAAGCTAAAAAGGTGTGTCTTGAGCCTGCTCTTAAAAACGTGAACATTCTCTGCGGCCCTGAGGTCCTCCGGCAGGCTGTTCCACAGTCGAGGGCCATAAAACTGAAAAGACGCCTCGCTGTGTGTGTGTGTCCTGACTTTTGGGATGACTAGGAGCCCACTGCCGGAGGAGCGCAGGGTCCGCGAGGGTTCATAAGGTAAAAGAAGTTTTGAGAGATAAGAAGGCCCAAGACCATTAAGACATTTAAAAACCAATAAAAGAACTTTAAAATCAATCCTTAAACACACGGGGAGCCAATGTAGTGATTTTAAAACCGGAGTAATGTGGGCCTGCCCTCTGGTCTTAGTCAGGACACGTGCTGCTGAATTTTGAAGTAATTGTAGACCTGAAATTTTCTTTTTTGGAAGACCAGAGAGCAGGGCATTACAGTAGTCAATACGACTGGTGATAAAAGCATGCATTAGCGTCTCCGTGTTAGCCCGAGAGAGAATGGGGCGGATTCTGGCAATACTCTTTAGATGATAAAAACTATTTTTGTTAAATTCTTAATGTGAGGAATAAAATTCAGCTCAGAGTCACATATTGCGCCCAGGTTTCTTACTTGTGATGAAGGATTAAAAGACAGTGCTTGTAGTTTTGATAAAAGCTTCTCTCTCTGGGCCTCAGGACCGATGACTAAAACCTCAGTTTTGTCCTGGTTAAGCTGGAGAAAGTTTTCTGCCATCCATGATTTAATTTCTAAAATGCAGTTAAAAAGAGCATCCATTGGCCTGGTGTCATCAGGAGACACAGAGATGTAAAGCTGTGTATCATCAGCATAACTGTGGAAGTTAATTCCATGTCTCCTGATGACACCACCAAGAGGGAGCATGTACAGGTTAAAAAGAACAGGGCATAAAACAGAACACTGGGGCACACCACATGTGATTTTATGGACTGGAGAGGAGCATGTGTCTACACTTACCATGAATGTTCTGTCTGTGAGGTAGGAAGTAAACCATTTATGTGCAGTGCCAGAGAGGCCAACAAGGTGTTTAAGTCTGTTTAAAAGAATTGTGTGGTCTACTGTATCAAAAGCAGCGCTTAGATCCAGTAGAACCAACACTGTCACTTTCTGTGAATCATGATTTAATCTAAAATCATTTAAAATGGTTGTTAAGGCAGTCTCTGTACTGTGGTTTACCCTAAAACCAGACTGACATTCCTCATGAATATCGTGTGAATTTAAAAATGAATTGAGCTGGTTAAAAACCAGTTTCTCTAAAACTTTACTTAAAAATGGCAAGTGAGACACTGGTCTGTAATTATTAAAATCATTAAAATCAAAATTGCTCTTCTTCAACAGGGGTCTCACCACTGCTGCCTGAAAGCAGCCGGAAAGACCCCCGTCTGAAGAGAGCAATTCATCATAGTTAAAAGCTCCTCTCTAAAAGAACCATAAAATAACTTAAAAAAATACGGATGGAATTGGATCTAAAAGACATGTGGTGGGCTTCATAGAGGAGAAAACTTCATAAAGCATCTCATCATTAACCAGGACAAAACTGTCCAGTGTTTCCTCAGGTGAAGACAGACACTCAGATGGATTAAAAGCAGTAGTTATACAGGATAAAATGTCACTTCTGATAGTATCAGTCTTACCCCTGAAGTGGGCTACAAACCCCTCACAGAGAGTGTTTGTAGGAGTGTATGTGAAATTTGTTAAAATCAGGGTTAAAAAGATGGTCAATGGTAGAAAAAAGTACCTTTGGGTTGTTTTTGTTGTTCCTGATTATTGTAGCAAAATATGAATTTCTTGAATTTTTAACAGCAAGGTTGTATGATTTGAGATGTTCTTTATATATTTGAAGATTAACTGTGATTTTATTTTTCCTCCATTTTCTTTCTGCCACCCTGCATTTTCTTTTCAGTTTCTTGACTTTCTCATTTATCCATGGGGTTGCAGGCTTAGAGTGAGCCTTTTTCGATTTAATTGGTGCAACTGAGTTGAGAGCACATTCCAGTTCATTGTTAAAATAACCACAATAAAATCACAGGGGGGCAGGCAGAACAATTGGAGGGCATTTTTCTAAAACACTGATGAAATTTGCAGCCACCCCAGGGGTCAGATGACGCATCCTCACAGTTCTCACAGAGGTCTCCCACTCGATAAAAACGGTGATATTAAAAAACACACAGAAGTGGTCAGAGACAGCCAAGTCAACAGCAGAGGTCACACTGGCAGACAGGCCATAGGTGATGAGCAGGTCCAGGGTGTGTCCTCTGATGTGTGTTTGGTGCATGACGTGTTGCTTAAAATCCATATAGTTAAGAACATTTAAAAATTCCCTGGAAATGGGGTCTAAAATATTATCTGTGTAGATTAAAATCACTGGTTAAAATAATCATATCATATGAAATGTGTAAAATAGATAAACATTCTGAGAATTGGTGGATAAAAAGGCTGCACTTTTTTGGTGGTCTGTAGACTGTCACAGATAAAATTTTAGGGTTGTTAAAAACAATGGAGTGGTGTTCAAAACTTATGTATTGTTGAAATAAAACAGGTTTGGTGGCCAAAGTGTTCATTGTAATTGAAGCAGTGCCACCTCCCCTTTTACCTCTCCTTGTAGAAAAAGCAAAGTTAAAATTTGGTGGAGAGGCCTCAGTGAGAACAACTGGAGCATCCATACCCAGCCATGTTTCAGTTAAAAACAGACACTCAAGTTTGTGCTCTAAAATCAGATTATTTACAATAAAAGACTTGTTCAGCAGAGAGCGGACATTCAACAAGGCCATGTTTTTGGTAACTGGGGGCTGATTAACTGGTTTTTTTTGTGGTAACAATGTTTTAGGGACAGGTTTAAGATTATTTAGGTTAATGGATGATCTGTGGGTTTTATGCATAGGCCGCTCCCTGCTGATAATTACGGGGATGAGTGAACTGTCTTTTGGAGCAATGATGGATGATGGAGAGGTGTGTTGAGCACATTGTCATGTGGATTCTAGTGTGAGTTCTACGTTTTGAGAGAGAAGGTGTGATCCAGAGAAGTTGGGATGGAGACAGTCTTTTCTGAACAGTCCAGGTCTATTGAAAAATGCAAGAAAATTGTCAACATATGAGATATGGTTAGCAGTACAGTATGATTTGAGAAATTTGTGTAAGAGTCTAAGGCGGCTGAATTTGATGTCTCCAAAACGGGGTGGTGGGAGGGGACCTGAGACTATGACCTGTTTGTTCAAACTGTGGATTGTGGTGATGAGGGTCATGAAGTCTACTTTAAGTGTCTCTGACTGTTGTAGTCTCAGGTCATTAGTGCCTGCGTGAACAACGACGGTTGATATGGAGGGGTGATGATGGAGGATGTTGGGGGCAGAGTCTGTGATGTCTCTGACAAGTGCACCTGGGTGGCAAGAGGTATGACCGTTGTTTACTCGCACGTGCCGAACCATCGACGTGCTGAGGACCAGCACGGTCGACTCAGGCCTGACTGCTGGAGGACGGGTCGCCGCAGACCGAGATGGACTGGGAAGCGCCACAGCACCGTTTGCAGGAGCCGAGGCACCTCTGTGCTTACCCCGTGCGCTCCCGCTGAAGGGCGCGCCAGCGGGGTCTCCCACCTCACGACGGGCTGGCGAGCATGGCATGGAGAGGCAGAGGCAGGAGCGGAGCCAGCGGCGGAGCCCCCCAGCGCACCCCCGGTGGTCCGACCAGGCATACGGAGGGGAGCCGCGGAGACTCCGGCTGGTGCTGCAGTTGATGGTTGGCGTAGCGACCCGAGCTCCGGCTCCTGCAGTAGCCTCAGAGGTGGTGGTGATCTGAGCCGCCAGGAACCCCGTCCCCATTCGATTAGGGAGCCGGAGTGTATTGCAGCAGCCTGGTACGAGTTTTGACACCGGAGCCACAGCACTGAGGGCGGACTGGAGGCGGCAGGACGGATGGACCCGCTGCCAGCGGGGGAAACTCCTCGAGGTCCAGGATGTTGAATTTGTCCCCCAGCACTATGACTCAGGTGGGAGGGGAGCAGGACAACCTGCTGCCCCGCGTCCTATGGCGATGGCACTTTCGAGCCCCGACAGCAATCCATGGGTCAGACACTGGAGTGGAGCTTATCGGGCCTTTAGATCTAGGTCTTGCCCCTTGCTGAATCCAGCACTGTTGATCTGGATCCTTACCAGGGCGGGATACGGAGGGACGGGACTCAGAGTCAGGGGAGCACGGGGCCGTGTCAGCTAGCTGGGTGCTTGTGGCGGCAGCTCGGGGCTTGGCCATAATGACGTCCAGATCCTTTTCCTTTTCGTTCTTAATTAAGCTGGATACCTGGTGCTCAAGCTTGGCCACCTACTGACTCAGACCAGCACAAATGTCACATATGGAGAAGGAGGCAAGTGACGGCATGGCTCACCTGTAGCCGGCGTAATCATGTGGTTTTGGCAGTAATTTTAGGGGCATCCGGTGGTTAAAAGCAGTAATCCGGTTAAAATCAGGTTAAAAAAAAAAAAAACATCCACAATCGTTGGTAGATCCTAAAAAGTGTGTTTCAATCAGGTAAAAACTGATTTGTTTGGGAGCTCGGCGTCTGTGTGTCCGCTCACTGGCGCATGCTCAGAGCTCATCAACTGTGTGCTAGGACCACCATCCTTACCTTTTTTGTTGAAGAGCATGCAAGTGCCCAGAATTGGGTAGTTTGGGGCTATTAATCCACAGTGGACGAATTGAGCAGATATTCCAGTCACATGATACGGATATTAGCATTGCTTCATCATGGCAACACATGACAGATTGAAAACAGTCCACAAACTTCACAGTGGAAAATTTCATTGGAGTATACATTTGGTATTGAAAGTTTTCCTCTTTTAGATTTTGAACCTGGAGACATGCATGAATTTAAGGCCCTAAATCACCAAAAAACACCAAAAGCATAAAAACCAGCCCATCATTTTTTAAGGGATTACACCAGAGCTGAAGCCAAACTCTTCTCCTGCTTCAGTGTCCATTTCCAGTGTTTACTTTTATTTAAACTTCAACCTTATTATTAATCTGTGGAAAAAGAGTTTTCAGCAGCAGGCAACAGCACACCAATACATGATAAACTACAAAAGCACTCGGAGAGCGCTGACCTCCGCCAGCGCCACAGTCCTCACCCATATTGGGATTTTCACCATTAAAATATTAGTCCTACCTTTATTTCAAATTCTAAATATTTAGATTTCTGCACCATGAAAACATACCAATAGCAATTGGATTCATCATGATATCTATTTTAGTTCAGTAGTTATTCAAGAAAATTGCATTTTTCCCAAAGTGGAATCATTTGTTCCTTGTCACAATCCGTACATTTCCTGAAAATTTCATAGAAATCTGTCCATCACTTTTTTACTTATGCTGTTAACAGAGAAACAAAAAAAGGATTACATTATAAAATCTGACCACAAAATGACAAAGTTTTGCTTTCAAAACATGCAGATCTGCTCTCAAAGATGAGAAAATACAGACGGGCCCGTTTTAAGAGGAGTTTTGTTTTCCATCTGCTCTGGCTATACTGAACAATCTACCTCCTTGACTTAACCCACATGCCAGACATTGACAATGTTAAAGGTGTAGTCAGTGATCTTATAATCTTCTAATCTAATGCAGTATTTGTCAAAATCACCGTATTTCTCCTCTCCATCCACAAGATGTCCCCACTGACAGCATGTTGAAAAAAAAGTTCTGAATTTCAGCAGGTAAATTCTGTGGCTCAGGACGAGTTACCAAAACAGAGTACACCCCCCCACATCCAGGGGGCGATCATACTCATGTGCAGATCAGACAGAGGGGGGAGGGGGAGTCATCGATTGCGTAGCGTGCGCAGTTAGCGTAAGAGAGAGATACAATAGTTGCAGTAGCAATGACTGAAAAACAGCCCAAAAGAAAAAGGTCAGAGGAGTGAAAAGTGAAAAAGAAGGGCTATGACCATGAAAGAGCGAAGACTTGGGTCAACATTGGTGTTGTTTTCCGACGGTGGAGGGAACTCCGCAAATTGAAAGACCTGAAAACGGACGCGGATGTCGCCGTCCGTCTGCTGGATAGGTAAGCAACATTAGCTTCGTGGTGCTTCACATAACAGTAACAGCCGTCAGGCATTCATCTTATTGTCTAATCTGCCAAAATGTACTGTTGTTGTGATGATATCAATATTGTCAGTCGAGTTGTCTGACCAGTCGGGGTTTCCTTAGCTACGTTGGTCAGCTACGCAGTTTCTACGGCCGTTTCCATGACGATGTACGTCCATCAGCTTTGGGAGGTGGGTCTAAATTCGAATATCGACAAACCCTCCACTCGTTTTCTCCCACATCGCTGACTGCACCTTTAAGTGCTGACTTGCTCTTACTTGTACACTTTTTTTTGTGATTGTCCATTGTTCTGTTTGTGTCCTGAGTGATGGTGTGCTTTGGCAACATGATATGGAAGGCTGTGGAAACAAATTTCCCTTTTTTGGGGACAATAAAGGTTCATCTGTTTAAAAGGTCTCAAAACGAAAAGGCTTCACTCTCAAGACTTGAAACTTTGCTTTCAAACATTAGAGTGTGCTCTCAAATGAAGATAGGATTTTTATTCCTTAAATAATGCAAATCAAACTCTGTAAATTAAAAACCATAAAGCGTTAACCTGGATGTCAGGGATTTATCATGCCAGTGTTCAGCTGAGACAATCATGAAGAACCAAATAAATCACGTATTTACTTTTCTAATCCGTTAATTAACCTTACGTTAAGCATTTCTGGCTGTTAGCTAAGCTACAGTTTCCTTTTTTTCTTGAGCAGAAACAGAAATCTGATAAATTACTGGACTGAGGAGATAAAGCTATATATATTTATTAAATACAGCACAGGCCAAAAGTTTGGACTCACCTTCTCATTCAATGTGTTTTTATCACTAATTATTACATTGTATATTCTCTCTGAAGTAATGATGGCCACTTGTTTCTCTTGACTTAGCTGATTGGCTTTTGCCATAATATTAATTTTAAAAGTGCCTAATAGGGCTGTCGGCTGTGCATCAGCCTGACTTCTGAACAACATAAATGATGGTCCCAACCCCATTAATAAGGCACAAAATTCCATTAATTAACCCCGGAAAGGCACACCTGAGAAGTGAAAACCATTTCAGGTGACTACCTCTTGAAGCTCCTAAAGAGAATGCCAAGAGTGTGCAAAGCAGTAATCAGAGCAAAGGGTGGATACTTTGAAGAAACTACAATATAAGATATGTTTTCCTTTATTTCACACTTTTTGGTTAAGTACATAATTCCTCGTGTTCATTCATAGTTTCTATACCTTCAGTGAGAATCTATAATGTAAGTAGTGATGAAAATAAAGAAAACACACTGAATTAGAAGGTGCGTCCAAACTTTTGGCCTGCACGGTACATGTTCTCTTGAAAGACAAACACAATATACAGTCCTGCTCAGTATTATTGGCACCCCTTCATTATTTGCATTATTTAACAATATCTCCAGAAATAAACTGAAATGTACCAAATTTATGTCATCAGGATCTTTTAATTGAAGGTCCAAAATACTTTCACAAAAAAACTAGTTTTACAAGTTACATATTGCTATTTCAAAGAGGAAAACTGAAAAAAAGCATGTGCAGCAATAATGGCACCCCTCTTCAGTATTTTGTTGCACACCCTTTGGCACTGATCACAGCCTCCAAATGTTTCTTGTAGCCATCTGTAAGCTTCTTGCACTTCTCAGCTGGTATTTTCTCCCACTCTTCTTTTGCAAATTGTTCAAGCTCTTGAACATTTGCAGGTTTCTTTTCCCCAATAGCAGATTTCAGCTCAAACCAAAGATTTTCAATCGGATTGAGATCAGGACTCATTGCTGGCCATTTTAAAACAGTCAATTTTTTCCTTTTCAACTATTCGTGCATGCTTTTGGATGTGTGCTTTGGGTATTTGTCTTGCTGAAGGACCTACGATCTTCGACTCAAACCAAGTGTTCTTGCACTGGGTAGGACATTTGATTTGCCACAGATGAGTCATAATGTGGTTCCATACTGATTGCAGCAAAGGGTGCCAATACCAGTGACACAACAAACTTTGCTTTTCAATTGTTTTCCTCCCATGTTTTATTGTTTAAAATGACTGTTTATCAATTGCTCTTTTGTGTCGAACACGAGTTCTCCATAGAATTAAATGTTTGACTTGATTCATTTTTTTTCCAGAAGATAATATTCAACATTCTGTACTTAAACTTCATGGGTGCCAATAATGATGAGTAGGACTGTATTAATCCAATTGTAGGTTTAGTGCTGGTCCAGTAGGGGGCAGTGATGTGCTTTATACGACAGATGCCACCCACCAGAAAAACAAACGAAGAAGAAGAAGGAATAAGTGGGACTCCCGTGCCCCTCGGGTCAACTTTGGCACTTTGGTTTTTGTGCATAACATCCCTATGGGGCTGTATTTATGTCAGGTTTCAGTATTTTTGTTTTTTAAGTTTTTTAACTCGGGGTAACCCAGATCATCACACCTGTGGCCCTCATGGGTATTATTTACCCCACTGACTCCCATGTTAAGCACATCTTTAATGCACTGCCACAGAAGTTAAAATTTTTATTTTAGGTTTTCATGCCTTGGTGTTGAAATTCCGTAAAAACTACAGTTTTACATTGTTTCAACCAGGTGGTGAAATTTTCTAAACTCTGTGCATCTCCCACTGAGCGGCTAAATAAGCATTTTCCATTATTTCTTTTAATTTCTGAGGTAGATTTTTCAGATGGATTTTTGTAAATTTGTTATAAATGTTAATTAAAATCTTAAACATTAAAGTTATTTTTATGTTTTCAAAATCATTTCTCGGAGGTGTTGCCAAAATGTTCTTTCAGACAGATGTTTTTAAATGTCATCTTATTCTTCTTAAAATGCTCTCTTATTTTAATCAGTCTTCCTGCAATCTATTTTAACAACTTTCTTTACTAAGTCTGTAGGGTACATGGGTTCGAGATTGAGACATCGATGAAGTTCAAAAGTTTGTTAATGTGTAATTGTTAAAGGTGCTATGAGGAGAATCCATTTTTGGTGACATAAGAACTCTGCTACCCATGAGCATGTGCAGCGACTGTCATAAAGGCTTGACCCAAGCCAAAGCGTGTGTTTGTTGTTTGGTTGCTAATGAATGCAGCTTGGACCGTCCTCAGAGCTCTGCATTGCTTTACAACTTCTTTTTTCAACAACTTAGAGAATGCAAAGCGACGAGGTAATGTATCTCTTTCTAGTTACGTAGCGGTAGTTTTTGATGTGTGACAACAAGCAATTTTTGGAAAACTCAGTATCATAGTTTTGTAGCCGGCTATATATCACTGCTTACAGCCTGGTGCTCTAAGACGTGTCTGAATAATATAAATTTGCTCTAGTTTTAATTGTCTTGTTCCCGAAGTTGAGCATCCAGGCCAGTCCAGCCCTGTCCGACCCGACCGCGAAGCTAAGGAATAGCATTTATAGATAACCTATTTTCATGCTATAAAACTCATCTTAAAGTGTGTATTTTGATCAGGCATATATCTAAAAGTGAGACTTTTTTGTAATCACTTAAAAACTCCTCATAGCCTCTTTAAAGGAACTATTGTGTGGCATTGACAGTGAGCTGGAAAGTCTCAAAACTTGGTTTGGTGAAAATAAATTATCCCTTAATGTTAAAAAAAAAACTAAATTCACGGTTTTTGGAAATCAAATGAAATAAATTGGGATATTAGAGTTAAAATCTGTAATGTTTGCATAGAAAGAGTTTTCATAACCAAATTTTGAGGTTGTAATTGATAACATGGAAAAAACATATTTATTGCATAAAAAGCAAAATTTCAAAATCAGCTGCAATTCTGTCAAAATCTAGATATGTTTTAAATTATAAAGCATTGAGAATGTAAAACATATATGAATTCAATAGTTGTCTTACAAAAAAAGAGCCATACGTATCAACAATACAGATTATTAGGCTCACAGTGATCTTTGTTTTTAAATTCACACATTATGACATTTTCTGACTTGTTTTATCACAAAATAATGTTACTAATGTTTACTGCAAAGCTAAGCTCTCTTCCAAGTGCTGTGCAAAAGTTCTTCTCAATTCAGGAGAATCAATATGATTTAAGAGGTGTTTGCATGTTTTCTGTTCAGAAAGCTAGAAAAGGTATAAAAAGGAGATGTGTTTCTGTTGTTGGGGTTAAACTATGGAACGATGCAAATATAAATTTAAAAGCTGCAAGTCTTGTTATATCTTCAAAAAAATGGTTTCCAAAGTTATTTTTGAAAATTATAAGTGTTGATCATGTAATGATGTTAATGTTGTCGATTCTTTATCTTTGGTTTTTTGTACCTTATTTTGGTTAAATATGTGGGCTAGGCTCAGATAAGCATTTTGTTTCTGTCTATGCCTTTTCATTAACTACTTGATATAAGTCTGGTTTGTTTAAAATGCCTGTCTTGTGACAAATATTTTACAATGTATGCTGACTGAATAAAATCCTACCTTCCTACCTGCCTAGTGTCACAGCACTATTTTTATGCTTACTCAGCAATTAGAATGTTTATTTCACACCTTATCACAACCAACAATAAACAATCAGAGCTATCCACTGCTCTATGAAGGTGGAAGTATGATATATGAACATCTACAGTGGTACGTCTATTGGCTAAGGGAACACATCTATAACACTGCAGACTCGGATGTTTGCGATTACATGGGTCTATAAGTCTGACATCAAATGTACTGAATGAATCTTGCTTCAATTCATCACTTGACCAACTGCGCCGCCATTTTCCTCCATCTCCAAAATGTTGGTACACCAGCATCAAAGTTGACGCACTGGTCAGGGCTGGGCGATATTACCTAATCTCAGTATCATGATTAATTGAAGCTCTTACCTCGATTACAATTAATGAATGATTATTTTATGCTGTGCTGGACAAATTAGTGGTGATACCCAAGGTCATCGACACGGTCTTCCTGCAGTACTTAAACTTATTTTCCTTTTTGTCTTTCTGCTCAATGTCCTTCTGCATGTCCTTCACTCTTGGGGAAAGTGAACGAAATCTGGATGGAGGGGGTGCAGTCACGTGAGTTACATAGGGAAAAATAATCAAAATAATCAACCTCAGTAAAATTACTTCGATTACAGGGTCTAAATGTCAATTTCCCAGCCCTAGTACTGGTGAGCACATTCTCCTGCAAAGTTTATTTTTATAAATCACAACCTTTGCATGGGAAGTCACTTATGCCACTTTCAAGCCCTGTTTTTGTGCAGGGTGAGCTTTATAAATGAGGCCCCAGGTCTACATCAGGTGTTTATCAGGCCTGCTGATGATGACATTAAGGGAGAACACTCAAACTCAGGCGTCAATCATCATTTATTTATACATCACTCTTAATTGCAGCCCCCAATCAGGAAATAGAGTCCAATTTTTGGTTTGTTTATTTATTTGTCTGTTTAGGTCCCATCGTGACTCACCACGAGCCCTCATTCACCTCGTTGCCCTCCTTGGCCTGTCAGCCTCAGGCCGTGTTGATCTCCACCGTCTGAGCCACGGCACAGACTCCGCCCCCTTCCTCCTGCAGGATCAGCAGATCCTCCACAGTCTGCTGCTCATGGACCATGATGCACTGCTCCACCTCATCTGCGATCACCACCTCCACTAGCTCTGGCCCCACCCCTCCTGGTAGCGAGCTCTCCGTGGTGAGCAGCACAGGGGCGGAGCTCTGAGAGTGCAGTTCCTCTGATTGGACATAAACCAGGGCGTGTTTGACATTGTGTAATGACTCTGTGTCTCCTTCCTCTTGCACCCTTATCCTCTTCGCTTGCCCCGCCCCCCTTTCCTCGAGGGGCGTGTACTTCCTGGGTCGCCCTCTGATTGGCTTCAGGTGTCCAGGCTCCCTGCTGTCTGGCAGCACACCACGTCCTTCCTTTGACTCCACACCCTCCCTCTGATCTTGTTCGGGTGACTCCGCCCCCTCCTGGCTGGCTCCTCCCCCTGCTCGGTGCTGAGCCTGGTGTCTGAGCAGACTCTGTCTGACGGTGTACGAGGCGCCGCAGTGGCAGCTGAACGGTTTCTCATCAGAGTGAGCCGATTGGACGTGTCGCCTCAGTTTGGTGGCCAACGTGTAGCCTGAGAGAATCAGACAAACACATGAACACGTTATTTTATAAATTTATCAAAGGCAGGTCTTTATATTTACTCATTATAAACAAGCTATTTTCAGATTTATCATGAGAATATTTATTCATTAATGTATCATATACATGTAATTTTAATTAATATTTCTAAACATATCATATATTTACAATAAACACTTGAAAATGAAAGCATAAATATAATTGAATCTGAATGCATGACCCGGCCTTCACACAGGTATACAACATTTAGGTTTATTATGTTAGATCAGGTTGAAGGAAAAGTTCGGTTTCTACAGCTTTCACTTTGTTTATAGAATGAACTAGAACAATATACTCACCCAGAAGGCTTTCCTGATCCAAACAGTGCTTCGGGAGATATTTAGATCCAAAATCGAGCGGTGGACATCCGTATAATGGTAGCACATAGGGCATACAGCGCTGCTCCTAAAACTGCATTAATCGTCCAAAAACTCATTAGTTTCACCAATATTTCATCATGGTCCGCTCACGCTACTCCTCCATTACAGTCTGTGTCACTCCAGACATGTTTTTGTGACTATGCCGACCTCTGAACTGAAGAGGAAGAGCGCTTGCCTCCGCGCCTGCGCAGTACTCTCTGGAGTGCTGCCTCTGCGTCCTCCTTTCTATGAGCTCCTCATCTGCAAACTCTGGCTCGAAACTGTAAGGACACCCATCATATTCAAAGTTCTCCTCCACAACATCTTCATCTGATAGATATTCATTTTGCACAAAACTGGAAGAAGAAAGTTGTTGTGTAGCTGGCGGTCTTCCCCTGAAACAATGAGCCGCACTGCGCATGCGCGGAGGCAAACATTCTTCTTCTTCAGTTCAGAGGTCAGCACAGTCACAAAACATGTCTGGAGCGACACAGACTGTAATGGAGGAGTAGCCCGAAGGGACCATGAAGAAATATTGGGGAAACTAATGAGTTTTTGGACGATTAATGCAGTTTTAGGATCGGCGCTGTATGCCCTATGTGCTACCATTATACGGATGTCCACCGCTCGATTTTGGATCTAAATATCTCCCGAAGCACTGTTTGGATCGGGAACGCCTTCTGGGTGAGTATATTGTTCTACTTCATTCTATAAACAAAGTGAAAGCTGTAGAAACTGAACTTATCCTTTAAGTTCAATTTGCATTATACAACATTTATACACATTATCTTCACTCATGCACATCCTTAACAACTGACTATACTAATTTACACCCTTCATGCTTTACATATTTGATTTGATCTTACAAAAGTATTTGAAGTAACTTTAAGTAATTTGGTTTAAGTTGGCCTTTCTGATTGTTTAGTTTGGCCCAATTCAGTTTAACAGTTAGAATCAGAATCAGAATCAGAATCAGAATAGCCTTTATTGTCATTATACAGGATGTACAAAGAGATTGGAGAGCTTCTCTTTCAGTGCAATAGTAAGTTAAGTTAAAAAAGTATACAAAAATAGTATAATTAAATATACAAGATAAGACGCAGACTTGTGCACAGCACAATTGAGGCTCAGTGTACAATATGAGGTAGATGATAAATATTGATGAAAAATAGTCCAATTCCCAGATCTTAGTATTTCTATGTTGTTCACATAGTATTGCACCGACACCAGAATATGTATTAATTTTTAGTGCAAATGATGAATGGTATATACAGATGAGTAAAAGTTACATATAATTGTATTGCACATGAGTTGTTAAATAAATAAATATAAGTTTTCAAGGTAGCGTTAAAAAGTAGCAGCAATCGCAGTGGCAGTAATATGAATATTGCACATTTTGCATTACGCTAATGCCCGGAATCGTTGTATGTCCGAGTTCAGGGTGGTGATGGCTCTCGGGAAGAAGCTGTTTCTCAGTCTGTTTGTCTTTGTTTTGATGCACCTGTAGCGCCTGCCAGAGGGCAGCAGGTCAAACAGCTGGGCACCAGGATGTAAACTGTCCTTGATGATGTTGTGAGCTCTGCTGAGGCACCGGGTGGAGTAGATGTCCATCAGGGAGGGGAGGGGGCAGCCGATGATCCGTTGTGCTGCCTTGACTGTCCTCTGAAGCCTCCCTCTGTCCACCTCAGTGCAGCTCCTGTACCAGGTGGAGACGCAGTAGGTCAGCAGGCTCTTGATGGACGAGTGGTAGAAGGCCAGCAGCAGCTCCCTGTTGAGGTTGTTCCTCCTGAGGACTCTCAGGAAGTGTACACACTGCTGGGCCTTCTTTATGACAGCCGTGATGTTGGCTGTCCAGGTGAGGTCATCGGAGATCTGGACTCCCAGGACCTGAATGTGTGGACCCTTTCCACACACTCGCCGTTGATGTAGAGGGGGGGCGGGTCACTCCTGTTCCTCCTGAAGTCCACGATGATCTCCTTAGTTTTTTGAGTGTTCAGGGCCAGGTTGTTGTCGGAGCACCAGGTCATCAGCCTCTGGACCTCCTCTCTGTAGGCTGCCTCGTCTCCCTGTGAGATCAGTCCGACCACTGTGGTGTCGTCAGCAAACTTGATGATGATGTTGTTCTCATGGGCCGGACTGCAGTCGTAGGTGTAGAGGCAGTACAGGAGGGGGCTCAGCACGCAGCCCTGTGGTCATCCGGTGCTCAGACTGCGGGTGGAGGAGAGGTGGGGGCCGAGTCTCACAGTCTGGGGTCTGTTGGTCAAAAAGTCCTTTATCCAGCTGCATGTGAGGGGGGGGGGGGAGGCCTGGGGTGTCCAGTTTTATGGTCAGTATGTCCGGGATGATGGTGTTGAAGGCTGAGCTATAATCCACAAAGAGCATCCTGGCATAGCTGTGCTGTTGTTCCAGGTGACTCAGCACCGCGTGTTAACTGCCTTATTACATTAGCAAGGAGGTGATGTTCTCACCCGCATCTGTTTGTTTTTCATGTTTGTTTGCTTGTTTGTTTGTTCTTGTCTGCAAAACAACTCAAAAAGTTATGGATAGATTTAGATGAATTTTCAGGTAATGTCTGGATTGGGACAAGGAACAAATAATTAGATTTTGGTGTTGATCCGGATCAGCGTCTGGAATCGCCAATATGAAAAATGTGATTTTTGTGAATAACTACTGAACTAAAATAGATATCATTATGAATACAATTGCAAATGGTATGTTTCCATGGTCAAGGAATCTAAATATTTAGATGAAATAAAGGTAGGACTAATATTTATGGTGAAAATCACAATATGGGTGAGGGTGCTCTCCGAGTGCTTTTATAGTTTGACATTTTGATTTGGCCTAATTTGGTTTAGTTTTGCCTTATTTGGTTTCATTAGAGGTTTGTCTGAGTTGAATGCTTAATCTGTTTTATTTGGTTTGATTTGAAAATTACGGAGCCCCTTAGGCGCCACAGAGGACAAAATAAAACAAAATATATAACTCGTAGCACATACGAGCTGGCAGATCACATTTGTGGCTTGTCCTTATTCTTGTCCGCTACGGCTTCCCGTAGAGAAGCCGGACATTCACAAACACACACAATGGAGAGAAGAAGTGAGCTAGTTAACTTTCACTTCCACCTCGGACTGTCATATAATGACATACTTGTTGCTCTTGTCATGAGAGATGGAATAATCTGAAGTAGAACTTTGCTGCTTATACTAAAACACAGCAGGCTCAGCCGGTGTACTGTATTAAATGAACTGGTGACCGTCCAGGCAGAAGTGAGGGGGGCGTGTCTGAAGGACCCTTTTGTTTACTATCTGAACACCTCCCGAATCAATTGTATACACAAAAATGAGCTCTTTACACCCATTTACTTAGTGGTGGAAGTGACTTCACAACATTGAGCGTGACGACGAAGGATTTTGAAGGATTACAGACTTATTTAACAGCGTAAAGAAACGTAAGGTAATATATAGGTAAATATCTTAGATGTCTGATCAAAATGACAAATTTCCGACTGTGTCAACTGGTGATGGCCCCGAAACCCGCATTTTACCGTCACTTCGGCGTATCAACAAACAATGTGTTCATGTTCAACGTATAACGGAGTGGGGAGGACTTGAAAATAGGTACAGAGGAGTAGGTTTTTACAATGTGGAGGAAATTTTAGCTTCATCTTGTGATCAAACTGATGGCATATGTGTCTGCATTAAGTGTAAGCACAAGAGTGCATTTCTGTAAGCATGCTGAATTTGAGGGATATATTCTACTGTAGTTAGTGGTTTTGTTGACGACAAATGACTCGTCCTTGTAACCCATAGTAGAAAATTAATCCCTGTTAAGATCTTCATAATGTGATGGTCGAATGATACTTTGTAAACTGTGCAGCCTTTTAAGAGTTTGACGATCACTGACTTTTGACATCAGATCGGGGCACGTGGCGTTGTTGAATGCTGTTTGAATCAAATGGTAATCTCAATAAATGTTTTAACTGTTAAACATTGGTGTGTTGTCTTTAATTTGCTGACCTGTTGAAAATATATGTAATTACCTTTTTTTACTGACATTGATAAACAGCAGATAAGTTGTGAATGTGACTGGGAAAATACAACTTTATTATAGTTCTGTGACCATGAAGGTTTTTGTGATATGTCAACATTTACAACTGCGGTCACGTCAGCTATCTCTCGATTTTGCGTGGTCAAGCCAGCTGCTCCAACATTTCAAGTGCGCTCTTATTACAGACTGTATGGCAAGCGCACAAAAATAAGTGGAAAAGTCAGCACTAACTTACTTATAAAAGCGTGTGTTAAATTCAGGTTTACAAAATAAAAAGTGGTTGTGAAATACAATAAGATTTTCTAAAAAATATGAGAACTACATTAAAATGTTATTTTCACATTTACAGAATGGAATACATTAAAATTATTAAAACTATTAAATGTGTCCAAATGCATTAGAAAGAGGTGTGTGTCATAGAGCAGGCTTAAGTCTACTGTCCAACACTGATTTTGAACCAACAGATCACATGACCTGGGAATTATTGAGCTATAATGCCCATATTTACTTTATAAAAGACATAAAAATTCCCCCCCAAAATATGAAATTTGTGTGTCCAAATGCAATAAAAAGTGGTATGTGTCAAAGAGTCAGTATTATTTATTTTGAGCCAATAGGTCACATGACCTGCGACTCATTGACCTATAATGCTCAGATTTGCATTATAAAATACATTAAAATTCATTTTAAAAAAAACAATTTGAAATATGCCCAAATTGAATAAAAAGTGGATTGTGTCATTGAGCATGCTTACTGTCCTACGCTGATTCTGAGCTAATAGGTCACACAGCCTGAGACTTATTGAGCTATGAATTTTTTATGTATTTTATACTGTAAATATGAGTATTTTAGCTCAATAAGTCCATGGATAAGTCCAGGCCATGAGTTCTGATTGCTAAAAAATTAAGACAGAATGGTAGATCTAATGCTGCTCCTTGACACACACCACTTTTTATTGCAGTTGAACGCAAAACATTCTATGAATTTTTAATATATTTAATACTGTAAATATGAGCATTATAGCTCAATAAGTCCCAGGTCATGTGACTTGTTGGCTCAGAATCAACCCAGAATGGTAGATCTAAGCCTGTTCTATGAGACACACCATTTTTTTATTGCATTTGGACACACTTTATATTTTTTATGAATTTTTAATTTATCTTTTAAAGTAAATATGAGCATTAGAGCCCAAATACCTCCCAGGTCACGTGACCTGTTGGCTCAGAATCATGTAGGACAGTAGACTTCAGCCTGCTTGATGAGAAACACCACTTATTTTTGCATTTGGACATGTTTCATATTTGTATGAATTTGTAATGTCTTTTATAAAGTAAATATGGGCATTATAGTTCAGTAATTCCCAGGTCATGTGATCTGTTGGCTCAGAATCAGTGTGGGACAGTAGACTTAAGCCTGCTCTATGACACACACCTCTTTCTAATGCATTTGGACACATTTAATATAGTTTTAATACATTTTAATTTATTCCATACTGTAAATATGAAAATAACATTTTAATGTAGTTCTCATATTTTTTAGAAAATCTTATTGTATTTCACAACCACTTTTTATTTTGTAAACCTGAATTTAACACACGCTTTTATAAGTAAGTTAGTGCTGACTTTTCCACTTATTTTTGTGCGCTTGCCATACAGTCTGTAATAAGAGCGCACTTGAAATGTTGGAGCAGCTGGCTTGACCGCGTGAAATCGAGAGATGGCTGACGTGACCGCAGTTGTAAATGTTGACATATCACAAAAACCTTCATGGTCACAGAACTATAATAAAGTTGTATTTTCCCAGTCACATTCACAACTTATCTGCTGTTTATCAATGTCAGTAAAAAAAGGTAATTACATATATTTTCAACAGGACAGCAAATTGAAGACAACACACCAATGTTTAACAGTTAAACATTTATTGAGATCAACATTTGATTCACACAGCATTCAACAACGCCACGTGCCCCGATCTGATGTCAAAAGTCAGTGATAGTCGAACTCTTTAAAGGCTGCACAGTTTACAAAGTATCATTCGACCATCACATTATGAAGATCTTAACAGGGATTAATTTTCTACTATGGGTTACAAGGACGAGTCATTTGTCGTCAACAAAACCACTAACTACAGTAGAATATATCCCTCAAATTCAGCATGCTTACAGAAATGCACTCTTGTGCTTACACTTAACGCAGACATATGTGCCATCAGTTTGATCACAAGATGAAGCTAAAATTTCCTCCACATTGTAAAAACCTACTCCTCTGTACCTATTTTCAAGTCCTCCCCACTCCGTTATACGTTGAACATGAACACATTGTTTGTTGATACGCCGAAGTGACGTTAAAATTCAGGTTTCGGGGCCATCACCAGTTGACACAGTCGGAAATTTGTCATTTTGATCAGACATCTAAGATATTTACCTATATATTACCTTACGTTTCTTTAAATAAGTCTGTAATCCTTCAAAACCTTTCGTCGTCACGCTCAATGTTGTGAAGTCACTTCCACCACTAAGTAAATGGGTGTAAAGAGCTCATTTTTGTGTATACAATTGATTCGGGAGGTGTTCAGATAGTAAACAAAAGGGTCCTTCAGACACGCCCCCCTCACTTCTGCCTGGACGGTCACCAGTTCATTTAATACAGTACACCGGCTGAGCCTGTTGTGTTTTAGTATAAGCAGCAAAGTTCTACTTCAGATTATTCCATCTCTCATAATAAGAGCAACAACAATGTCATTATATGACAGTCCGAGGTGGAAGTGAAAGTTAACTAGCTCACTTCTTCTCTCCATTGTGTGTGTTTGTGAACCTCCGGCTTCTCTACGGGAAGCCGTAGCGGACAAGAATAAGGACAAGTCAAAACGCGATGAATAACTTTATTTGGACGCGTTTTAGCTAAACGCGGCGCCGAATAACTATTTCGTGCACACGTTTTAGTATCTCGTATGCGTTTTAGTATGTCGTCGCGACGCTTTAGCTAAACGCGGCGCCGAATAAATATTCGAGCGCGCTTTATTATTTCGTGCGCACGTTTTAATATATCGTGCGCACGAATAAGTATCTCGTGCGCACGAATTATATATTTTGTCCTCTGTGGCACCTAAGGGGCTCCGTAGAAAATAGATACTTCTAAAAACTTTAAAAACAGCTCATGACGGTACACATAACTAGAAAAGCACACAGAGTACAGACCTCCGCCACAGTCCTCACCCATGCTGTGATTTTCACCATAAATAGTCCTACCTTTATTTCATCTAAACATTTAGACTTCTTGACCATGAAAACATACGATTAGCAATTGGATTCATAATGTTGTTTATTTCAGTTCAGTAGTTATTCGTGAAAATTGCATTTTTCATCATGGTGGTTACGCTGATCCGGATCAGCCCCAAAATCCAATCATTTGTTCCTTGTCCCAATCCGGACATTTCCTGAAAATTTCATCGAAATCCACCCATAACTTTTTGAGTAATGTTGCTAACAGAGAAACAAAAAAAAACAAAAAACAAACAGACGCCAGCAATAACATATAAATATAAATGTAACTAATAATGAAGGACAGACCCCCCCCTTAACAGACTGATGATCAGATCAAGGGGGTTCTTCTTTTTCACCTGAACTTTATTGGACGTTTAAGAGAAGCAGATGGCATCCTCACCTTTCCCACAGATGGGGCAGCGGTGTGGTCTCTCTCCGGTGTGCAGCCTCTCATGGGACTTCAGGCTGTGGGGGTCTCTCAGGGACTTCCCACAGAAGCTGCAGAGGAAGCCGCCACCCCCCGTGTGAGAGAACATGTGACGGCGAAGCTCCGCCCTCTGGGAGAAAGTCTGCTCGCACTGGGAGCAGCCGTACGGTCTCTCCCCGCTGTGGATCCTCACGTGAGACTCCAGGTTACCTGAAACACACCAGAGTCAGCGAGAGTCTACATCATCATGGCAACACCATTAAACATGGCTGCTAACAATCAGTGTGTGTGTGAAGGTTAAAGGGATAGTTCAGTATTTTTGAGGTGGGGTTGCATGAGCTCCATATGGCCACTAAGTATATAGATGCAGTAGAAAGTTCTCTCCTCTCCCTCAGTAAGACACAGTCTGTAAGAGTTTGTCACGCAGAACCGGCTGCAAGCAGGGAAGTAGTGTTGTGTAACGCTAGGCCGGTCTTGGGCTCGAGACTGGACTTTTGAAGGTCTTGGTCTTGTCTTGGACTCAAGAGCATTTTTACTTGGTCTTGTCTTGGTGTCGGACTGGCTGGACTCTGGGTTTTCCGCCAAGACCAATCAAGACCAGCACTGATCTGATGTTCTTCAACTTCATTAATGTTAACAAGGAGGAGCACTTGGTAAGACGACAAAAATCTTCAGTTCATGTGTTACTTCCTCCTGTGATGACTGCAACCTTCCCAGTGCTGTGACTGAGGGACACCCCCCAAAACTGTTCAACCTTGTCATGGTTTAAAATTGATTTTGATGGTCTTGGTCCTGTTTCGGTCTCGACTCCCAAAAGTCTTGGTCTTGGTGCATTCTGGTCTCGGGTAAGTCTTGGTCTCAGATAGAGTGGTCTTGAGCACAACACTACTGGAAAGTATGGTACAGAGTACAAAGGGTACTCCCTCTGCCTACAAGAACTCCCATCAAAAATTATTACCACAGTTTTTTTAATGTGTTTTTGGGCATTTTTGTGCCTTTATTTGATCTAGTTTCGAACCTGGGCCTTAGTGTTGTGCTCAAGACCACACTAGAGACTTGCCCAAGACCAGAATGCACCGAGACCAAGATCAGACCAAGACTTTGGGAGTCAAGACCGAGACTGAGACAAGACCAAGACCATCAAAGTATTTTGTTGTTGTTTTACCAAGTGCTCATCCTTATTCACAATAATGACGTTGAAGAACAGCGGATCAGTGCTGGTCTTGATTGGTCTTGGTGGAAAATCCTGAGTCCAGCCAGTCCAAGACCGAGACAAAACCAAAACCTTCAAAATGTGGTCTCGAGTCCGGTCGTACACAACATTAGACATCTGGGTAGTTTCCGTCGTCATTATGATTCAAAAGAGGAAACAGTTTGCTAACAAATAGCTCCACCCAACCATGAACTGAGAGAGAAAGAAAAGTTTTCCTCTTCTGATTCATATTCTCTTAAAAATGCCTAAACATGATAAATTCCGCCAGGGTATGTAAACTCATGAGCACAGCTGTACGTTTATAATATGACTTCAGGTGTTTGGTCTGAGATGAGTGTCTTTGTTTTTTAATATAATTAATACCGAATCACTTATATTATCCTTCATAAATTGGGACCATTAACATAAACACATGACTAGGGCCCTATGAAATCTGCCATCACAGACTCATGGAATTAGGCATTAAACGCGAAATTCAATATAAACACAGAATATCACGGAAATGGCGATAAGTTACGTAAAGCGTTTTTATTCTGACCAAAACAGAACATTTTTTCGGGAAAATGCTCCGAAGGCGTGGCTGATACTACGGACAATGCACGATTCACTTCCTCTCCCCCTGCTCCGTCCCTCATTAACGATGTCAACATGTCACAGCAGCTGTCTGAGACTGGCTGACCCTGTGTTCACACCAAGGTGATCTGAGCAAGTCAAGCTGCCATTCATTTTCAGTGATCACTGGTGTCGAGGGGTGACAAGCAGCGGGATGCAAGTGACATGTAAGTGAACAAAAATGGTCCAAAACTCCCAGCTAACTCCACAGGGCAGGGCAGAGAAGTTTGTCAATGATTATATCGTGTCAGGCAATCACATGTTCTACCCTTTTTTTCGACATGCTGTCTCTAACAGTGCAATACACTTTATTCCATGTAAATATTTTGTCAGTAGTCATAGGTCACTTTTAACTGACAGTGTTGATCATTATTTCTTGCATAGCCTTGTATTCATATTTATTTTATAGTATTTATCCAGGTACTAATAGCATTCATATTTTTGTACACTTAATTATTGACAATATCACTGTGTGTTGTTACAATCCAGGAAGCCAATGGGTCGACATTTAATTCCAAGTGCACTGCTGTGTAATTTTCGTAATGACAATAAAGGAAGTCTAAGTCTAAGTCTAAGTCTTAAGATATGTGTGAGGACCGTCTGAACAGTGAGTGACTGTATTTCATTACTTTATAAAATATGAAAAAAAAAACTATTTCCATAAATTAGAACAGAAAAACTGATTATGGGATAAAAAAACGTAATTTTAGGAAAAAAATAAGATTTTATAGGGTACATGACATGACAGACTGGGTCCATACTAGCCTCACCTTTCTGACTGAAGCTCCGCCCACAGTGTGGACAGGTGTGTGGTTTCTCCCCAGTGTGCAGCTTCACGTGGTTCCTCAGAGAGCCGCTGTTGGCAAGCAGCTTCGGGCAGAGTGGACACTGAAGCTGAGGATGACCATGGAGAACAACTTCACTGAAAATGCTCAGTTACTTCAAAACCTTGGATGTTTATCACTGAATCACAGAGGAAGTGTGTTCAAAGTTTGCTGGAATTCTCTTAAGCAAAGTATAATGGCACACCATCATGACCTCAAAATTCTAACTTAATCATACTTGATCTGGTCCCACATGTGGTTTAGGTTTGAAGAAAATTGTGAACAGGTTTTGACTGTGTGGGATCAAGCTGGTGTATCTACAGTGATGTGGTTTCTCTTCTACCTTTGGGGTCTGGGTGCAGCTCACTCTGCTGCAGTGCAGGAGGCGGTGGACCCGGAGCGAAGGGCGGCGTGCGAAGGCTTTCCCGCAGTGCTCGCAGGCGTACGGTCTCTCCCCCGAGTGCAGCACCAGGTGCTCCTTCAGGTCCCTCTTCAGGACGTAGGACTTTTCACAGTGAGGGCAGGAGAACGGGCGCTCGCCGCGGTGATTCATCTGCAACAACACCGCCATCATCACAGCTACAGCCTAGACTTCAGTCTAAGACCATGACCAAAGACCAAAAACCTGTTCTCGGACCCTATCTCAAGTATACAACCTGGTAAAAAGCCTAAAACCTGGTCTTCAGACTAAAAACCTGGTCTAAAGTCTATCATCTGGTCTACAGTATGAAAGAGTATTCAGGCTATGTTAGATGGAAAAAATAATTTTCAGCAGGCTGAGATTAAAGTCAAAGTGACGAGAATAAACTCCAAATTTTAAAATAAAAGCTGATGTGATGAGATAAAACTTGAAATTTCAACAATAAAATGGAGATACAATTTCATGATAAAAGTCATAATGGTGACATTAAAGTTAAAATGTCAGTAAAAAAAGTCAAAAGTCAAAAATAAAGTTGACATGCAATGTATTTCAACTTTACTCTCAACATTTCTGCTTTTCTTCTCAACATATCGACTTGTTTCTTGAAATTTCGACTTTATCACAAAATTGTATTTCAACTTTATTAGAGTAATTTCAACCTTAATCTCGAATTTCGACTTTAATAACGACTTCCTCAAATTTAATTTCTTCGTGTAACATGGACCAAATAGTCTTCTGTACTACAAAAAAAAATCTGATCATAAGTCAAAAGTCTATCACTTGGTCTAAAGTCTTAAACCCCATCAGAAGTGAAAATCTGAATTAAACCTGGTCTTAAATCTTAAACCTTGTTTGTAGCAAAATACCTGGTTTGGAGACTACAAAGTAGACTCTGCTCCGTTCTATGGTTTGCAACATGATCCAAAGCCTCAAACATGACCTACATTTTAAAACATGTTACAAAGTCTTAAACCTTGGCCTGCATACTTTAACCCAGTTTTTAGTTTAAAAATCTGGAACAAAGTCTGAAACATAATTTTGAGCTACAACCAAGTTTAATGAACACTAAAACCATGTCGAATGGCAAAAAGTCAACGTAGTTCTAAAACCTGGGCTCAGTCTTAAACCTGCTTCATGGTCTACAACCACGGAAACCTAGTCTGAAGTCTAAAAAAAGAATTAAATGGAGCCTTAATCTTGTTCTTTAAACCTTGTCAAAAGTATGTACCCTTGCTTTAGTCTAACCACTGGTCTAAAGCTTAACCTTTGTCTAAATTTTAAAACCTGGTCTAAAGTCTTTAAACCATTCTAAAATCTAAAACAATGTCTAAAGCTTAAACCAGTCTGAAATCTAAACCTAGTCTAAAGCTTAAAACAGTCTAAAATCTAAAAACTGGCCTAAAGCCTTTAAACCAGTCTGAATTCTAAAACCTTGTCCAAAATATTTAAACCAGTCTAAAATCTTAAACCTTGTCCAAAATATTTAAACCAGTCTAAAATCTTAAATCTAGTCTAAAGCTTAAACCAGTCAAAAATCAAAAAAACCTGGTCTAAAGTCTTTAAACCAGTCTAACATTTAAAACCTGGTCCAAAGCCTTTAAACCAGTCTAACATTTAAAACCTGGTCCAAAGCCTTTAAACCAGTCTAAAATCTTAAACCTTGTCCAAAATATTTAAACCAGTCTAAAATCTTAAACCTTGTCCAAAATATTTAAACCAGTCTAAAATCTTAAATCTAGTCTAAAGCTTAAACCAGTCAAAAATCAAAAAAACCTGGTCTTAAGTCTTTAAACCAGTCTAACATTTAAAACCTGGTCCAAAGCCTTTAAACCAGTCTAACATTTAAAACCTGGTCTCAAGTCTTTAAACCAGTCTAAAACCTGGTCTAAAATCTTTAAACCAGTCAAAAATCTAAAACCCTGGTCTAAAGCTTAAGCCAATCTAAATCTAAAACCTGGTCTAAAGCTTAAACCAGTCTAAAATGAAAAAACCTGGTCTAAAATCTTTAAAACTGTCTGAAATCTTAGACCTGGTCTTAAATCTCTAAACCAGCCAAAATCTTAAACCTGGTCTAAAGCCTTTAAACCAGTCTAAAATCTAAAACCTGGTCTGAAATCTAAACCTGTTCTTGAGTCTTAAACCTGGTTTGGGGTCTATTATCTAGTCTAGTCTAACCACTGCACTAAAGCTTAAACACTTATCTTAAATCTCAACCCTGGTCAAAAGTCTTACATTTAGTCCAAAGTCTACAACCTGGTCTAAAGTCTAAATCCTTTTCTTAAGTCTAAAACCTGGTCTGAATCTTTACACCTGGTCTTACGTCTGCCATGTGATTGGCTGATGAGGTCAGAGAGCCTGATCTTTGACACCAACACACCTGTCTCTCACAGGTTTTAAGGAGATCATGTTCATTATTTATGATGCAGGTAAACATTAGAGCAGATCTCTAAGTAAAGCCACACACACAAAGAAGCCTCATGTTACCTGGTGAGCCCTGAAGCTCTCTGCAGATGTGTAGCTCCGCCCACATTCCTCACACCTGTACGGCTTGTCGTCCATGTGGCTGAATCGATGTTTCTTCAGGTGTCCGATCTGGTAAAACTTCTTTCCACACACGGAACACCGGTGCTTCCGCTCCCTCTCCCCTGAGGCTCGGCTGAGTCCCAGGTCCCGCTCGCTCTCTGTGGACGCCGTCTCAGCGTCAGGGTCGGGAGGTCGCATAGGCGCCGCCCTCAGCTTCTGAGTGTGAGGCTGCTGCGTCCCACGCCCAGAGAGGCAGTGAACGCGTCGCGGTTTGGCAGCTAGGCGGGAGCTGCAGCGGGGGGGAGTCTCCTTCTCCCTATCCTCTGTCTCCTTCTTCCTATCCTCTGCCTCCTTCTGTATGTCCCGAGTCTCCTTCTCCCTTTCCTCTGTGTCCTTCTGTCCGTCCTCTGCCTCCTTCTGTCTGTCCTCTGTCTCCTTCTCCTTGTACTCTGTGTCCTTCTGTCCGTCCTCTGCCTCCTTCTGTCTGTCCTCTGTCTCCTTCTCCTTGTCCTCTGCATCCTTCTCCCTGTCCTGTCCGTCCTTCTCCATGTCCTCTGACTCCTTCTTCCTGTTCCGAGTCTCCTTCTCCCTTTCCTCTGTCTCCTTCTGTCTGTCCTCTGTCTCCTCTTCCCTGTCCTCAAACTCCTTCTCCTTGTCCCCTGCGTCCTTCTCCCTGCCTTCTGCTTCCTTCTCCCTCTCCTCTGTCACCTTCTCCCTGTCCTCTGCGTCCTTCTCCCTGTCCTTTGCATCCTTTTCCATCTCCTCTGCCTTCTTCTTTCTGTCCTCTATCCCATTCTCCCTTTCCTCTATCCAGTTCTCCCTGTCTTTTGTCTCCTTTTCCCTGTCCTCTGCCTCCTTCTGTCTGTTCTCTGCCTCCTGTTTCCTGTTCTCTGTCTTCTTTCTGACCTCTCTCTTTTCTTGTTCCTCTGTCTTTTCAGTCAAAGATCTGTAGTCTGACACCTGGCCTGGTGTGTGGTCCATCTCCTTAACTAGAAGAATCAGAGTTGGTTAGGTTGTCCACTACAGACTTTCTTAACCCTGTAATCCCTGGAATGTCCACTAGAGGCTGTCTAAAGTTTAGACAGCCTCTAGTGGACACTCCAGGAACTACAGAGTTTAAACTCTCAACCCTGTAGTACCTGGAGTGCAGCTGTATCCGTTTGCAGGCCGCAAGAGAGAGGTGTTTCGTAAAGTGATGTCACTTAGGCGGGCTAACTAGCTTAGCTCAAACACTGGGAGCCAATGAGAAGTGTTAGCCTGTCTCTTCCTGAAGTCATCAAACTCTTAAGCAACTCGAAACAGCCCTGTGTGCTTGTTGTCACTCGTTTTTACCACCTTGTATCACGTTGTGTTTAAATATTATCTTTTCTACTACTAAACATAGGCTTTGCTTGGTTCATTTACAAAACCCAAAACCAGTGAAGTTGGCAGGTTGTGTAAATCGTAAATAAAAACAGAATACAATGATTTGCAAATCCTTTTCAACTTATATTCAATTGAATACACAGCAAAGACAAGATACTTAATGTTCGAACTGAGAAACTTTATTTTCTTTTGCAAATAATCATCAACCTAGAATTTAATGGCAGCAACACAATGCAAAAAAGTTGGCACAGGGGCATTTTTACCGCTGTGTTACATCGCCTTTCCTTTTAACAACACTCAGTAAACGTTTGGGAACTGAGGAGACCAGTTTTTGAAGCTTTTCAGGTGGAATTCTTTCCCATTCTTGCTTGATGTACAGCTAAAGTTGTTCAACAGTACAGGGTCTCCGTTGTTGTATCTTACGCCTCATAATGCTCCACACATTTTCAATGGGGGACAGGTCTGGACTACAGGCAGGCCAGTCTAGTATCCGCACTTTTTTACTACGAAGCCACGCTGTTGTAACACGTGCAGAATGTGGCTTGGCATTGTCTTGCTGAAATAAGCAGGAGCGTCCATGAAAAAGACGTTGCTTGGATGGCAACATATGTTGCTCCAAAACCTGTATGTACCTTTCAGCATTAATGGTGCCTTCACAGATGTGTAAGTTACCCATGCCTTGGGCACTACTATACCCCCATACCATCACAGATGCTGGCTTTTGAACTTTGCGCCTATAACAGTCCGGCTGGTTCTTTTCCTCTTTGGTCCGGAGGACACGACGACCACAGTTTCCAAAAACAATTTGAAATGTGGACTCTACAGACCACAGGACACGTTTCCACTTTGCATCAGTCCATCTTAGATGAGCTCGGGCCCAGCGAAGCCGGCGGCGTTTCTGGGTGTTGTTGATAAATGGCTTTGGCTTTGCATAGTAGAGTTTTAACTTGCACTTACAGATGTAGCGACGAACTGTAGTTACTGACAGTGGTTTTCTGAAGTGTTCCTGAGCCCATGTGGTGATATCCTTTACACAGTGATGCCGGTTTTTGATGCAGTACCGCCTGAAGGATCGAAGGTCACGGGCATTCAAGGTTGGTTTTTGGCCTTGCCATTTACGTGCAGTAATTTCTCCAGATTCTCTGAACCTTTTGATGATATTACAGACAGTAGATGATGAAATCCCTAAATTCCTTGCAATAGCTGATTGAGAAATGTTGTTCTTAAACAGTCCGACAATTTGCTCACGCATTTGTTCACAAAGTGGTGACCCTCGCCCCATCCTTGTTTGTGAATGACTGAGCATTTCAGGGAAGCTGCTTTTATACCCAATCATGGCACCCACCTGTTCCCAATTAGCCTGTTCACCTGTGGGATGTTCCCAATAAGTGTTTGATGAGCATTCCTCAACTTTCTCAGTCTTTTTTGCCACTTGTGCCAGCTTTTTTGAAACATGTTGCAGGCATCAAATTCCAAATGAGCTAATATTTGCCAAAAATAACAAAGTTTACCAGTTCGAACATTAAGTATCTTGTCTTTGCTGTGTATTCAATTGAATATAGGTTGAAAGGGATTTGCAAATCATTGGATTCTGTTTTTATTTACGATTTACACAACGTGCCAACTTCACTGGTTTTGGGTTTTGAGTTTTGTACTTACAAGCTCATCTTGATGTGATGTTCGCAAGCGAGTCCAGTCTTTTGAACTGCTCTTTTAAGTGAAGATGATAACCAATGTAGCAAGATGAAAACTAAAACTGTAAAGAAACTCTAAAAGGACAAAAACACTCTATTCCTCCATGGCTGTGCCTTCCTGGACCAGGATTGTAAATCTCCTAGAGACATGTGGCGCCATCAAGTCTGTCTTTACCTCCTGCAAACTACCATGAGCAGACATCGGCATCTGATGTGTTTACTTCTGATTGGCTGAGACCTAATAGTGTGTCCAAGGACAGTTCCTCCCCAAGAAAATAATCGCTACACCAATTAGCACATGTGAGAGAGCCGTTTGCTTGCCTGGAGGAGATTTGCTTTTAATAATGGCTCTCAAACAAATGGCTCTCTTACAAGTGCCAATCAGTTCTCATCTTCACTTAAAAGAGCAGTTCAAAAGACTCGACTCGCTTGCAAACATCACATCACCACCAACGATGCACTTGGCAGTTCATGAACAAAACAAAGCCTCTATTTGAAGATAACGTGACACGAGGTGGTAAAAACGAGTAACAACAAGCACACAGGGCTGTTTAGAGTTGCTGAAGAGTTCATCTTCAGACTTTAGGCAGAGACAGGCTAAGACTTCTCATTGACTTCCAGTGTTTGAGCTAAGCTAGTTAGCGGTAGGTGAGCTCTACCTGTCTCTTCCTCGTTATTGGACGCAAGGTTGAAAGAATAGAGTCTATCTGCTTGTCCTGGACTCAGGACTGAGGCAAGACATGAAAAAAAGTTGCTGTTTCACTTCCGTTGTGGCTTTATGCAGCTGCGTAACAGCTTTTTGCAGACCGGTTGGGATGTTTCCATTTGCTATGGCGTTTGTAATTGTTGTGACTTTCTCAGCAGGCATATTAGGAAGCGCATCACCCCGACATCACTTTGCAACGAGCCTACTTCCTCCTTTGCGACACGCCTCTCTCTTGCAACCTGCAGACAGACCCCTCTCTCCTTTAAAGGCTGTCTCAACCCTGCAGTTCCTGGAGTGTCAGTAACAGTCTGTACCTTTGCCTTCCACGCCGTGTTGGTCGACTCTCTTTGTGGTCGGTTTTCTTCTCGCCAACAGCAGCTCGGTCCCTGGCAGGACGTCTCGACAGACACGCAGACAAACATCTGCACATTCACCCACACACATCTCTACACAACTACACTGCTCGGTCACGTTGGGCACGGCGGCATCCTGAACCTGGCAGGCGAAGCTGAGGGTAAAGAAGCACAGAGCAGAGCTTTTAGCGCCTGTTTGAGCAACTGAGGGTCTCCATGACACAGCAGGCCTCTGATTGGCCAAAGATAAACCTGCTGTTACAACACACACGTGCTCTGCACATCATCTACGGGAGGCAGCGCAGAGACCATAAGTCTATTAACAGGAACATATATTTCAAAAAATAAAGTCCAAAATCCTCCATGTGTGCTAGGAGAGTCTTGTCACCAGTTTGAATGGGTGCAGATTGAACCATAACACCAGACTGTTAGCCCTAAGCCCCTCTATGCTCCATGGCCAGTCAATGCTAATGTCACAGAGGGGTTTGTTTTTGGGACTATGGTTGATTTTTCTTACATTTGTGTTGAGTACAGCTAACCAATCAGAGGCCCTGTTGTTGTGTCTACGCCACAGTCAGAGTCTCTTAATAAACATAAATAATCAGTATCATTAAATATTTGTTTACAGCAGATGCTCAGCAGTCAGCCCTCATCATCATTTTCCTCCTCCATGCAGCATCAGACCTGTCTCAGTGTTATGGTATGACAAGTTACCGTGCTAAACGATGACTTGTTGCAGGGGACCATGAAGAACCATTCACGCTCACACTCATAGCTAAGGATGATTTAGAGTCACCAATCAAACTAATGAGCATGTTTGTGTTCCGCGTGAGGAAGCTAGAGTGTCTGCAGGGAACTCACACATGCACCAGGAGAACATGCAAACTCCACACAGGAAGGCTCTGACCAAAACAGTGATGAAATCGATGACCTTCTTGCTGTGAGGCACGTGCACTACCTGCTGCACCACTGTGAAATAAAGACTTCTTTGGAAAATTGGAGGAAAATCACTGAAACAACGAGACGTCGTGTTTACAGAAGATCTGACTGAAGCAGGATGTCTTAGTGAGACCTCTGACAATTTTTACTGAATGTTTCATCTCTGATCGCAGCTCGTTTAGGTAACGAGAATGATCCTGATAATGAGCCTCCTGATTCTCCTGCCACAGCTCTGAGTTAAAAATCTGATCAGAGATCTTCAGGGCGTCCCTAAACTTTTGAAAACATGGCTCATTAAAATAATCACAGTAAAGTCTCCGCGACAGCGGGACGCAGGACTTTAACGAGGTGGAGGCAGAGAAGTAGCTTCAGGCAGTCAGGCTGTAAAAGTCTAAAGATGAGGATGAAAGTCTGCAGGATCACCCTGATCATTTTTGTCCTGAAACAGTGACATTAATTTAAGATGATTCTAAGTTTAGTTCAGCTCTCACATGACCGCAGACTGTTCCAGAAACGCATCCCGTTTCATTAATACTGGGACGTCTCTGGTCGCACAACCCCCAGTTTATATATGCTGACGGTTCAGACTCACCTGATCCAGATGCTGGTTTGTCCTGGAGGGTCTTTACCTGCTGAGTCCACGATCAGGGCCTGAAAATAACGAAACAAGTGGTAAAAAGGACAGACCGACTCCCCTCTCACTGACTGATTCTGCTCACTGATGTGGTTAGCCTTTTAATTTTGTTAGTGCTGTCAGTAAATTAAAAAGAATTGAGAAACCTGCAATTAATTAAGCTAACTAATCTATTAACTATAATCTATTTTTGAACCCCCCTAAAAAAAAGCTGAAAAAAGCCTCAAATTGAGGTACTTTCATTGAAATTCATTAGATTATTGTAGCAGACCAAAAGATTGTTCTCCAAAAACTCAGGCATAAAAACTCTCCAGCTTTAATGGCCAAATCAGGGGACAGAGGCAGAGCTGCGGATGTGACGACAACAGGAAGTGACTGCATGTTTGAAAACAACAGCAGCGTGTGAAGCAGAAAGATCTGCAGTTTTATCAGAAATGGACTCAATTTCTCCTTTAAAAGAGGAGTGAAGAATGTCACTCCAATTTTCTTATGGGAAATCATGATTTTGCTGTTCTCCTGACAGGAAATCACTGCCGGGAAACGGAGAGAGACGCGGAAATGCTGCGCTAACAAGGCCAAGCCGTAGTCATGGTTACCTTGCAATATGAAATATCTCCTCCTCAAAATTTTACCAGGGGAACTGGGTGGGTTTTGTCTTTTACGAGATTCATGTCACATGTGGCATATGACACCTGTGTGGTGTCATTTAATGTAACATAAGACGATAGTCTAAGGACTAAAGTTCTCGTAGTCTGAGCTAACAGCTAACAACAGGGTCTAGCTGCTACATCATACTGTGGCTTGATATGATTGGTCTGTGAAGAGTTTGGCGAGCAAACTGATCGTCCAATCACCAGCTGTCCTGGTATTGTAAGGTGTTACCCTCTGAAAATGCCAAAATAGAGTAATCAGATAAAAAAATTAGATTGACGATTTTTTTTAAAAAATCACACTTAGTATGCCTGTAATTAATTTATCCCAATTAACACGATACTTTGGCACCCCTAAATTTGGTCACAACTTTCGCCCCGTTAGCCCTGCAGCTTCGGCCTTAAAGGCTCTAAGAGTAACCGGGGGAGGAGCCTGAGTCGACCTCTAACATGGAAGTGGTCTGGGGGTCACCTGGGGGTCGTTAACAGAGTTGTTAACCAAATAAAAAATCAAGAATCAAAGTCAGAATTGTTAATATTTGTTTGTTTCAGGGGAATTACAGATATGATTCAAAGCAGTTCTTGGTAGGCTGACATTTTCTGTTATTGGGGACAAATGAGTGAGTTCATGAAGGACTTTTTTAGGCTTAGGGGTCTCGTGTCCTTCATATCAAGTCCCTGATGTTTAAAGGTGCTGGAGGAGCGTGTGAAGCAGATCATGTCACTCTGTCCCTCTTTAAAGAAAATGACCCTTAAATCACTCTGTTCTTACTTCCTGGGATTTATGATGTCATACCAATACAGCCTCCACCTGCACATCTGTGTGTTCCAGCTGTTTCTAAAGTCTGATGTTTGGAACATCATACCTGAGCAGGTGAACCTACTGTATGTCTCTCTGAGGCTGGTAAACGTACCTCCTTGGCCTGGTTGGTCCGAGTCCTCACGGTGTGACTGCCCTCGATCTGTTGGCCCCTTTGATACCTGGACGCCCACTCCGTGTCCCCCTCCCTCTCCAGCAGGGACCCGGTCTGCAGCGAGCGACCGACCCACCACAGCCCAAGCCGGCCCTCGCAGAGCCCCGATGGCCCCACGGCAAGGCCCGGGGGGAGCACCGAGGAGAGGAGGGCGGAGAGAGAGGGGAGGGAGGGGGGCGGAGGAACAGCCATCAGGCTAGAGCTGCTGGGATGGGGACCTGAGCAATAATAAACAAATAATATAAAAATACATACGGACAAAGGGGCGCCACCTGGAACAGTGAAAAAGACAAAACAAAATAATAATGGTGCATTCCAGTTGTAGTCGAGTCGTAATTTCCGAGTTCCAAATAGGAAACTGCTAATGAAACGAGGTCGGAATTTCCTACTGGGAACCCGGGGAACCTCGCCACCCCAAGTTGGCAATCAAAAAAGGCTGCCCCCGTCGAAACAGTTACTAAGCCCCTGTTATAATTTGTGCACTTCTGACTAGTGTGTCGCACAAAATCAGCCGTGTGCATAGTATTGTTCAACTTAGATTTACGAAAATGCTGCCATAGCGATATTTACATTCTTCATGTGGAATTTGTGAACTACAACACAGGGCGTGCTAACAACGGCTGACAATAGCCTGGTAGATGGGCATGTTTTTCCAACTTTGTAACTGGAACACTGATAACTCGGGGATGACGTCACTCCCAGTTCCCTCTTTCCAGTTCCGAAATCAATGGAGTGCAGCATAAGATATGACAAGATAAGATAAAATAAGACAAGACTAGATAAGAAAAAGTAAAATAAGTCATGTATAGATAAGATAAAATTAAACCACGTATTACAAGATGACATAAGTCAAGATAAGATAAGATAAAATAATATAAGTCAAGATGAGATATAATTAAATAAGATAGGATAATCAGGGCAAGTAAGGGGTTAAACAGCACACATTAAGGTAAAAAAAAAACAACATAACATAATAGATGTCGATCATTAAACAGTTCAAATAGCAAACAAACAAAAGAGGAAAGTGTCATTCAGGACAACTGAGGGATTGTTTCTAGTTTGTAGAAGGTAAAGTGACTGTGTGACAGCAGCTATGTTGACAGAGCAAATTATTTTATCTTGAAGTATTGTGCAGTAGTAAACCAACTGAGATATGTTGAATGAGGTGCAAAATATTTAAATAACATATTACAATACAATAACAGTATGCATGAAAAGCTGGTTTAGAGGATTTATAAATATTTAAGTGCAGTACAGTGTAATATTAATTAAGTATAGTGTGGAAAGAAATTGTGTTTTTTGTGTTGTCAGTCTTAAGCCAAAAACCCAGACTGATACCCAGAAATATTTAATGGGAAGTCAAACACTGCAGTTTGAATGGGTTTCAATTGGATATTTTTGCCCTTAGCACTCCGAGTGTAACTTTTACTCATACTCGATGTATTCATCCCACATGAAACAACACGGACAGAATTATCAGAACATGACATATGAACAGAGCTTTAATGCGCACAAATGTCACCTGAGTATGTATTTGCACCATCACTGTGCATCACTGAACACGGTCACCTGTTCGAGCAGAACACCGCTGTGTTTAACGCAGGGAACGTTTTCTTGGCCAACCCCCGTGAACGCTGTTAGCATGTTAGCATTAGCTTAAGGCTGTTTTCTGCACATTTACAGGAACAGCCTTGTACCTGCAGACCCATCCAGGTGCTACCGGCTCCGTATTTAACTGAACCGAGAGTCTGGAGGTCCGGGCGCAGGTATGAACGTCCCGGTGACGGCATTAGCGCGCGCAGCTAAAAAGCTGATGGTTAGCCAAACACAGAGGAACATTGAACCGATTAATCCGGCATGTCACCGGGACACTCACTTCGAGCGTAATCCGATTATCTTCAGTATTAAACCGGTTAATTAACTCCGACATGAACTCTTGGAAAGTCTGAAGAATCCAGCAGATAAACAACAACGATGGTCCGTGACATCTACGGTCCGACGAGGAACACAACAATGGTTCCGCAAACATTTTCATAGAAACAGAGAAACTAGGGTCTAACGGGAATAGAAACAAGCAATGGACAATATTATCCTAATTTAATGCGTATTTCTCACAGAAGAGGTCATCATTTTATGTGGTTGTTGTTATCTTACATGTTTTTTATTCTATTGCAATTTAAATCCGTTATGTATTCTCAAAACAGAGCTAAGAATAACGCACGAGGAAGGCTATGGTGACCACACGAATCAGCTTTTATTACAGTTAAGAATTTTACAATTTCTTGATGTAGTAAAATTTTAAACAGCCCAAATGATTTATAAAGCAAGGGAGAATTTACTGCCTTGTCACAAACACACATTTTTCTCTGACAGAGATGGTGGATACAAGTTAAGGGGTCAATTAAATTTTAAAATCCCAAACATAAGAACAACAATGAGGAGTTTTTGTATTATAATACAAGGTGTCAAAATAGTTTAGATGATGATCTGAAGCAGAGCATAAACGTCATCCAGTTTAAAAAGAAATTTTAACCTGTCATATTGGAGAAATACATTGAGGGGCAACAACAAGTCTGATAAGTGTATGAAACTAAGTGCCTATATTTAAAAACAAAAACAATGTGTGAGTGTGTGTATGCAAAGGATAATATGTATACAGACATGTATGCATACACAATGCATATAGATATGTACATTTATGTATGAATTTATGGATATCTGCTTTTATATAGGTGTATATCCAGGTGTGGTATTAAAGTATATATGGATAATAGAGGTAATCAGATAAGTAGAGAGGTATTCATATTTTTATAGAAAATAGGTAGGTGAATGTATCGATATAGTTCATAAGTTCATATAATTTTCTTTTATGATAAGTCTATTGGAATACATCAGTGGAAATTAAGTCAGACATGTAACAGAGATAAAGTGGTAGGACCAGATAAGTTTTACTTCATGTACATGTACATGTACCATGATGAATATTATAAATTAGTTGTTTGTTTAATTAATTATTTCTTCTTATCTTTTTTGTTTTGTATATATTTTTGTTGTTAATATGTTCGAAACAAATAAATATATTTAGAAAAATATGACATCTCAATGAGGAAATATAAACAACACAAATGATTCAACTGGATAACAAATAATAGACAAAACAGAACAAATCATAGCTAGGTGGGTTGAATTAAAATAAATTTAAATAATGAAACAGACACAAGAGTTATTCGAATTTAACTCAAGCTCAATTATAAGACAAGGCTGTGGTAAAAAAAAAAAAAAAAAGCTTCACTGAAACAGAAGATAAAAATTCATTTGGATTAAGACAGCTTTTGACAGGTCAGCACAGATTTTCCCTCCAGTTTTGTTCGAGAAGACTCTTTTCAGGGACAAGAAATACAATTTGAATTCATTTATGAAACATTTAAAGGGGGGGCTTTCCTCCTGTCAATATACGACAATGAATATGGTATCTTCCCATCAGTAAAATTGTTTTAATCATGTCAGAAACAAATGTGTTCAAGTTATCCATATACAGAATTGAACACGTGTCAAATAATGGAGTATCATCAATTTTGAGTGATAGCCAATGTCTAATATTCATCCAGAAACTTTTGTAAATTAATGAACCAAACAAAGTCTCTGTTAAGGAGTAGACAAATAGAACATTTGAAGACATAAGGTAGTAAAAACAAGTCACAACAAGCACACAGGAGAGTTGCCAAAGAGTTTATCTCAAGACTTTAGGGAGAGATGACCTAACACTTCTTATTGACTCCCATTGTTTGAGCTAAGCTAGTTAGCCGTAGGTGAGCCCTGTCCGTCTCTTCCTTGTTATTGGACACAGTTGAAAAAGTAGAGTCTGTCTGCTTGTTGTGGACTCAGGACTGAGGCAAGACTTGAGAAAAAGTTGGCAGATGGGCTGTGATGTTTGCATTTGCAGTAACGTTTTCAATTGTCGTAACCTTTCTTGGCCACCGTACTTATGAGATGTCTTCTTCAATCAGAGGAACATTTTGAGGGATTCATGGGTTTATTTATCCATGGCTTTGCTGTAAAACCCTTAAAAGCCTCAGAAAATCCTGCTCATACATCTAGATTATTTAAGCCTAATAGAGCTTGATGCTGGTCCTTGCCCAGGATTTTTTTATCCTTGAAATAAGTAATTACAGACCGTTAATCACCCTTCCTCATAGAAAGCAGACTGACGATGAAAGGCTGGATTGTGGTCAGTACCTGGAATATTCAGGCGTGGACCCTCCTGGAAACAGAGAAGGCAGTAAACTCTGCCGTCATGACGTCATTCTTTAAACCATTTCACCGTTTCTCTGAAGCTGTGCTGTTGGAAAATAAAACATATACACTGCAGCAGGGTTTGTGTCCAGCATTCATTTATTACAGCACAACAGTCAGACAAGACAGTTAATGACACAATTTTATTAAATCAACAGGACAGACAGCTATTTCATGTGAGCAGAAGGAAAATGTGCAGCATCATTAGATCTGAGATAATCTTCAAACCAGTGGATTCAGAGGCATTGGAGACAATCCTCTTCTAAATAAAACAGTTCATGTCAACAGTGAAACCAGTAAAGAGACAAAAACCAAGCATGGTAAGACTGTACATTTCATCCCTAGATCGTTAAGTGCATATTATTATCGACCAAATCAGGTCAGAAACACGTTCATGATGCAGGTTCTCCAAGGTTTAATCCAGCTGGACTGGGCTGGTTCACGTTTGTAGTTGGTTTTTGTCTTTTCTGGATTCAGTTTCTGGTGATAAATATAAAAAATGTGAGTGTGCGGTCTGTCTTTGGTTTGTCCATGAGAGCATCTGAAAGAGGCACAGCCCCCGATACACAAAAACATAATCATAAGAACAGAGAAGGAGGTTCACACATCGTGATAACAGACTGTGCCCGGCACAGCAGAGACGTCAGGGGTCACTGAGCTGACCTTTGTTTAGAGACATCATCAAACCAAAACTCTGAGATAAGTGAGGAGGATTACAGTGTCATGTATACCTGTTTGATATGATGGCAACAAATGATCTTTACAGGCATTAAGGTAAAAAAAAAAAAAAAAAAACTCTGTGGATATTTTTAAATATGTTCTGCTCTGTGTTTTTCTTAGTCCAATGAAGGCCAAACTATCACATTAATATCAGAGGTATAACATTAACAGCCTATAAAAAACTTCACGGCTTCTCATTATTTGAATACTGTAATTTCTCAAATATAATACGCACTTAATTATAACACACACCCCTTTTTCATGTTTTTTCCTGAAAAAACGCTGTGCTCTGATATTACGCACATCCAAATTTTGCCCAAACCCCACTCTCTCAAACACCCAAAAACTTTTGGTTTTGGTCTGTCCTTCATTATCTCTGCCTTTTTTTTCCTCGAACAACAAAAGTTAGCTTCACTCACGCCAGATTTCCTACCAGAAATATCAAGGTCATAGCTGAGGAACAGAGTGAGGATGATGTTTTAAAAAAGTTTACATGGTTGGAGAAAAACTTGTTAAATAGAATTTAAAATGTGGATGAGACTCGCTGCCTCACTGTTTTTGTGCAGCTCAGACAGAGAGCAGGAGGTTTTGATTTTCTTTTCAAAGTTAATGACTTTTTAACATTTTAACTGTTTATCATAAAAAATGTTAAACCTAAAGTTGACACAAAATGTCACATTGTTTCAACGCCCCTATTGTCTCTACTTTAGATTTAGTTTCCTTACAAACCCACAACAAAGTCACATTAACACCTCTTAGGCTTTTTGTCAAAATGTGCAGCAGGAGGCCAAAGAAAGGCTGGTCCTGAATCTGGGTTGAGCTTTTATTTGCAACTTAAGGGTAAATTAATATTCCCCAATCTCCCCCCAGCTCAGCAGATCACGAGCTCACAGTATTTTTGTGTATTTGATTCAGTGATTGTCCTCAAATGTATTGAAAATTTCCACCTCAAAGAAAAATTCCACATTAAATAAAAGTTTCAAGAAGAACAAAGATCCTGACAAGTCTCCGCCAGAATCGCCCAATCAGAAGCTGCCGCTGATAAAACTCATTAAAAACAATCACAACATGATTATATCACACCACACACAACCAAACTCAGAGCATAACATTATTTATATCAGTCAAATATATTAAAGATCATCACATTAGCATGTTCTAGCACCCTGCGAGTAGACTTCAGCATCTGAACCCGAAATCATCTTAAATATTTTTTTTTTGTTGACATTTTCTGCACTGTAAAATGTATTATAAATACTTAAATCTTGATTTAAGTTGACTTCCCTCCTACTGCTGCCCTTTTCTTCATGGATTTCACTGGAGAGACAAAAGAAAGCACAAAGAAATATTCAATATAGCACTTTTAGCATTTAAGCACTTCCTGTTCCCTTGACTCAGTGTCTAGGGGATTTCTGAAGGGTTTTCGGATAAATATCTGGAGTTAGGTCTGGGGTCATCACATGCATAAATACATTTAACACTTTATCTGCAACATAGAAAACATCTGGAATTGCTCAACTTTTTCCTTTTTAAATGTCTTTAATACTTCCATGCCTAATCTGCACTCTGGAGTTTTAACGTCAGACATAAGTTCAGACAAATTTTAACAAAAAACAACAACAACATGTGAATTCTTTACATTCCAAACAATGATTTAGGGTTAAAAAGAACAAGACAGTTTTTGAGTTCATTTGTTAGTTTTGTTAACATCTCAGCTTGAAGACGAACCTTTTTTGAAATACAAAAAAGGTGTTTTTTTTTAGGTATTTTAATGTTGAAATAAAATTATTTTTTTAACATTCTGACAGCCTAACACATCAATGAATAACAAACAAAAAGGCTAAGATACATTATAATTATTGTCAAATATATTAAAATACTCACACTCATTGCCCGTAAGGTGTACATCTGTAAATCAAACTTTTAGATATTATTTATCAGAGGTTTGAGGACATGGAGTTACATATAAGACAACTAAAGCAAAAGTAAGCCAGCATTCAAATGAGAAACATGTCCAGTTTATTTTCCAGTCATTTTCTCCACACTGGAGCCATTTAAGTGTTTTACTGTTTTTGCATTATGCCCTTTTGATCTGTTTACAGTTTATGTGAATTGCTCTACTATAATGTAAATAAAACCTGATATAAACTCTATGCAAATAAAGATTGTTTAATTGAATAATTGAAATATTAGTAATTTTGGGGAGTTTGTCCACTTTACTCTTGGAGTGAACCATTTGTCACCAGGGTTGTTCTTATTTCCTTTTTTTATTGACTGATTTAAGAGTAAACTCACCTTCAGTACACTCCACCTGTGGAGTCTCCCACTGTCCATCTGCTTTACAGTGGACCACAGGCAAGTGGCGCTGTCTGAAGCCAGGGTTACACTGATATCTGACGATGGCGTTAACGGGATACTCCGCCCTCTTCTTTCCAAAAATGAAGGCGTTCTCCACCACAGGGGGAGCGCCGCATGACACTAAGGACAGAGTCAGAATGTGAGACCCCAAGTCTGTCTCCATCAGAGCTGAAATGTGAAAAAGCTAAAAGCAGCCACAGCGAGGGAGCTTGTGTCTGCACCTACCTGGTCCTTTCTTGCAGGTGAAGGGTAGGTGGTAGTTACAAGGGACGTCATTCCACTGTCCGCTCTCATGCCAGATCATCACCACACAGTCCTCGTCAGGGTGGGCGTAATTATCCGGCTGGTTCACCTTCCAGTTCTCGTATTGCTGAGGAGGAAGAGAAGAAGGCCAGAGAAGAGGAAGCGGAGATAGTGAAGATCAGTAAATCATAAAGTCTACTAAAGCAAACTAGCTAAAGCGAAACTATAAACCCACCAGTGGAGTTCCGTCCGTCCACCTGAAGTCGTTCTCCATGGTCTTATCGTTCAGACCGATCCACTGGTACACCTGAGCGTTCACTGAGAGGGACAGAGACAGGTTTGATTTCAGTCTCATGCTCTGCATCTCCGTATTTTCCAACACTCACTCCTCCTGTCATGGACTCACAGTTGACGAATTGTTGCTCCTCAGGGGTGTTGATGCTGACCAGGTGAGCGTTCAACGACCTGCAGGTTTGCTCCGCCTCCACCCAGGTCTGTCTGTCGGGGATGAAACGGTAACAGTTCCCCTGAAACTTTGTCCATCCATCCTCACACTGCTGCTCGTCTACAGTCACCAAAGCAAAGAGTCAGCAAATATTCAATAGGGGCCATTATGAATCAGCTGGAGGTCACTTTGTGATCGCGTAAAACATCTGCTGATGGGCTCCTAAACTTAATCTTCGATAAAGGAACCATCTGTGCCCAACTAAACCCAAAATATTTGATTTCTACCTTGAAGGTCAGCATGTAGGGTTGGTGAGAGAGAATCACATAGACCCAGTGAGGGAGAGCAGCGCTGCTTGTGTGAGTGAAAATTTCTTTCAGAGTTTTTGAAAAGGTAAACCATGTGATGTTCTACCAATGCCAACATTAGCCACACTCAGCTTGTTACCATCAATGAGGGTATGTTAGCTAAACTTCTGAGGTGGTATTTGGCAAAATTCAACCCACAACTCCCTGCTTCATGGTCCACTTGCCTTGTTTAGTTCTTGTTTGGTTCAGATGGCTTTCACACTGACTTCAAACCAAACTGGTCCACTTAGAAGTCAGATCCACTGTTTTCAGGAAGACCAGAGTTTGGTTTGCACTAGAGTTCCTGTGAGCTTTCACATATAAACCAAACTGTCCTACGAAGTGAGCCAGATGTTCTTTGGTGAGGAACTAGGAATGGGAGTCGATAAGATTTTATTGATACCAATGCTTATAACTAGCCTGCTAAATGATCCGATTCTTTAACAATTCCTTTTTTGATTCCTGCTGATTTTTGTGGGCAAATGTTGACCTGTAGATTTTCAGTGTCAACAATGTCAAACACAAGTCACAGCACAAATAACTGCTTCTGCAAGTTGCTGGTGTTTCCACTCACAGTAAGGTTGTGCAGTAGACGCTTTTTGTATAAAAAAAAACCTAAGCCACAACTCTGACGCTTCTGAACCCTGTCAGTGGAAGGAATTGATTAGCAAAAAGACTCATGATATCAATTCTCTGATGGAGCTGTTAACGATTCTCAACTGGAATTGATTTTCAATTCCCATCCCTATGTGGAACAGACCAGAAACCTGGGCCACCCTTCAGTCTGCTGTAAGGATGGGAATTGAAACCAGTTTCACTTGAGAATCGTTAACAGCTCTATCAAAGAATCAATATCATGAGTCTTTTTGCTAATCAATCCCCATATCAAGTACTTCCACTAACAGGGTTCAGAAGCTTCAGAATTGTGACTTAATTTTTTTAACAAAAGGTGCCTACTGCTAGCCTTGCAGAGCAGACAGACCTGCCTGATTCTGAAATCCATCTTGCCAACTTCCATTGTCCAATGACTTCACTCGGCTAAATGCTTAATGGTCCAATCAGGGAAGAGAGGCGGGAGCTACGGACGTGACGACAACAGGAAGTGACTGCATGTTTGAAAACAATTTGTGGCTTCAGAAGCGGTCTCATATCTGTGTTATTGTCAGAAATTGACTCAACTTTTTCATTAAAAAAGGAGGAAAGAACAACACTTGAGGCTTGTCTTATGAGAAATTATGTTGTTTCTCTTCTTCTGGGAAACTGGGAGAGAATGCGAAAATCCTCCACGGCCTTGTCGGTTAGTGTGTGGTCATGGTTACTCAGTGATACTCTGCGAAATTTGCTCCCCTCATAAGTTTACTTGGTAGGGATTGTCTTTGACAAGGTTCATGCCACATATAAGTGTTATCTGATACATCTGTGTAGTACAATTTAGTGTGAAATGATAGTCTAAGGTAGTTTAAGCTAAGGTATAGCCGCTACGTATAACTGTTATGTACGCAACACCATAGGTAGCAGCATTGCTTGATATGATTGGTCTGTGATAAGTGTGACAAGCCGAACGATTGTCCAATCACAAGCTGCTGTTGTTTTTGAAGGTTCTACCCCTGAAAACATTTTTGAACGGCTTTTTCCCAGATGAATTAGTGAAATATTTCCATGGCGGATATATGGAACCGTCCATCTGGCGTGTCAGGTTAGCCTACTGCACAACCTTAAGTGAGCGGAAACACCAGCAACTTTGCAGAAGTAGTTATCTATGCTGTGACATGTGTTTGACATTGTTGCCACTGAAAAGCTACAGTCCAACATTTGCTCACACGGAAAATCTGCAGGAATCAATCAGGGAATTGTTAAAGAATTGGATCAATTAGCAAGATTGTTAATAGCATTGGTATCGATGAAATCTTACCAATTTCCATCCATAGTCTGCTGATGTTTTTGTGCCATTTTAAATGAAGACATATTAAAATTTTCCCTTAAAGTCAGGAGCATGTTTGTTGCCCTCTGTAGAGCCTGGAGTCATATGTTTGGTTTGTTAATGAGTCAGCGGGCGAATGTTTCTCCATGACACCCTCAGAGTAAATCTGCTGACTGACGATGACGAAGCTTCCACCCTGACCAAAAACAGGAAGCAGAAGAGGGCCGAGTGACTTTCCAATATTTATTTACACCGCTGCATCAAAGGTCTCATTCATTTGGCTGCAACAGGACTTTTTTTAAAGGGGCATTTTACTCAAATGACTCTAAACCCAGAGAGACCAAGAGCTCAGGCTTTATTTATACTTAAACATCCACACCCAGGTGTGTCCCACCCTCACCACACCTATGAGCTACCAGGTGTTTATATGCACAGTGCGGCTACAGCTTTAGCATGATCAGGACAGCACTGGACCAAGGAAAAACTCATGTGGGTGGAAGAATGTTGAAACCGCTAGGTGGTGATACACTGCTTGGCTAAAAAAAAGTCGCCAGCTGGATTTAACTAAGCAAATAGGTACTAGCCTCCTGTTGGATAATTACTTTGTGATGGTGATTATCGTTCAGCTGGAAACAGGTTATATAACTCCAGCTGATGCAATGTGTAGCTTCTCATTTGTAAAACAACCATGTTGGAAAAACATCCTGTGGTCGTGGAAAAGACTTAAGACTGTTTAAGAAGGGTCAAATCATTGGCATGCATCAAGCTGAGAAAACATCTAAGAAGACTACAGAAACTACTGATCTTGATTGGTGATCTCTTCAACGTTTGGCCAAATCAAATCAAAGAAATCAACAGTAGAGTTCAGGGGTGTGTTTAGTAGTGAAAGTAAGAGTATTTCCACACACACAATGAGAAGGGAACTCAAGGGATTGGGACTTAACAAGTGTGTAGCCTTAAGAAAACCACTAATCAGTAAGGCTAACCAGAAAAAAAGGCTTTAGTTTGCCAGGTAGCATAAAGATTGAACTATGGAGGACTGGAAGAAGGTCATGTGATCTGATGAGTCCAGATTTACCCTTTTCCAGAGTGATGGGAGCATCAGGGTAAGAAGAGAGGCAGGTGAAGTGATGCACCCATCATGCCTAGTGCCTAGTGTCCAAGCCTGTGTGTCAGTGCTGTGATCTGGGACAAATCTGTGACATTGCAGAAGCTAATCAAAACAATGCCACAGTGAATTTGTGCTGTAAACAAAGCTAAAGGTAGTCCAACGAAACACTATTGGAGTTTGTGGCCTTTATATTGGTGATGAAGTTTTTTTTTTGGCCAAGCAGTGTATTTACACATTCAGCTGTAATCCTGAAAAGGTGTTTGTCAAACAGTGGAAAGAGGATCATCTTTGCTCACAGTGCTGTGGGGCATCACTGGTCACACGGCCCCCGTCATCCCACCATGACGGTCACAGTGAGGGCAAACATCTTTCACACCTTGAACTGTGATCAAACCCTCTGTTTTCTCCACGCTGGGATGTCCTGGAGTCAACCAGGGTCTGTGTTTGGTTGTTTTTGAGGTTAGTACTGGTTAGCTGAAGCCAGTCTCGTACCGATCTCACAGCGTTTCCCTCCGTAGCTCGGCAGGCATAAGCATTTGTACGAGTTGGCGCTCTCCACACAGGTGGCCCCGTTGGCACATGGGTTGGAGTGGCACAAATCTACCTCTGCAAGAAATGAGGGGGGGTGATACTACTGTTACGGCGAAGGGGGGGTTAGGGTGCATGGACTCTGAGGACTCAGGACTGAAAGGTTAGTAAAGACTGGCAAAGCTGCAACATCTGATCGGACTCTTACTGCTCGGAAATCATCAGCCATTTTCTCCAACATCTGAGGTGCCCCAGTGGATCAGGTGTGTGTCTTCCCTCTCAACAGGGTTTTAGGTCTCACCTGTTAGATTTTTTATTACAGAATTATTTACAGTTGTTATTTCTGTTGCACTGATACAAAATCATGTCTGTGAATATTTATGTTCATCTCTAATGTTTGAATGATAAAGTGCTTCTCCTCAGTGAGGCTGCTGAAACACTCTCTGCAACAGGATGGGGATCAGTTAAAAGCTACTCCTCACTGCAGTACATCAAGATGTCAAATCAAATTGTGAGGCTAGTGAAGGTGCAGGGCTCTAATACATGATATAAATATCCTTACATTCCATTTTACTTGTTAAGATGCAAACACTCTCAGCCTAATACCACTTCAACACTAAAATTAGTGGGTCAATATGGGTTTCTTTGAGCTGCTGGCTGTTTTGCTTTCCTCTGGTGCGTCAAGCCGATGACATCACATTAATGACATCATCAGCACGACGAAACACAACAACAGGAAGGAGCATGGATGGATGCATTGGTCCACTGTTTTCTGTACTTTGTACTTTTGTCCATCTTTAAAAATGTAAAACTTGGCGCAGACTGAATGACATTTGAGCTCTGATGATACAAAGGCAGATGGAATTTGTTGCTGAGATGGCAAAGAGTCACCCAAGTTACAGACGGAGAAGACGGACGCCATGCTATGCCATCGGAACATTACACCGACGTCATGACATAAATTAGCGGGTCGACCCGGGTGTGATGTTCCCACTGAAGCTGTTTGGAGGCGAGCCGATAAAAACTTGTGACACTTGCAGGGACAGTAAACCCAGGTCAAAGTGCTGATTAGGTCCTTTCAAACTGCCAACAGGGGCCGATTGTTACCGGTTTTAAACAGGTTTTTTGGCAAGTGTGAAAGGGGTATAACTTTGGATCAACAACAGCAAGGCTGCATGGGCTCCAAATTATGTGTTTAACAAACTGGAACATATCAATGTTTTAATTGTTTTATCATCTCACTCATGTTTTTATTTGTTAACTGGTTTGCAGTGTAGCTAATATCGTCCTCTGTTGATTTACTGTAGTACGTTATTTATGTGTTTATTGTTATCGTTATTATTGTCTTTATTATTTTGTTGTTTTTAACATTGTCTCCGATGTTTTCTCATGTTTACCTCATGCTTTCTCAGTTATGTTAAATCGTCTTTTTTGTTTGTTCTGGTGGTTTTATTCATGTTTGTCTTGCATATTGTTTGATGTTGTTTTTGCCCATTTCAAGCATTTTTTAAAAGTGAATCACAACTGCAAAGTTTGGTTGATTATTTCTTGTTCGAGTCCCAACAGACTGACGTTGCAGCAGCAGATCAGTAGGAGAGCAGAGATGCGTGATCAGGAGAAGCTTGTGTGTTAATCCATGCCTTAGCATGCAGGCTGCAGAGCCAGAAGGGCGAGCGGCAAACCAAAAACAACTCTGTAGCTGAAAACCTTCATATCTGTTGCTATGGTGACGTTATCCAAACAGATTCAAACACATTAACATTTAATCTGCCAGACAGGAAACGCACAAATACACCAAGAAGAAACCAAAAGTCAAACCACAATGCAGAGGAACAGGAGATTTGTGTCAGATTCATCACATTCATTAACGAGCAAAACAGGCTGACCAATCAACAGGCAGCATCACAACCAGGAGAGACAGGACACCGTCAACATGGCCGCCATGCAAGACCTTACCGTGGCAGCGAGCGACGCCTCTCTCTGCTGTGCACAGAGCAGCTCCACACGGGTTTGGGTCACACGGGTCAGATCCACCTGAAAGCACGTTATGTGATAAAAGATGGTCTAATAGGACAAAATTATACATATATTATATCTCCAATACAGCATGAGAACTAGTGGCCTTCAACATTTGGATCTGTTTTATCCATGTTATACTTATTAAAACTGTGAAAACAATCTTCAGCTATGGTTAAGTATTTATGCGAAAAATAAAATAGATTGTTCTCATTAAAATGATCAGTTTTGGAGATTCTCTCTTCGTCTCTCTTTTGTGCAGTCAACATGATGTGTTGGTAATAAAGCGGAGCAAAGATGCAAGTTTGGTCCACATTATGACCTTTTCATTAGTTTTAAATTGAAGCCTTAAAAGAAACTAACGACCTTTAAATTTAAAGATTGAAAATTATGTAAATATAAATATAGTGGTATTTTTGATCCATTATGGTCCAAATCTTTAGTTAATCTCAGCTCAATTTACCAAAATTCAACAGTGTCTCAGTGTGTCAAAAAAGTACATATTGACTCTCTCTAGAACTGAATCCCAGTCACTGCAGGAGAAAATGACAGTCTGCTGTAATCTGGAACTCAGTGACTTTTTCTATGACTGTTGTCCAGTGTTAATTTTGTTGACTAATTATTTTCTTCATAGTTATCCTCAACAACCTTCTTCCCCCTGACAAAAATTAGACAGTAACTAATAAAAACAAGTGCACAAAACTAAAACTAAATTGAGTGACAGTTTCGACAAATAATTTCTGGACGATAATGTTTGACAGAGATTTAAACTAATTAGACCTAATTTGATCATGGAGAAAGTAGAGACAATTTAGGAATATATCCAATCACAGCTACTTTGGTTGTGTGGAAAGGTTGGATGAGTTCAGAGGGACATCCAATCACAGCTGCCTTAGCTTGGTGGTGGTGGGATAAGTTGTGGAGCGATTCAATCAGAGCTGCTCTCTTTATGAATTGATATATTCATGTAGAGCAGGTTCACTGTTTGTTGTCAGTTCTGGTATTGTAACTGAGATGCTCTGCCGGGTAGCCTAAATAAAGGTGACTGCATTTCACACAAAAGTTAATTTCTTCATTCAACTTTTACGAGCGTTCAATAAAAGGGTTAGATGTTTCATTTTATCCAAGAGTAAAACATGACTGAAGAAATACAAGAAACATAAAAAATACCTTACAGTTTACACTTCATATTCGAGTCGACTAAAAAAAACAATAGATTTTGCCAGCTGAAATGTGAAATTTCAACAACTAAGCCTTGACTGAAATTGAAACAATTTAGATGACTTAGTCATGACTAAAGCTTTTAAAGACATATTAAGCAAAAGGCTATCACGAAATTAAAAAGTGCTGTCAAAATTAACAATGCAGTGGAGCCAGTAGTTAAAGTTCTCGGGAGACAGCAGACTCAGATAATTAGGGATTTTCGTGTCACTCACCAAAGCTATGGTGATTTTGCGCACCATAGCACTGTTTAAGTCACTCTCTAGGCGATATTCATAGCCACAGTCTGATCTCAACCCTCTTTGCTCAAAGATATTTTTACCTTTGGCCTTTTTGATTATCTCTGCTTATCTCTTCTGATTTTTGTGTACTGAACCTTGCTCGTCTGTCTGCCACTTCTGTTTGTCTCATCTGCTTTTGGGTTGCATTTGCCATTGTTCACAGTACACATGATCCCTGGATTACATGGAATTTAATGTCCCAAATTCAATCAAAGAGCCCCCAAAAATCAAACATAAATACCTGCCAATGAATCAGCATCTTCTGCTGCAGCTGAGGGGACAGCCAGTCCTGCAGGGGGCAGCACTGAGCCTTGGTCTGCAGGTTGGGCAGGGTGTCCATTAACTCTCAATCTGCCAGACAAGAAGATAACACGACCCTCCTCACCTCCTGATCCAGATGTTCCTGATCCAGACCCTGAGACCAAACTGGATCCAGAGCTCACAAAGTTCTCTTCAGAGAATCCAGAGGCTGAGCCACTGAGACTTCCTGATCCTGAAGGGTCTCCAGAGCCACTTAACAAGGAGACATCCCTACCAAGCTCATTTTCCTTGAAGGCTCTTGAGTCCGACACATCAGTTAGTTCCCCATCTATCAAGAAGATCTGAGGATCTTCACTTCCAGAGGGCAGTCCCGACGATGAACCGCTGAACCCAGAGAAGCCTTTGGCCGTGATGACACCAGAGAAGAGTCCAGAGCTGTCAGTGGAGTAACCAGATCCAAGTCCAGATCCAGACAGATCCCCACTACCACTAGGGACCCAAGATCCTGAACCAGATGATGGGAACATGAGCATCTCTGCGCTGCCATCTCCAGCCTCCTGGGAAACACCTGAACTGGATCCCTCCCCAGAGATGGAGCCTTCAAAGCCTGAGAAAACTAAAGGGACTTGGTATCCGTCTCCACTGACAGATCCACTGGGAAGACCAGCACTGCCGAAGAGGTATCCAGAACCAGACTGATCCCCAGGTAAGACTCCAGACATAGTCAGGCCTGAGCCAAAGTCAGCAGATCCTGATCCAGATCCAGATAAGTCCACAGCAATAGGGGGAATGATGGCAGTGTTAGCTGAGGGGATGTTGATAAAAAGAGGTTAAGTAGGAATAATCAACAATCATACATCTTGTGTAAATTCTCATTCACCCAGGTCATGGTTATCTTGAAAAAAAGATTCAAAAACAAGGCACTGGACTGTGTTGAGTTTTGGGAAGACGTTTCACTTCTCATCCAAGAAGCTTCTGGATGGGAAGACAGCAACAATAGAAGGGTGGAGTTGTAGAAAGGACTCAAAGGAGCCATTTACACAAGGCCTAGTATGGTCAAATCCAATAGTTTTCATTATGTTTTGGCCTCTTGTTTACATGGGAACAGTATGCAGAGTGCTTGAATCTGCAAACTTTTGAAACTGAGGCCAAGACCGGGAGTTTTCAAAATTCTCCTTCATGCAGCTCTGTGTAAACCAGAGCTTTTCAGGGTGAAACACTGACAATACTGCATGTACAATACTCTTTCACATGAAGGCTGCATGCACCTACCAGGAACAACAATGGTTTTGGCTGTCTACCGAGTAAAATGTGTGCTGCATACCGTGCTCGGTTTGTTATCCAGACAAAAACATCCTGACAGATTTGTTGTCCATACAAGAAACTTTGGCACCTTTGTGCGTCCACTCTCCATTGTTGTTTGTGAAAATGTTGTCTTCTTCATACATGTGTTGTAGCAGCACTGTTTCTCTGCAAACCTACATTGCCATCTACTGGACTGGCATGCACACTACAGTTCCACTGCATTTGGAACTGAAGAAGCTCCGTGGATGAGAAGTGAAACGTCTTCCCAAAACTCAACACAGTGCAGTTGCCTCATTTTTGAATCTCAAGATAATCAACAATAATCAAAATCTCTGAGTTACTATTACAATTGATTTGTTCTTGATGTAACTAACCGGGTCTCAACAAATCCGTGATGGACTTTTGGTTCAGGAGGGCCTCCTGGATATCGCTGATATTCAGTCCAGTTTCACGTGCAATCAGAAAAATATCAGCTAGAGAGAAGAATGAGAGTAAATTTAAGAATGCAAACTACACCTCATACAGGACAGGCTCTTCAGATACGATGAAGGCTTACCTCTAAAACAGTATGCATCATATCTGGAGTTTGGCTCGGGGTAGCCTGTCTGGTTGGGGTTAGCATAGACCGTGTAAACCCCAGATTTCCCTCCTCCACATACAGCACTGGGGTTGTTGATTGGGTAGCGGACACTTTGATCGGCAAGCCAGCCAGCACGGCACTTATCAAAACCTGTTTTCCAGGCTGCGTAGAGCTCACCGGTGGAGGCCAGCACGGCATCATGCTCCTGACAGGTGGCAGCCGCCTCCTCAAAGGTTAAACCCTCAGCAGAACCAACGAAGAAAACCTCACCTAAGGAGTACCAGCAAATAGGTTTCAAGGTTCTGTAGATGTCTAGAGTTGCTTTATTAACCAAGTGGTCTGGTTTATGAAGTGCGGTTTGGTTAAGTTTAATCCAGTTAGTCCTAATCCCCCTCGCTTCAACTCTTGAGAACAAGGATGAAGTCTGTAGGACAAACTTTGAGCTTTTAATTGGTTTGCCTGGAATCTCACTAGAATGGTCAAAAAGAGCACAGTGTACAGATTAATCATTTAGGTACCTAGACTAGAGACTAGACACGCCAGTAATACCTACTACACTTAACCAGACTGCTTGGTGGCTCATAGTTGAATTTACAAAAGTAATTAATTGGATTTATTTCGAACATGTATGCAGAGAACAAAAAACAGAGAAACACCATTAACATGCATGAAAAAAAGAAATAAAGTAATGAAACACTTTGAGTTCCTACCACTTATAACTTAAAAATTAATTCTGCTATTGATGCAAATATATCATAGACATGTACCTTACAAAACATATTATCTATGAATATGTGTATCTGCTTATACACAACAAATATAAACATCCACACACATATCCATATAAATATACGCATATCCATATATATATATATATGTATATATATATATATATATATATATATATATATATATATATATATATATATATATATATATATATATATATATATATATATATATATATATATATATATATATATATATATATATACATATGTATGTAACATATAACTACCAATATAGACATAATATACCCATACTACCAAGCAATAAAAATTAAGTTAAAATTGATTAGTATTTGGCTATAAAGTGTATGGATATTGGATATAGATATGTTTATATGGACAGTTACTTGTTATGTATTTACATGTAAGCATGTATGCGTGTGTGCGCATCGGTGCAAATTACATTTCCATAGATGTTTATGTTATTTATTTATTTACTCCCACTGATCACACATCTCCTCTTCCATATAGTTGTTTGAAAAAATATTTAATTGAAGCTTTTGCTTTTGAAAATTGAGGTGTGCCCTTAGATTATAACCTCCCTCCCTTTCTGTAAATGTTTTCCAGATTGTAGTGGTGGTGTGTGTACTGTATAGTGGTTCAAAATAACACGCATCCATCTCCTTTTTGGTTATTTGGCTGCTGGGCTTTTCTCAGTGGAAATAATGGTGTCAGAAATCAACAGGACAGTGAGGAATAGCATGTAGGAACAAGTTACATCGAAGTTTAAGAGGCCTGCTCAGAAGACAATGGCCTTTGAAAAAAGGATGAACCAACTGTGAGGCTACTGCTGCCCCAAAATGTTACAATATCTTTTTTATTTGAGAATCATTTAGAATGTTTCAGAGAATGTTAATCAAGTTTGCCAAATACAAAAATGGACAGCTCATGTTGTTTAATTCCCTGAACCTTCATTGAAATAGGGGTTGGATAAGGGTAAGAGTGTAAACAATGCTAGGAACCAATGACACTGTTTTGTCTAAATTCAGCCATCTGTAAGGAGAAGGTGACCCACATGAGCCATCTCATTACCTTTGAGCCCCTCGACAGAGCAGTACACATCGTATTTTTCCTCAGCTGGCCTTAGACCATAAGACCGAACCCCTGGCTGATCCCCCAGATCTCCGGTACATTTTTCTCGAGGTGAAGTGATGGGGTACCTAGAAATGAGCAAACATATTGTCCATGGTTACATAATGTTTTTTAATTTGAAATTAAAGATTCAGGTTTAAATAAATCGGAGTTAAAACTTTCTTCTTTGTGTTTACATGGAAATAGGAATTGTGGATAGAGGTTTAAATAGAGAATATGGTTATTCCCCTTTATTTAAGGCCTGGGGGTTGGGAATGGTTCTGGTTGGACAGAGACAAATGAGACGTAGTGACGTATTTACATCTACCGGAAGAAAAACTCCAGTGAAACCTCGTCAAACTTGGACGCTACAACTTTAAAAAGGTCTGCATATTAATGCTTATGCCATCCACTCTCATGATTTTCAAATCTTCCAAATTGTCTCGGCTTGAGTCCAATGCTTACTGCAGGCGGCCTTTCTGTTTCCATCAGTGTCCAATCATTCAGGGAAACGAGCATGCACAGAACGACTGGAATTAATTTAAAGCAGAATGAATGTACACATGATAGAGGACGTCATTAATTCGGATTTAAAATCAAAATAAACCAGCCACTTACTTTAGAATTAAGTTTTTATTCTGCATTATTATTTTCATTTGGAATTAGGTGTTTACATTGTCAGTTTTAAGCTTTTTACAGAGGATTTAAGTTTTACTTGGAATTAATGGGGAACTGAATTTCTCATGTAAAAGTGATTACTGAGATGTTGTTCTGGAGCCAAAACTCTACTCTACTCTGAAAATGATTTTGACATTTACCTGACAGTCTGATCCGATAACCATCCTGCGTCACACTGGTGATATCCGGCCTCAAAGGATGCCTGCAGCTGCTGGGGCGTGGTGATAGTGGCGCCAACGCCTTGGCAGGCCAGCTGGGCCTCAGTGAAGCTGAGGGTATAGCGTCCAGAACCAGGGCGGTACAAGAAAACCACACCTGTTCAGAGTGAAAACCAAGAAAACGTTCAACATTCAAGTTTATTTATCATCAGAAACATGACTGAACTACTAGAATTTTTAAAACGTGTGAAGACTGTGATCACTGACCATTGAATGAGCTCACAGAGGGGTTGCTGGGCTGAAGGTCTGTGGTTTGCTGGGTGTTTGCTGTTTGTACATGATCTGTAGTTGGTAGTTCTAATGTTTGGCTTGTTGGTCTTACTGTTAGACCCCCTGTTGTTTGGTTTGTTGGTGGTCTTGTTAGCTGCTCTATTGGACAGCCTGTTGTGCAATTAGTTGGTGGTCTTGTTGGGTGCTCTGTTGGATGATTTGTTGGATGCCCTGTTGTGTAGTTTGTTGATGGACTTGTTAGCTGCTCTGTTGGATGATCTGATGGTGGGCCTGTTGTGCAGTTAGTTGGTGGTCTTGTTGGTCGCTCTGTTGGAGGATCTGTTGGACCCCCTATTGTGTGGTTTGTTAGCTGTTCTGTTGGATGATTTGTTGGTCGACCTGTTGTGTGGTTTGTTGGTGGTTCTGTTAGGCGCTCTGTTGTGCAGTTAGTTGGTGGTCTTGTTGGTCGCTCTGTTGGAGGATTTGTTGGTCGACCCTTTGTGTGGTTTGTTGGTGGTTTTGTTAGGCGCTCTGTTGTGCAGTTAGTTGGTGGTCTTGTTGGTCGCTCTGTTGGAGGATTTGTTGTACCCCCTATTGTGTGGTTAGTTGGTGGTCTTGTTGGGTGCTCTGTTGGATGATTTGTTGGTCGACCTCTTGTGTGGTTTGTTGGTGGTTCTATTGGATGATTTGTTGGTCGGCCTGTTGGTGGTTTTGTTAGGCGCTCTGTTGTGCAATTAGTTGGTGGTCTTGTTGGGTCCTCTGTTGGATGATTTGTTGGATGTCCTGTTGTGTAGTTTGTTGGTAGTTTTGTTGGGTGCTCAGCAGTGGGCACAAGGGTCTCCAGCTCTCCGCCCGCCTCATTGTCAACAGGTGTCCGCGTGAAGAACAGCTCTGTGCTCTGTACTGCTGTTGAAAACCTCACATTCCCGCTGCCTTCAACACTTCCTTCGCCGCTTCCTTCGCCGTTGCCGTCGCCAGAGCCTGAACCACCATCCTTAGGATTTTCTTGAGATAAAACGGCAAAGAGGATAGAAGAAGATCATTTTTTGACTCAATGATAATCAAACTAAAACTATATTCATTGATCATTTTCAAAACAAGTTCCATCCTGATCTACTGTCTTGTTTTGGTGACCATTGTGATTGTGTTTTGTTTGTTTTTTGTCACCTTTCCTAATTTTTGACCATGGAAGAAAAATGTGTGCACCACAGCAACCCAAGCTGATCCAGGATGCCTTGCCATTATCTTAATTTGGTATATTTTTACCATCTGGTCCAGTTTCTGCTTGCTTAGGCCTATGTGTGCTTGGAGCCCCAACCAAAGGGCACCAAGGAAGGTTGAATGGTGACACACATTGAAAACTAAGGCTGGTAATTTGATTTAGGTACACTTTTTGTAATACTGGTTAAAATGATTGTTACGTCCCGATGGCAGTGAAGGCATTATGTGTTCTTAAAAGAGAGTGAAAAACAGCTGCTGTCTACAGCAGGAGCAAAACAGGGAAAACACCAACCAATCACAGCAACTCATTACGAATTTATTAAACCAATCAAATCCCATACTGTCATTCTGCCCACCTTCTGTTTGTACATATTGCAGGCGTGCCCAGACTATGGTTCAATGCGATTAGCCACGCTAAGACAGGGATCCAAGTACGCTGGAGAATGCTTACCTGTCAAGTTTTGGCTTTGAAAATAAGGGTAGTCCGCTACGAGCCGTCCCACAACCCCAACCAAACTCCAGTATCCCTCACATTTTAAGACAGGTGTACAAGAAATCTAAAATAAACACTTTGTTTTCTTGGTTTGTTCCGCTGTTGGCTCCAATCTTACGACAGCTATCACCCAGGTTACTGCAGGTGGTAGTTCCCACGAGGCTTTTTCCTCTTCTTCGGTTTTACGGAAGTTGGCATCCATCAATTCGGAGCATTAATGCCCCATTTAGGCTAGTGACAGAGTTCAGTTTGGAGAGGCAGAGGAATTTTTTGTTATTATTTTATTGTCACACGGGAGATTTACGGAAGAATATTAATACGGAAGGACAGCATGAAAGAGGGGTAAAATACAGAAAATATGGTAGTGTCATGGCCAGAATGGGAGACTTGGCAGCTGTGTGGAGAATGGCAAAGGAACTTCCTATACCCTGATCAACATGTTTGTTTGTTTAACTTTACTGTGATAATGTTTTGGTGTTTTCTTACCGCTAACAGAGACATGATTTGATGTGGTGTAAAACAAAAATGCTGTGGTGAGGGCAGTTGAATCAGTCTTCTGGTTGTGAATCAGATGCATGTGAACAGGGGGGGAACATTTTGGAGGTGCTCCATGGAGGTGGGAAGGGACTAGGCGGAGCCCCGGTGAAGTGCTACATTTAAATTCATGATAGTTTTCCAAAATTACCGATCCTTTACGGTAACGGGTCATTGCTTGAAATCTATGAACCCTTGAATCAGTGAATAACTATGTAAAGTCCCAGAACCTCTGATGACCACTGCTCTGCTGTATTATGGGAAGGTTCTGAGTCACTTACGTCAGGGTTATCTGAGGTTTATTCAGAGGGTCACCAGACTTCAACAAGTTAAATGAACCTTTCCAAGTCCAGTTTCCACTTTAGAAGAAACCCCTGAATTCTCGGTCATATCTCACCAAACTGGACTTTACTGGACTGCACCGCTTGCTGAAAATGCACGAGTACACAACCCCAAACAAACATCTCATCCTTGCTATCTGACTCTTAACACTTTAATCCAGGACAGACTGGTTTCTGTTGTCTGGTGTTTTTCACAAAACCTCCAGTTTCTCCACCCTGAGTCTGGCACATCTTACCTGTATAGCAGAAGGCATCATAGCGTGATTCAGGGTCTGGATATCCTGTCTGGTTGCTGTGGAGGTAAACAGTCCTCACCCCAACTAGACCCCCTCCACATTGGGGCCTGGGGATGTTGATCGGATATCTGACACTCTGGTCTGCCATCCATCCAGCGTTACACACATCCAACCCACCCTGCCACGCCAAGTAGAGCTGACCCGTGTTAGCCAGCTGAGCTTCCTTAGCCTGACAAGCCGCAACGGACTCTGAGAAGGTAAATTTCCCTGCTGAAGTCACGTGGAACACTCTGCCTGTGGAGGTTGTGAGAGATTTAGAAATGAAAATGATTAACCTCAGAGCTTTATATACAAACCCTCTTTTCTCATACCTGACATCTTCTCAGCGAAACAGTAGACGTCGTAGGTCTCGGTGAGGTTTCTGAGTCCGTATGTCCGAATTCCAGGGACACTTCCTTTGTCACCAGAACACTGCTCACGGGGTTCATGGATAGGATACCTTTGAGTTTAATGAAAGGGGATTTGGCGCCTTTAAAAAGGGAAACTTAGCTGCTTTGGTTACAAAAGTTACAAACTCCATCCATCCTCATGTGTGCCACCTATCCCCTTTTGGGTATGGGGATCTGGAGCCTATCCCAACTTCCACAAGACCAGAGGCAGGCCTACACTCGGCCTGGTTGCTAACACTAGAGCATGTTTTACAGGAACTCCACTGACCTGACGGTGTAGTCAGAGAGCCAGCCAGCATCACACTGGTGATATCCATCATCGAACGCTGCTTGAAGCTGTTCAGGTGAAGCCATAACAGCACTGTTCAGACTGCACGCCACCTCCGCCTTCTCATACGTCAGACTGTAGCGCCCCATGATGGCTCGGTAATGAAACACCAAACCTATAGAGAGGAAGATGAGATGTAGTTTGACTGGTAGAGAAAGATTTGAATGCCAAAGAGGATCCAAGAAGGTTAACTGGTCCTGGTAATCCAGTCTGGTGCTTTTAAACCAGCAGGTGTCCCTCCACCTAAACCGACGTCAGACCAAGAACAAGGACAAGACATGGACCGGATAAAGTCAACAATATTTAAAAAGCTCAGAATTCTTTCTCTGCTTGGCATTTTGCAATCCCCAAAACATCTATCTTTCCATCTATCTATACTTCCATCTGAACAACTATCCAATCATCCAAGCAACTATCCAACCAACTATCCAAACAACTATCCAACCATCCATCCTTCCAAACAGCTTCCCATTTATCCATCCATCCATCCATCCATCCATCCTTACATTCATCAAAACAACTATCCAATCATCCATCCAAACAACTAAACATTTATCCATCTGAGCAACTACCCATCCATCCATCCATTCATCAAAACAACTATCTATTCAATTAAATATCCACCCATCCTAACAACTATCAAACCATACGTCCTTCCAAACAGTTATCCATCTATCATCAGTCCAAACAATGATCCATCATCAATCTATCCATCTGAACAATAATCCATCCATCCAAACAACCGTCCAATCATCCATCCAAACAACTATTCATGCATCCATACATCCATCTGAACAACTTTCCAACCATCCATCCATTCAAACAACTATCCAACCAACCACCCAAACAACTTTCCAACAACCAACTAAAACAATTATCCATCCAAACAACCATCCAAACAATATCCATACATCCATACATCCATCTAGACAGCTATCCAACCATCCATTCACCCAAACAACTGCCCAACCAACCATCCAAACAACTTTCCAACTACCAACTAAAACAGCTATCCATCCATCCATCTGAACAACTATCTATTCAACCATCCAAACAACTGTCCAACCAACCATCCAAAAACTATCCGTCTATCCATCCATCCATCCATCCATCTAAACAACTACCCATTAATCATCCATCTATTCATGCATCCACTCATTCATCAATCCAAACAACTATCCATCTATACACCCATCTGAAAAACTATTCATCCATACATTCCATCCAAACAACTATGCAATCATCCAGCCAAACAATTATACAACCATCCATCCATTTATCCATCCATCTATCCAGCAAACTAGGATAATTCGTCATTGTTAATAATTTCACGATGAATTAAATGGAGATTTTTTTTCTTAATGAAGCAAAATCCATGTGGGTGTTGATTTATTTTAAAATCAGACTTTAATCAAAATCTTTTCTAACACTGACCTGTTCAACCAACAATGAGCACATCCAAACCCAAAAGTGAGCATATCAGATAAAGAGCTGCTGAATTCTAATGCGTCAGGATTGTTTGGTGTAATAAATGCCTCAGTCCTATTCATAATAATATTTAATTTATGTATCTCAGATATTTGTCCCTTTCTATGCCAGTATTTCAACATCATACTGATGATATTAATATGCCAGTATCTCTGCATAATTATAATGTATTTTCCATGCAAATAACTCTAGAGGTTACATCTGTTTATTGATTTGTTTCTCTTTTTAACATAGTCCTGGACATATCAAAGGTCATCAGCAGGATGAAATCCGGAGCGTTGTTGTTTTTGGAAATATTAAGTCTACAAACTATGAGTCTGTCTCTTCAATGATGATCCTATTATCAGACTCTACATGTGTTTAGATAGGGGTCATGTGATCAGGTATATCAGGTTGAAATGAGGAAGATTGTTGGGATTTATATCCAAAGTGTGAGTGTTCTGAACTCAAACAAAAGGCAAATGACTGAACAGATGGAGTTTAAATCCCTGACTGTAAAACAATAATATATTTCTGCTCATACGAATCATGGTAAAATGATTAAATAACAAAAAGATTCTCTCCCCTAAAAGGACCAATGGGGTTAAAGGGTTCACTACATCAGCAGAGGGAGTTTCTATGATGGAGATCCTTTTTCATACCTTGAACCTGCACGTGGACGATGTCTTGGCTGTCCTCAATGCCGTGTTGGACTTCACACCGATAAACTCCAGAGTCACTGTTCCGTAGTCCAGAGATGCTGATGGAGGCGTTGGTTGGCATGGCGGGATACTCGAGCATCTGAACTCTGTCCAGGTAACTCTCCGCGACATGGACCCCCCCCTCCAGGGCCACCAGGATGGTCGTGACCTTCTCCTTGGTCACGTGACTCCATTTGATGCGATGGGAGAGAGGGGCGATGGGCGGGGCTCCTGGGTCCGGGACTGTGAGGTCCTGCATGAGAACAACATGACCATTGACCTCCAGTTCATAAAAAAGTGCGGTTATGAGTGAGTCCTTCCTGTTCCCTTGTCTGGAGGCTCATGGTGTTTAAAAATGTGATTTTGGTTGGATGTCTGTGAGAACCTCTGCTCTGACCTCTTCTGTACACACACACACACACACGCGCGCATATATGTGTGTGTGTGTGTGTGTGTGTGTGTACAGCATATGTGTATGTACATTTCTAATTAGTGCTGTCAGTGGATTAAAAAATTTGAGCGATTAATTATGACCTGTAATTAATTAGTCTAATCAATCAATTTATTTTAATCTCACTTTAAAAATTGCTGAAAAAGCCTCAACTTTAGGTATTTTCATTGATATTCATTGGATTGCTGTAGCAGATCAAAAGATTGTTCTCCACTCCCCAAAAACTGAAACACAAGAAGTCCAATGCATAAAAACTCTCCAACTTTAATGACCCAATCAGGGAACAGAGAAGCTGCTGCGGATGTGACGGCAACAGGAAGTGACTGCATTTTTTAAAACAGCGTGAAGCCGTCTCCATGGATGCAGCAAGATCTGCAATTTTATCAGAAATGGACTTAATTTCCCCTTTAAAAGATGAGAAAAGAACGTCACTTCAAGCTGTCTTATGGGAAATCATGTTTTGTGCTCTTCTCCCGAATGGGGATCATCGCTTGGAAACTGAGAGAGACGCGGAAATGCTGCGCTAACAACCCTGAGCTGTTGTCATGGTTACCCTGCGATATCAAATATGTCCTCCTCAAAAGTTTTACCAGTTTTTACATTGAATGCAGAAAAAGCATTCAATTTGGTGAGCTGGTCTTTTATTTTTGATGTTCTTGAAAAATTTGGTTTTGATGAGAAATTTACCTCATGGATACAAGCAATTTACTGCAATATAAATGCCAAGGTAAAAACAAATGGTACCTTTTCCAGAAAATTCGGGATCCAGACCCCCAATTTCCACCGGACGCGAAAGCGCCGCGCCGCGCAGCGTCCTGCGGAGCACTTCGCTCCCATTGTAGTCTATCAGGCAATTTCCACTGCACGTGAAAGCGCCGCGCCGCGATCCTGAAGCGCCGGCGCACGCCTAGGCGCGAGAAATACGCTTCAGGTCTATTTTCTGCGCGGACGCTTCCAAACCTCGTAAATTCGGAGTCATTAAGAAAGCCCCAGACAGGAAGTCAAACCGGAAGTTTCAAAATAAAACACAATGCACGGACTTTTGCACGTAATTTTCCTAAATTAATTGTCATTACGTCGAAACCGGAAGCACGAGCTTCAGGTCAGCAGTCGGTCAGAGGGTCCCAGAGACAACACGACACCATGGACGAAGAAAAGTGAATCGTAGAGGTACAGAAATATATAACACTGCATGCATGACACCATAGTCTTTCTACACGGATATAGGCAGACAGAAGTTGAATAATTCACGAAGCTGTGTGGTTGGGACCAGCAGAGGGACCTTAGAGAAGTGAAGTGAGGTGTTGTTTATTTTCCCAGTCTATAACATGCTTTATGAGCGTGTGACATTCGCTATTCTCATGAGAGCCGTGGCTCTCTGGGGATCAGCCCTCCCCCTCCGGATTGAGCTCCGCGGCGCACCGCGGCACGCCGCTTCCAGTGGGTTTTGAGATTCGGAGCAAGATCGCGGCGCTCCGCTCTGCGGCGTGGCGCAGCGCTTTCGCGTGCGGTGGAAATTGGGGGAGAGAGGAACTAGGCAGGGAGATCCCCTGTCTCCGCTGCTATTTGTTATTTATATAGAAGAGCTGGCAGCAGCAATTAGACAACATGCAGATATAGAAGGAGTACAAATAGGAAAAGATACACATAAATTACCACTTTATGCAGATGATGTAATAGTCTATCTTTCAAAACCACACAAGTCAATACAGAAACTAATGGCAACAATTGATGAATATAGCAAGGTTTCAGGATATAAATTGAATTCAAACAAATGTGAGTCATTAGTGATAGTAAAACAAATAAGGAAGCCCTTAAGGAGGAATACAAATTTAAGTGGGATGCAAAGAAAATAAAATATCTTGGAATAAATATTAGTAAGAACTTAAATGAATTGTTTGAAATGAATTACAGTGTTCTAGAAAATAAAATTAGACAGGATTTGAATAGGTGGAGGCTAATACCTGAAGGATTGCTAAGCAGAATTGAAGTAGTAAACATGCTGGTGCTCCTGTGTTTCCTTTTATTTTAAGCATTACCTGTATCAATATCACAAGCATATTTCAAAAAATTGAATAAAATCTTATCAAACTTTATATGGAACAATAGAAAAGAGAGGATAGCATTTAAAACATTGTTACAGCACAAAGAAGCTGGTGGATTGAATGTCCCAAACTTGCAAAATTATTTTTATGCCACACAAATACTAACAATAATCCAGTGGAAGAAATGTGGGGAAGAGGTCGAATGGGTTAGCGTAGAAAAAGAATTGGCAGGAAATTCATTTGGAACATTACCCTTTTTATATAAAGGAGCATGGAAAACATATACAGGTCAAAGCTTTTGCATAACAAATACTTTGAAAAATTGGAAACATATATGCAAGTCTTTCAAAATAAACAGTGAATGTGTGTATTTTAGAGAAATGATGCACAACCTGGATTTTATCCCAAATAGAACAGATAATATACGAGCTCACTGGGCCAACAAGGGGTTACACATGTACTTTCAATTACTAACAGGTAATGCAATAATCTCATTTGAGACTTTAGCCTCTAAATATGAACTCGAGTATTTACAGGTGAGAAGCTATCTTATGCAGCATCAGGAGGAGAATAAACTAACAAATGAGTTTGTACAACTATTTCAAAACAAAAGTCAAGACAAAGGAAATCTTTCATACATATGCAAATTATTACAGAAGACTGATACTAATAAATTAAGAGAAACTTGGGCAAAAGAATTAGAAATTAATATCCCAGCTGATGAGTGGAGAGACAGTTTAAGAAGAAACTTGAAGACCTCACAATCTAAATATTGGAGGGGGTTCGCATGGAAGGTCAACATGAGGTATTTCATTTCTCCTCGCCAATATGGCAAATATTCGTCTGCAGGCTCCAGCTGCCGGAGAGGATGCGGCGAACAGGAGGCGAGCTACACCCATATTTTTTTTTAAGTGTCCAGCACTGTCAACTTTCTGGAGTGAGCTTGTGAAAGCTTGTATGAATGTTTTTTGGGCCAAATGAACACCTTAGCTGGGAAGCTTTTTTGGGAATTGATATTTCCAGAAAAAAATTAAAGTAGCTAATATACATTTTTTTAATATTCTTAGTGACAGCCATGAAGTAGGTGACAAGAACATGGAACCAAAAAATTCCACCAAAATCCATCTTTTTTGGGGGGGTTCTGTTTTGTTTTGGGTTCTTTTTTGTTTGTTATATGTCAATGAATTTATTCACATCCAAAACCAGCATCCCATAAAAATATTGTGTTTAAATGGGAGAAAATAAGTTGTGTTGAGTTTATGTTGCTAGAGGAGCATTCATCATGTCTTCCTGGATTTGGGAGAATAACAAGCCCCCCAAAACATGAAGCCACAACTGCTGATATTTACGAGCAGCTCCTCAATAAAGAGGCCTACCATCGCCCGGGGCTTGTGAGCTTTAACCTATAAATGAAGACCCTGCAGTCTCTGAGCTGCTGCAGCTGACTTCTCACCTGAAAGTAACATGGTAGTACCAGGGTCGTCCCCAGGAGAGGGAGCTGTGGCTCCTCCAGAGGGACGCTCACACTCAGGACGTCCTTTGAGTCTGTGTGACAGGAAAACATGGATAATGATATTTAGTATATAATTAAGATAAACAACATGAATGTGAATAGTTCAGTAATGGTATTTATAGTAATAACATGAATGTGAAAAATTCAATAATATTAATAATAATAATAAAATTAAAATAAATAGCTCAGTCATATTATGATTATTATTATGATGATTATTAATAATAAGAATAAAAGTAATAACAAAGATATTAATAATAACAATAACATGAAAATTACTAATTCAGTAATATCTCTCTCTCTCTCTCTCTCTCTCTCTCTCTCTCTCTCTATATATATATATATATATATATATATATATATATATATATATATATATATATATATATACATAATAAAATTATTGTGAAAATTTCAGTAATTCAATTTTCAATAATATTACAAATTTTCACATGATTGAATATCGAATAATAGCCTGAATGTGAATTATTCCATATTATAAATAATAATAACATGAAAATGAACATTTCAGTAATAATATTACTATAATTAATCAAAATAATAATAATAATAATAATAATAATAATAATAATAATAATAATAATAATGATGATGATGATGATGATGATGATGATGATGATAATAATAATAATAATAATAACAATAATAATAATAATAATAATAATAATAATAATAACATTAAAAAAACACTTAAGTATTCAAAATCATAATAGAAACATGAATGTTGATAATTTCTTAAAATAATTCTAATAATAGCATGAATATGAATAATTCAAAACTAGTATTAATGATAACAACATGAATGGGAATAATTCAATATTAATATTAATATTAATGACATGAATTTGAATTATTCAGTTTAAATATTAATAGCAATAGCATGAATTTCAGTAATATTCTCTCTAAACTGAATGAAGGCAGATGATCTCAGTGTGCGGATCAGATGCTGACTGTGATCGTTAGTGAAGAGTGGGGGATGTATAATATATATATAATATGAACAAAGATAATCTTTGTGCATTTTTTCATAAATCCCGCTCTCACCTGTAAACACATGATCCTGGTACAGGAAGTCAAAGGAGGCCGAGCTGCCGTGTAGACACAGCAACAGAAACACGATGAGCCTCAGCATGGTTCACCTGAAATATGACATCCAAGTGAATATGAGTCTTTATAAATAAAAGAAATATCAGAAATATAATGTTAAAAACAGAGAAATGCAGGCACATCTCTGCACACAGGTGTTCTTGATCTTCACTGTTCCCCATGGAGTTTGTAATTCTGAAATATCTAATATATTTGTATGGAGGTGCTGCCACTTTTGGACAGCTTTGCTCCATCATTACATTTCATAAATTATTTAAGTATAAAATCCAGTCTACAAAACACGTTTAATGTGGTAATTCTTGTTTTTAAATTGGTTTATTGTAATCATTTCTTTGTTTGTTCTGATTTTCAACATGCTTAATGTAGTAATAACAGGTCATAGACTGGTTAAATGTAGTAATAACAGGGCTTAGACTGGTTCAGTGTTGTCATAATTTAGCTTAGATTGGTTTAATGTAGTCACTGCTGGGTTGAGGATTGTTTAAAGTCATAATAACTGCTTCTAGACTGATCTAATGTAGTAATAACAGGGCTTATACTTATTTAATGTAGTTATAACTGGATTTGGGCTGATTTCATTAAACTGTAACTGGGTTTAGACTAGTTTAAATGTAGTAATAATTGTGTTTTAATATAATCATTACTGAGTTTACACTTGATTGATATAGTAATAATAGGGTATAGACCGGTTTATTGTTGTGATAACAGGGTTTAGAGTGGTTAAATTTAGTCACTACTGGGTTAAGGATTGTTTAATGTAATAGCTGGTTTTAGACTGGTTTAATGTCATTTTAATTTGTTTTACACTAGTTAATTGTAGTAAAAACTGGGTTTAGATGTGGTTACAATTGGTTTTAGACTGGTTTAATGTAGTAAAAACTGGATTTAGACTTGTTTAATGCAGTTATAACTAGGTTTAGACCGGTTTAATGCAGTTATAACTAGGTTTAGACTGGTTTAATATGGTTATAACTGGTTTGAGACTGTTTAAATGCAGATATAACTGAGTTGAGACTAGTTCAGTGTGGTTATAGCGGGTTTTAGACTGGTTAAATGCAGTTATAACTAAGTTTAGACTAGTTTAATGTGGTTATAACTGGTTTTAGACTGGTTTAATGTAGTAAAAACTGGTTTTAGACTGGTTTAATGCAGTTATAACTAGGTTTTAGAGCAGTGACTCTAAAGAGTATAAATGAACATTTGAAATGGTTTCAATTGGTGGTTACTGCAGGTAAGGCTGTCTGTTCATCATGTAAAAGCTGGATTCATGGCTGACAACATGCTGGAGTCAGTTACGTCTGCTCATAGTCAAAACAGTGGGACTCAGAGAAACCGTGAGTCATTCAGGTCCAGCCTGTCAACCACACTTTTCTCTCTGATGTTCTTTGAGGGAAACAAGGAGCTCCAGTTCTGCCCAAGAAAATGTTTCTGAGTTCACTTCCTGCCCCTCCCTCCTCCCACAGAGACTCACTGTCACACGCTGCAGGCACGTTTCACGACCATGAACATGCTCCGTCCACCACGCCACTGCAGACACACCTTTCAAAAACCACAGCAACAAAACCCATCCTGTTTGGTCCTTCTGCGAGAGACATGGACCAACCTTAAGCCTCAGGACCCTTAAACTAGCTTTAAACCAACAACAACAGGGACACATGTCCAAAAACTACATCAGTCTAGAGGCACGTGTCCTGAAGCTACATCAGTCCAGAATCCCATTTCCTTAAAATACATCAGCCCAGACACATGTCCTGTAACATCAGTCTAGAAACGTGTTCTGAAGCTACATTTGTCTAGAGACACATGTCTTAAAACAACGTCAGTCCAGAGACACATGTCCTAAAACAACATCAGTCTAGAGACACATGTCCTAAAACTACATCAGTCCAGAGACACATGTCTTGAAACCACATCAGTCTAGAGGCGCATGTCCTAAAACTACATCAGTCCAGAGACACATGCCCTGAAACTACATCAGTCCAGAGGCACATGTCCTAAAACTACATCAGTCCAGAGACACATGCCCTGAAACTACATTAGTCCAGAGGCACATGTCCTAAAACTACATCAACCTAGAGACACATATCCTGAAACTACATCAGTCCAGGGTCTCAGTCCTAAAACCACATGAGTCTGGAGTCCCAAGTCCTTAAACTACATCAATGTAGAGACACGTGTCCTGAAACCACATCAGCCGAGAGTCTCATGCCTGAAACCACATCAGTCTAGAGTCTCGTGTCCTTAAGTCACATCAGTCCAGAATCTCATGTCCTAAAATCATGCCAATGCAGAGTCTCTTGTCCTAAAACTACATCAGTCCAGAGACACATGCCCTGAAACTACATCAGTCCAGAGGCACATGTCCTAAAACTACATCAGTCCAGAGACACATGCCCTGAAACTACATCAGTCCAGAGGCACATGTCCTAAAACTACATCAGTCCAGAGACACATATCCAGAAACTACATCAGTCCAGGGTCTCAGTCCTAAAACCACATGAGTCTGGAGTCCCAAGTCCTTAAACTACATCAATGTAGAGACACGTGTCCTGAAACCACATCAGCCGAGAGTCTCATGCCTGAAACCACATCAGTCTAGAGTCTCGTGTCCTTAAGTCACATCAGTCCAGAATCTCATGTCCTAAAATCATGCCAATGCAAAGTCTCTTGTCCTAAAATTACATCGGTCTAAAGTCCCTAGTCGTTTAACCACATCAATCCAAAGTCTCAAGTCCTTAAACCACATCAGTCTAGAGTCTCGTGTCATAAAACCACATCAGTCCAGAGTCTTATGTCCGATAACCTCAACAGAAACAGCTGAGAGTCTTAGGTCTTTGGGTCCACTTTGGTCAAATTTTAGTCAATCTCTAAAAGTCTTCAAGAGTTTTTGAGATTGTGTCTGTCATTTAAATGAACCGTCTACCCCTCTGTCCAGACTCCTGTGGCTGAAGGTTTGTTCACGGTTAATGTTAAAGACTCTTGTCTGTGTTGTGGACATTAGAGACCAAAGAGGAAAAGGACAAATACAGAAACAAGATGCATCTGCCGACAGTAAAACCCATGTTAAATCTCCAGACCTCACAACACCCAGGGGTTAAAGTGGGCTTGAACCCCTTAGTCAATTAAGTTATTTTTTCCTTTCAAACTGGCAGTAGTGGACTACATCATTTTCGCATGCACAGCCTTCGTGGCTCTCTCGTAAGCACCAAATCAGAGCGCAACATCACCCTCTGCTGGCCCCGCCTTCTTTAATACACAGCATCTACGCGTCAGTCACACCACAGTGTTATCATTTCAATGAGTGCATGTGCATCAAATCATGGACTAGCTAATCCACAGACTAGCTATTATGCGGGAGTTTGAAACCGCTTTCAATCTAAAGTAAGTGGATTACGTTAAATTTATAAAGATGGTGAAGTTTTGTAATATTCAACAATTAAAACAGGCCAATAAGAAGAATCTAAATTTAAAAATGGCTCGCTGCTTTAGACTGCGAACCTTATGTAACGGCAAAACAGTAATGGTTATTCAACCTTTATCGAGGATGCCCCTGTTTATGCTAACAGCCCAAATTGTTAGTAGTGCATTTGATAGGAGTGTGTGTTTTGTGTGTGTGTTTGGCTGTTAATCCATCCTGTTTTTCTGTTGAGGATAAAGCATATACAGTTTTTTGTAATCATTCATGTCAGTTTTCCTACTGAAACACTGTATTTTAGGGCTCCCCCAACTGTCAAATCCAATTTCACCACTGATTATAACAACCAAAACCTAAATCCTCTCACTGACACAGTTATTAAAATAACTTTTCAGGGGCAGTTGGTGTCCTCACAAAGTCACACATGAGGACACGTCCTGGTCAGATTGTTGACAGATCATCAGGCATTACTGTGTACCTTTTTTTTTGTTTTTTTTTTAGACATTAAAGTTTTACAGACTTCATTGAATATTAAATATTCAGGTATCTGTCTATGTTTTATTATTGTTTTGAAATAAAATTGTAAATCAGGTTAAACATTTGATCATATTTACACCCATTACACAAACAGGTTTACTTACAAAATGATGTTTTTATTTTCATTAATATTCTCGTCTGACTTTATCTGCATAACAAAAATATCATTAAAAGTTTTCCTGACCTTCTGTAGAAACACCTCCTCTCCTGTTGATCCTTCTTCTTTGGTTTAAACTCTCTGGTTTTTCTTCGTTGGTTTTTAAGCTCCTTTAAGTCCCGGTGAGGAGCAGAGAGTTCAGGATGCTCAGTGAGAGACTCTGAGGAGACTGGGACCAGGACCAGGTCTGACCAGGTTCAACCTCTGAAGGGAAACAGACTTCCTGAGGGGTCCTACCAAAATAAGAGCCTGTGCAGCTCTGGGCTGCTCTGTTAGATCATTTATATACCTGCAGGAGGAGGAGACAGCAGGAGGTGCAGCAGGTCTGAGGACTTAATGTAAAGAGTCTGGAGTTAATGATCCACTGTGGATCAGAGCTGACTCACCTGAGCCGACGTAAGCACTCTCGAGGGCCACGGGCCGTGTGGGGACGACAAAGATGGTTGAATGACCCTAAGAGGATAAACCTGGACTGAAGGGTGTGAAGCAGAATAAACCAGGGGACAACAAACTTTGATTCATGATGTTCGCAATAAAGGCAAACAAACACATTTCAGTGATAAACTAGAAAAGCACTCGGAGAGCACAGACCTCCGCCAGCGCCACTGTCCTCACACATATTGTGATTTTCACCATAAATATTAGTCCTACCTTTATTTCATCGAAATATTTAGATTCTTTGACCATGAAAACATACCATTAGCAATTGGATTAATAATGATATCTATTTTAGTTCAGTAGTTATTCAAAAAAATCACATTTTTCGCCATGGCTGCCAGACGCTGATCTGGATCAACACCAAAATCAAACCACTTCTTTCTTTTCCCATGCTGAACATTTCCTGAAATTTTCATCAAATCCATCCATTACTTTTGAGTTATTTTGTTCACAGACGGACGGACAGACAGACAAACAAATTCTCCCAAAAACATAACCTCCTTGGCGGAGGTAACTACTGAGACGAGAATTATTGTTTTTAATAGTTTAAATTTAACAATCACAAGTCAGTTCCCACAATCGATCTATCTTGTATCTTCTTGTGGAAAGCGACCTTGGGTTCCTTGAAAGGCGCTAAGTTAGTATTATTATCTATCTAGATAGATAGATAGATAGATAGATAGATAGATAGATAGATAGATAGATAGATAGATAGATATCTCACTCACAGACAAACAACAGGTAAAGAAAAATTAAAAAATGTGACAGTAAAGGTGAAGCCTCCCGCTGCTGATGGATGGGTCAATAACCAGTAACATGTTTCCCTTGACCAGTGGACAGCCAACTGCCGCAGGAATTGAAGATTTCTCATTATGTCAATACAGCATTTTGAGAGACATTTTGGGGAGGATAAAACCACTGAAATTTTTGAATGACAATCCTGCTCACAGTTTTACACTATCATTATGAAACTTTCAAGAACGCACTCACTTCGAAAATAAGAGTTAAATTCAGTGAAACTAGATGTTTGTTACAAATTAGAGAGAAGAAAGGATGTGATGTATTTTAAATATGAACTTTATATAAACTTTTTAATTAATTAACCAGAATGACCTTGATGAGATGAAAATTCTCTTTTGTTCCCTTGCAATGATGAAAATTCCAAGGATGTCTAATTTTTCATCGAAATCTATCCATAGCTTTTTGAGTTATGTTGCTAACAGAGAAACATACAAACAAACAAATAAACAAGCAAGAAAAAAAAAACCAAAAAACCAAAAAAAACAGACACCAGCAATAACATAACCTCCTGGTGGATGTGAAAATCCTCTATTTCTCTTAATTACGTATGTGTTTTTAAGTAAATTTTTTTTTTCACTTCTTCTCACAGACCATCTTTCATAGTCAGTTATGCTTGTTATTTTTTTGTTGTTTACATACTCACGTTCTTCTATGCTGTTTTATAACACACATCATTAACACTTAAGGACAAGCTTTTCCACAGCTGTGTGAAGCACATTCAGCTCATCACCAATGCAACATCTGTTCTTCCTCAAGTCCATCCCAACATGTGTCTACATCCATGATCACATTAACATCTATAAATAGCAAATCCACAGTAAAAACGCCCTTCTTATCCAAACCACTTTATTTGTATGGCACATTTAATCGTGTTGGGCAAGTTACTTCAAAAATGTAATCATTATTACTTGTTACTGTCATTCCAAAGTATTTAGTTACATTATAATCTTACTGTATTTGAAATGTGAGGCATTACACTATTATTGCATTACTTTTAAGTTACTCTCGTCAAAATCACAGGAAATATGGATTTGACATTCTAAATGTAGCTCATTACGTTCAAAAAGCTCATTACACATCCAGTGGAGGATGATGTGGTGGCTATCTGACTGAGTTCAGCTTAAGGCTGAAAACGGTAGAATATAATAGCCACATTGATGCTCATGGTACAATACAAGAAATGACCATAGCAAAAACAGACAAAGGGTAAAATTCTGGTAAGTTGTGTTAGAGATACTGTAGCTTTGGGCCTAGCAGAGGACTTTTCTCCAAAAAAAAACATCTCTTCATCAATTAAAAATGCATTGTAACTTGCATTACTGAAATTTGTACAGAGTAAAATATAACAGGTTTTTTTTTGTACTGCTTTACATTAGCCTACTACGTTACAGTAAAAAAGGAATGTATAACAGTAATCACATTACTTTTTTAATGCATTACTCCTGCAGTTAAACAACAAAAACATCTCCAAAGTACTGTTTATTAGAATCATAAAAACGAAAAAACAAACATTTTCATATAACAATAAGCAATAAATAATCAAATAAGTGCATAAATCTAAAACTATGCTATAAATAAAATAATAAAATCAACAGATCAACATAGTAAAATAAATAAAAGACGCAGAGGAAAACTCATGCAAAGTTAAAACACCAGGGAATAAAAATGTGAACAATCAGGGCAGTGCTCTGTGCAAAACATCCTAGACAGCACAACAGCACAGCACCATAACTACAGATCGAGTAGATCTAGTTTTAAGTGAGCTGAAGGTTCTGGTCAGATGTGCGGCCGTCTGTCTCTACAGAAACATCTTTATCCTTATTTCCTCTCCAAGGCTTTTTCAGATTCACTTTTACAGGACAACAAAGATCTCCCATGATCCTCTGCTCTGTGCGAGGACCTGCTGCGCTCCTGTTGGGGCCTCACACCTCGCTCTTTTGTCTGCGCTCGGCTCCTGCTTGCTCTCCTCAGAGGAAAAACTAAGACACGGGCCTGAAAGAGACAAAGAAGCTCTGTGAGACCCACCTCCGGCCGCTCGGAGCAGGAAACAGCAGCACAAACAATCACACACTGTTCACACACACACACACACACACACACACACACACACACACACACACACACACACACACAGGCGAGCGTGTTGATGCCATGGTTACAGATGAACTCCACACTAACGGAGGGTTTGAGGACACACTCAGTCTGTCCCGGTTGGTTTAACCCCCACAGTCTGGACTGACGGAGTGAGAGAGGAGGGCGGAGCTGCAGATCATCAACTTCAAAAAGAAGAACAAATTAAAGCTGCAAACAATGATGGACAGTCCTCACTCTGTCACACATCCCCCATGCCTCCATTTTCAGGATGAAAACTCTCACTCTCAGCCTCAGGTGCCACAGTTTTGACCAAATCTCTCTACAATTGAGGGCTTGCCATTCAAAAACCATTTGAGAAACAACAAATTCCTTCAGAACTTTTGTTCAGCATTTATTTTTATTTCAGTTTTATTTAACCAGGAAGGTCCCATTGAGATCAAAAATCTCTTTTTCAAGAGAGCCCAAGAGGCAGCAAAGTTACACAGTAAAATTATAGCAATTTAAAATCAACAATTAATATCACAAAATACAATTACAATTTGAGGAGGCTGTCTCAAGTGCTCTCAGTTGGGATTTAATTGCATTTAAAAAGATAAACGCAGTTAATTTCCAGTCTTTGTAGAAGGAGCAGAGTAGACAAATGCCCCTTATCCCAGTTCTGTGCGGGCAAATGGAAGTGAAAGCAACAAGTGATTGTTTGAAAGCAAACCATAAGAATCAACGATTCTTCAAGTGATCAAATTACACATGTAGGAGTGCAGTAGTCCAAGCATGGCCTTGTAAATAAAAGTGCCCCCTTATACTTGCGACAATGATGGGTCAAGGCTCTACAGTTGGTAATGAACCTCAGAAAAGCATGATACAGAGTCGATCTTTCCAAGACATTGATCTGAGGCAGTCATATACAACAAATCTCCATAAATCTAAAATTGATAAAAATGTTGCAGTGACAAGATGCTTTTTTGACACCAAAGAAAATCGGAATTTATTTTGAAAGAAAAATATCCGTTTGAGTTTGAGTTTCCTCAAGATTGTTAAAGGGACAGTTCAGTATTTTTGAAGTGGGGTTGTATGAGCTCCATGTAGTCACTAAGGACATTAGATAGATACAAGCAGAGTAGAGGAGGCTGTTTGTTTATCAAAACAGTGCAGACTACTAGTGAGTGTGTGTCTCTCACACATGCACACACACGCAACGATTTCTGTGCAGCTGAGTTCTAGACGATGCACATCTGTTTCTGCATCAAGGGAAGCATCACAAAAACCCATCTCAGAAATATTTGTCTTATAATGTGCTTTTAATTAGTCTAAAAAGGTGTTCGAAAGCCGCTAGCTCTCCGCGAGCTAACTACGGCGGAGGGATTTAGCGGAAGGATACAGACGTGAGTCGGCTTAGGTCCGGATAAACTTTAAATTTCCGAAAGGTTTATGCACTTCAAAAATTGTCTATGTAGTATATTCTTAAACTGTGGTATTACTTTTTGATTTGAGTTCTTGTAGTTGGAGAAAATAGCCTTTAACTCCGGTACGGTACTTTTCCATTAGCGTCTTTTTCTTCGTCACCGACTCTTACAGACTGTGGCTTTCTGGTGGAGAAGAGAACTTTCTACTATATCTAATGTCCTTAGTGACTACATGGCGCTCATATAACCCCACTTCAGAAATACTGAACTGTCCCTTTGATATGGGGCTTGAAGCTGAGGGACACCAAGGTATTTGTACAGATGAACCTCCTCTATGTCATTTCCCTCAACAATAAACACTGTGGGGTTAGTTTGAGATACACTGTATTGCCAAAAGTGTTCGCTCACCTGCCCTGACTCGCATATGAATTGAAGTGACATCCCATTCCTAATCCATAGGGTTCAATATGACATTGGTCCACCCTTTGCAGCTATAACAGCTTCAACTCTTCTGGGTCCACAAGGTTTAGGAGTGTTTATGGGAATTTTGACCATTCTTCCAGAAAAGGTCACACACTGATCTTGGACGAGAAGCCCTGGCTCTCAGTCTCCGCTCTAATTCATCCCAAAGGTGTTCTATCAGGTTGAGGTCAGGACTCTGTGCAGGCCAGTCAAGTTCCTCCACACCAGACTCTGTCATCCATGTCTTTATGGACCTGCCTTGTGCACTGGCGCACAGTCATGTTAGAAGAAGAAGGTGCCCGCTCCAAACTGTTCCCACAAAGTTGGGAGCATGGAATTGTCCAAAATGTCTTGGTATGCTGAAGTATTCAGAGTTCCTTTGACTGGAACTAAGGGGCCAAGCCCAGCTCCTGAAAAACACACCCGCACCATAATCCCCTCCACCAAACATTACACTTGGCACGGTGCACTTCGACAAGTATCGTTCTCCTGACAACTGCCAAATCCAGACTCGTCCATCAGATTGTCAGATGGAGAAGAGCGATTCATCACTCCAGAGAACGCGTCTCCACTGCTCTAGAGTTGGGTGGCGGCATGCTTTACACCACTGCATCCAGCGCTTTGCATTGCACTTGGTGATGTGAGGCTTGGATGAGGCTGCTTGGCCATGGAAACCCATCCATGAAGCTCTCTGCACTGTTCTTGAGCTAATCTGAAGGCCACATGAAGTTTGGAGGTCTCAATTGACTTGGCGATTGAGTTGGTGACCTCTTCATTATATGCGCCTCAGCATTCGCTGACCCCGTCAGTTTACTTGGCCTACAACTTTGTGGCTGAATCGTTGTCGTTCCCAAACACTTCCACGTTCTTATAATACAGCTGACAGTTGACTGTGGATTATTTAAGAGTGAGGAAATTTCATGACTGGATTTGTTGCACAGGTGGCATCCTATCACAGTTCCACTCTGGAATTCACTGAGCTCCTGAGAGTGACCCATCCTTTTACAAATGTTTGTGTACTGCCCTTTCTACACGTTCCAGTGTGTAAAGTTAGACAGCCAGATAACAGTTCACAATGTCTCCAATAAATACACAAGGCTTGACTTTTCTTGTATTTACTGCAGCTTGTCGTGATAGTTTCCAACTTTGTTTTTGTAAACTGAAATACACATAGAATAATGCTTAATCAGCACAAACATAAAATATATGTACTAGTTTCAAAATATCCTCATAAAGAAACATTTCAATACACAAAAGTATAGCTAACTTGACAAGCTAATCTCGGCTTCATCACAAAACAATAGCTGCTATCATTAGCATTAGCAAGCAAGTGCATGGTAAAATACAACAACCAAAAGAGCCACAGTAAAGATTTTCTTAAGTTCTTAGACATATTTGTAAGTAAAAAATAGAAGACACTTACAAGACAAATGTTCTCCAAGGCCAAAGCGTGAAAGAAACAGACTCAGCAAAACGAGTGTTTCCCCTGCCTCCTCTGTGAGACTTCTGCATGTGACTGAGTGAAAATGAAACTTAAGCCTGAAATTCAGTTCTGACAATGTCCACCAGATGGCAGCAAACACCCTGAGCTGATGCATAATATGAAATCTTTTTATCTTTTAAACTTAAACTTATTTATATCACTTTCTAACATATTTATGAATTTTTAATGACAACTGACTTTATATCAAAGGCAGCACACTCCCCGCTTGATATACTAACATTATATCACTACATGTACAACTGAATAAACTGAAAATGTCTTTTGTTTTAAACAAACTGAAGAGTCCTTTCTCTAAGGCTCTGAAAGAAGTACCACAATTTCTGAGACTGGCCTCAGAAACACCTTGGCTGTCCCGTCCTTGACAATCCGCACTTCCACCTTGCGGACCATCTTGTCACTGCTTGGCAAAGTCTTGACCACAAGTCCCATGGGCCAGTCATTTCTTGGGGCTTGACTGTCTTTCAGCAAGACAACGTCTCCTTCCTTAACATTCCGTTTTTCTTTTGTCCATTTCCTGCGGTGCTGAAGTGTAGAAAGATACTCTGCTTTCCACTTTTTCCAAAAAGTGTCTGCAAGCGTTTGGACATGCTTCCACTGCTTTTTGTACAGTTCAGCCACTCCGAAGTTTCCACAAGGGGCTGAAATAGCACTTGCTTTTTGAGTCAGAAGTATTGCTGGGGTGAGCACCTCAGGCATATCTGGATCAGTAGATATAGACACAAGGGGTCTTGCGTTCATAATAGCCATTATCTCTGCCATGAATGTGCTCAAGACTTCATGTGTAAGACGTGTTGGACCTGTCTGTAGCAACATCGCATCCAGTATCCTCCTGGCAACTCCGATGAGACGCTCCCAAGAGCCTCCCATATGGGAAGCATGAGGGGGATTAAACCTCCAGGAGCATCCTTTGTCATTGAGGTAACTCTTGACTGTCGAGTTTTCTGCGGAAATGCCTAACTCTTTGCAAGCACCTACAAAGTTTGTGCCCCTGTCAGACCGAAGAAGTTTGGCTGGTCCGCGAACTGAGAAAAACCTCCTCAAGGCGTTGATGAAACTGTCCGTTGACAGTGTCTCAATCAGTTCTATATGCACCGCTCTCGTAGATAAGCATGTGAAGAGGACTGCCCAGCGCTTGCTGTCAGCACATCCTCCTCTGGTGCGACGTGTAATGATGGGCCATGGCCCGAAAACATCAAGGCCAACACTGGTAAATGGAGGTTCAGGGACAAGTCTGTCGGGAGGCAAATCTGCCATCTTTTGGTCTTCTAACTTTCCTCGAAGCTTACGGCAGACAACACACTTGTGGATGACAGAAGATACTAGACGTTTTCCTCCAATTATCCAGTATCCCGCTGCCCGTATCGCTCCCTCTGTAATGTGTCTCCCTTGATGAGCTACTTGTTCATGAAAGTGTCTTACAAGAAGTACTGCGATGTGATGATTGTGTGGGATGATGATTGGATGTTTTTCCTCATTGGACAGATCAGCTGAAGAAAGTCGACCTCCGACACGAAGCAGTCCATCTTGATCCACAACTGGGTTAAGCTTTTTAAGGGTGCCTTGTTTAGTGCATGTCTGGTTACCCTGAAGATTTTTCAACTCTTCTTTGAATGCTTGATGTTGGACAGATCGAATGATCACTACTTTTGCTTGTGAAAGTTCTGTTGTGTTTAAAGGCTCATGGAAACTTTTCCATCCTTTCCCTTTGGCATTTTTTGACTGTTTCTTGAAGGATGAAACAACATGAATAAGCCTGCCTATGGTCCAAGTAAGGGTTCTCCAGCTGGAGCATCGTTCAAAGTGTTGTGACCCCAAGTGGGGTTCTGACACATTGGTTGCCAAAGTCATCACCTCAGGACGAATCTCTTCATCTACATCAGGTTCAACAAGGGTGAATAGAGCAGGTTCTGGTGTCTCACAAACCTTGTCTTGATACAGGAAGGCTGGCCCTGTAAACCAGTTACTGTGTTGCAGTTGAGCTGCTGGTATAGACCGGGTGGCATGGTCTGCAGGGTTTTGCCCTGTAGGTACATAGCACCACTGGTTGGGATGTGTGGATTTTCTTATTCGATTTACCCGGTTGGAAACATACATGTAAAACCGCCTTGTGGTGTTGTGAATATATCCAAGGACGATTTTGCTGTCTGTAAAAAACTTCACAGTATCCAACTCAATGTCAAGCTCATCTCTGATCAGTTCATACAGTTCAACGGCTAGTACCGCAGCACAGAGTTCAAGTCGGGGAACTGTGTGGGCAGGTCGAGGTGCAAGTTTTGACTTTCCCATAACAAATCCAACATGGGTTTGCCCTTCACTGTCCATCGCTCTCAAGTAGGCCACTGCTCCTATGGCTGTGGTTGAAGCATCTGAAAAGATGCACAGTTCTTTTCTGTTAGTAGAAGACAGTGAAACTGGCATGTAGCTTCTCTGTATAGGAAGGTCTTCGAGGGCCTCCAGTGACTCTTTCCACAGGTTCCATTCCATCTCCTTTTTTGGATCTAAAGGAGCATCCCAGTCACTTTGCTCAGATGACAGTTCTCGCACCATTGCTTTTCCTTGCATTGTTATGGGGGCCACAAAGCCTAGGGGGTCATACAGACTATTTACTGTTGACAAAACTCCTCTCTTTGTAAATGGTTTTTGTTTGCTGGACACCAGGTAAGTAAAACTATCTGTTTTTAAGTTCCAAGAAAGCCCCAGGCTTCTCTGAAGAGGAAGAGGATCTGCTCCCAGGTCCAGGTCTTTTAGGTTCTTAGCACGGTCCTCTGCCGGGAAGGCTTCCATTACCTGGCTGTTGTTTGATGCCACCTTGTGAAGATGTAGGTTAGACACAGCTAACATTTCCCTGGTTCGTGTGAGAAGATCTACTGCTTCTTGAGGTGTAGCAACCGATGTGAGTCCATCATCTACATAAAACTGTCTCTCCACAAACAGTCTTGCATCTGGTCCATATTCCTGTTCACCATTTTGAGCTGCACGTCGCATACAGTAGATGGATATCGCAGGTGAAGGGCTGTTTCCAAATACATGGACCTTCATCCTATATTCCACCACATTCTTGGAGAAATCGTTGTCCTCATACCATAGGTAGCGCAGAAAATCCCTGTGATCTTCTCGAACAATGAAACAGTAGAACATTTGTTGTACGTCTGCTGTGAGGGCAACAGGTTCCTTTCGAAAGCGGAGAAGAACTCCGAGCAGGGTATTGTTTAAGTCTGGTCCACTTAGTAGAACATCATTGAGAGAAGTTCCGTCACATTCAGCACTTGAATCAAAAACCACTCTTATCTCATCTGGCTTTTGAGGGTGGTAAACACCGAAAGTGGGCAAGTACCAGTGTTCTTTTTCTTTTTCTAATGGTGGTGCAGGCTCAGCTTGATCATTGTCTATCATCTTTTGCATGAACTTGATATAATGATCCTTCATTTTAGGGTTTTTCTCCAAAGTCTTGCGTAGTGAGAACAGTCGTTTTAAGGCTTGCTCTCTATTGCTTGGCAGGCGACGTCTTGGAGAACGAAATGGTAGAGGCGCCACCCAGCTGTTACTTTCATCTTGGTACACCTCAGCATTCATGATAGTCAGAAACTCTTTGTCGTCTATGGAAAGAGCTGGTTTATCATCATTTTTGGACTTTTCAAAAACTGAACAACCAAGGTGGTCTGTTGTCAAACTGAGACTTGCCTTCTCATCAAATACAGGAGATTGCTGGTGACTCTTTTTCAAATCCCCATAGCTCTCTTGGACGTGGATACTGTTTGGACATGGACTGAGAAAGGAGGCACGACCATTATGCAGTATGTTTGTTTTATAGACGTTGACCTCAGATGGTTTGTGAACTGCTCCCAAGCACACTTCTCCAACAATTACCCATCCTAAGTCAAGTCGCTGTGCATAGGGGGCATTGTGGGGCCCATTAATCTGCTCTCTAACTTTATGTACACGCAGGATGTCTCTTCCTAGGAGCAGAAGGATTGGGGCATCCTGGTCAACAGGATGAATCTTGTTAGCAACTGATTGCAGATGAGGGTGCTGCTTGGCAATCTCTGGTGATGGGATCTCATTCCTGTTGTCGGGCACCATGTCGCACTCAATCAAGGTGGGTAATGGTATGTTTAGTTTTCCATCAACAGATTCAATGAGGAAGTCACAGGCTCTTCTACCTGATGTCTCTAATTTTCCAGAGCAGGTTTTCATGGTGTATGGAGCTGGTGTAACATTGACTCCAAAAAGATTAAAGAACTCAGTTTTTGCAAGAGATTTGTTGCTTTGTTCATCTAACACAGCGTACATCTTGATAGCCCTCTCTTTTTCACCTGAAGGATAAGCTTTGACCAAGCAGATTTTGGAGCATGAGCGTGGGCTGTCTGTATCTCCACAAATCTCAGTGCACTTTGCTGTAACTGAAGATGATAAGGAGTCACTTTTCTCCCCGCTCTCATCGTTGTCAGTTGCTCCAGTCTGTGTTGCTGCAGGAGGTGGTCCTGGATGAAGGGCAGCAATGTGTTTGTCACTATTACACTCAAAGCACTTGATTGTCTCTTTGCAATCTTTAGCCATATGTTGAGTAGATCCACAACATCTGAAGCAGATGTACTTTTCTCTGAGGAAAGCCTTACGGTCATCTAGAGATTTTTGTCTGAAGAGTTTACATTTTTTCAGGGGATGAGGCTTTCTGTGTATTGGACACTGCCGGTCTGGCTCCTCAGGTTTCTTATAAACAGGACTGGACTGGATGCCTGTTGGTTCTGCAGAGATGTCTGTTTTGTGTACAGTGACGGAAGCTTTGTTGGTGTATTTAACAGCCTTGTCTATCTTGGGAAAAACGTGACTGCTTGAGGTGGAAATTGCAAAGCTAGGGTCATTTTTAATCTTTGCTTGTTGGCGGATGAACTGGGAAAATACATGGAAAGGAGGAAAGACTACATGATGATCCTCCTTGTATTTACTCCCGAAAGTGATCCATTTTTCTTGGATGTTATACGGGAGTTTTTCAACTATGTGTTTTATCCCACGCGCAGTGTCCAAGTATGAAAGCCCTGGAAGTGCACCGTCACCTTTAGCACACTCCAGTTCCATCAGAATGTCTCCTAGCTCTCTCAGTTTAACGTTATCTTTATTAGACAGCTTTGGGAAAAGTTCAAGCTTTTTAAGCAGGGCTTCTTCAATGACTTCTGGTGTACCGTAACATTCTTCCAGACGCTGCCAGACCATGTTAACACCAGCTGCAGGATTAAGGACATGAACTGCACGAATTCTCTTTGCATGTTCTGATGATTCAGCTCCAAGCCACTTTGTCATCAAGTCCAGCTCTTCTCTGTCAGAGAGATTCAATTCCTTAGTGGCACTGAGAAAAGACGCTTTCCAAGCCCAATAGTTTTCAGGTTTGTCATCAAATTTCAGAAGGCCCGCAGTCACCATTTCTTTTCGGAGAAGGTATCTTGCAAAGTCTTGTGCACCTTGGGGTTCATGTGGGTTCTCTAATTCAGGAGCAGGGATGCAATTTGGTGTGCTGTAAGTGTATGTTGGACGGATATTTATCATTGGTTCCCTTTTTATGTCTGCATGAACCTGTTGCTGGTTGTTTCCAATGTTGTCCTGAACCACTGGTTTAGCCTCTGAGGATGCCAATTTGATGGCTCTTTTCTCTTCTGACTCCAAAGCAACTTGTGTGGTAGACGGTTTAGGTGAAAAATATTCAGATTGTTGTTGAACATATTCACTTGTGCGCTGAACTGCACTAAAGGGCTCCTCGTAAGCATAAGGTACCCTGCTTGGCTCCCTACTTTCTACCTCTGCTTCCTCATACGCTGTGGCCTCAGCTTCAGCTGCAGCAGCAGCCCTTTGACACTGAAGTACGTGGAGGCTTGCGTCTAAGTCAGCTTTCTGTTTTATCATGCTTGCTTCCAAGTCTGCTTTCTGCTTCATCATGTTAGCTTCTTTTTCAGCGTAAAGTAATTGAGCCTGGGCAGCTTTTGCCTTTGCATAGGCCTTTGTGGCCGAAGAGGCTGTAGATGATGAACTCTTAGACTTTCTACTGGATGCTCTTGATAGCTGTGACTTAGTGTCAGATGCTTGATGAAGACTTTTCTGCTTAAATGATTTCTCAGAAATTTCAGTTTGTTCCTGTTCAATAGCCTCGTTTTGTAGCACAGTAGTGTCATCTTTGCTGTAATTCTTTCCTGAACGAAGACTCATATTTGCAGTGTATTTTTCTTGTTGCTAGAGCCCGCTGTAGTATTGTCTTTTTACTGTACTGCCCTTTCTACACGTTCCAGTGTGTAAAGTTAGACAGCCAGATAACAGTTCACAATGTCTCCAATAAATACACAAGGCTTGACTTTTCTTGTATTTACTGCAGCTTGTCGTGATAGTTTCCAACTTTGTTTTTGTAAACTGAAATACACATAGAATAATGCTTAATTAGCACAAACATAAAATATATGTACTAGTTTCAAAATATTCTCATAAAGAAACATTTCAATACACAAAAGTATAGCTAACTTGACAAGCTAATCTCGGCTTCTTCACAAAACAATAGCTGCTATCATTAGCATTAGCAAGCAAGTGCATGGTAAAATACAACAACCAAAGAGCCACAGTAAAGACTTTCTTAATTTCTTGGACATATTTGTAAGTAAAAAATAGAAGACACTTACAAGACGAATGTTCTCCAAGGCCAAAGCGTGAAAGAAACAGACTCAGCAAAACGAGTATTTCCCCTGCCTCCTCTGTGAGACTTCTGCATGTGACTGAGTGAAAATGAAACTTAAGCCTGAAATTCAGTTCTGACAATGTCCACCAGCTGGCAGCAAACACCCTGAGCTGATACATAATATGAAATCTTTTTATCTTTTAAACTTAAACTTATTTATATCACTTTCTAACATATTTATGAATTTTTAATGACAACTGACTTTATATCAAAGGCAGCACAGTTTGTAAAAGCAGTCTGCATGCCTAGGTGCTTGATTTTATACACCTGTGGCCATGGAAGTAACTGAAACACCTGGTTCTGATTATTTGGATGGGTGAGCTTTTGGCAATGTAGTGTATCTTCTTTGAGTTTGAAAACAGCATTAGCTTAGTCTTATCAGCATTAAAAACTAGCTTTAGCTCTTGAAGTGTGTGTTGGACAACATCAAGAGTTTTCTGCAAAGATTCAATAGCTTTAGTAAGGGGTTATGCCAAAATAATATATAATTGTGTCATCGCCTTCTCTGTCATTTTTCTGCATTTCAAGCTGATACCATTCGGGCCTAAGAGGAGATCATTTTTATTTTCAACTACATATTCAGTCTTGCTTTATTTTGAAAGGCAAATTGCCAACTTACTGTTTGAGATAGGTCAGGGGTGTCAGCACATGATCTGTGGGTCTCAATGAGACAATTGTTTGGGTTCCATCTCTCTACTCCATTCCTAGTGGCCATTTTAGTGTGCCAAGGTGGCACTAGAGAGCACATTTTGGCATGTTGGGAGTTATTTTTTTAATTCTGTCTTTTTTTTTTGCTGGATCTAGTTTGTTTGGCAATTTTGGTGAGTTTTTGAGCATGTTTAGAGGGTCAAATTAAGGTTCAAAGAGGCAGCAGGAGAAATATAATAATAAGAAAGAAATGATACAGAAGCAATAGGATCTTCGCCCAAAGGGAAACGTGCGCTAGAGGGGGTCCTTTCCCTTTGGGCGAGGACCATAACTATCAGCTTATTTGTGAAATAAATACAGCAGAGGGAAAAGATACTGTTCTCGGATGTATGTCATGTTCAATGTGGATGAATGGATGGATTGACTGACGCAAACTGGACCTTCAGAGCTAAATCAAGCCTCCATCGGATTTTGGAGACCAGAATCCAGGAGAACAGACAACACTTTAGAGATCAGTTCATGGTCAGAACCTCCACATGTTCAGAAAGTCCACATCTGCTGGGGCTGTAACAGAGAAGGTGAGAGTATTTCTCCATGAAGGGTTTGGATTGTTCTCAGCTTTATCCTCTCTGTATCCAGACCATCAAAGGTGAGCAGTAACTCAACCACCTGGACTGGACTTCAAACGCAGACAAAGGTGGGGTGGGGTGGGGTGGGGGGGCTCTGGTTGTTCCTCTGACGTGGTTCCTCGTGAACACTGGACCTGCAGAACTGCAGAAGTTGTTTCCATTCAAAGTGAGCATGTGGGCAGAGAAGACAGGGGCGCAGAATTGGATTGAGACACTGGGGGCACGTCCTGATCAGTATTACCATAAAATACCAAATAAAAGCTGGGTTCCAATTAATTGCCTGTTCCAAATAAACGCCGGGTGAAATTATGGTCGACATTTACAGAACACACATACAAACACTGATCTCACAACTGACAGTTGCTCTTGAAAAGTGATTTATTGGAAAAGAAACGTGATCAGACTGAACCTTATCAGTCTACATGGTTTATTTGTCTCTCGGGACGTCCTGTTGGCTCGCTTCTCCTCCCTCTGTATGTCAGCAAATGCATGTTGGTGTGAGGCGCTCTGTTTCAAGACAGTGCAGTTACACTCAGCTACCACAGAGGCCACAAGAGTGTAGAAAGCCAGAATCTGACATACTACTATACTACTGTATATTTAACATGTATATTAATATTTTCACAGGTGCTTGTGAATTATAAATAATTATAATAATAAATATTATTGGGTTTTTATGTTTTTGCTTCTGTAATGGATCTGATTTGTAAGGAAGGGGCAGGACTAGATAAGCTCTTTGCTTCTCAAACAGGGTATTGTGTGACATAATAATGTACGCATTCACATGTACTGTATAAGTTTAGTTGTTGACATATGCGGATGTCTGATGTACATACATTTCATGCTGCCTTGACCAATTGTTGATTGTTCTTATTTCCTTTTTTAAGTTGAGATGAATAAAAATTAAAAATAATTACAAAAAAAAAGAATGATTTAAATGTTCCAGAGGTCACAGCGCAGTCCTGCCATTAAAACATTAAAATATGAAATAATCATGTTTAACTACAGTGGCTTGTGCCTCTTATGATCATAGCTGTTTTCCTTCATTCTCAAATCTGATCCCAAACTCTGCAGGTATGATCTGTACATTAAAGCAAGTTGAACTCAAATCATGTTAATTATGTTTTTAATAATAAAAATGGTTATATAATGACTATGTTACGTTTTTCAGCTGTAAAATAAAGCATAAAGGGAGTCACCTCTTCCTTACCTCTGCTCACCTTAAGAAAAAGTTTTTCTCAGTGACAGATTTCTGACCTTCTCCTTTGAAAGCACTCCTGTATTATTGGACGCACCTGTATTAATGAACACACCTGTGATGGTCACCTTTACCTGCAGAGAGATAAACAGTGACCTGAGATCAGCTCTGAATCATTAAACTGATGAAGTTATGGAATAAAGTTGATTTTCAACCTGAACAATCATATCTCTGTGATTTATGTGCTGACCTTTTCAGTCTAAATAGAGCAAACCTAGAAACATTAAATTGTGTTCATTATTAAGTTACTGTAGTTTATTTAACTCGTGATAACTGATATTGCATAACAGTTGTTGTATCAAATATTTATCATTTTTTAAACATTAATGTGGTTTATTTAAGCTGTAATAACTGATACTACATTTGTTTGTATCAAAAATTCATTTGTGTTTGATAATTTATTTAAGGCTGTAATAACTGATTAAATCAGACTGACTGAAACACTTATAACACAAACATGACCTGAACATCAGAGGAGAGTCCAGGACGGCGTGCTTCAAGGGGCCTCAAGGCTTGGGATGGTGCTAAGGGGACAAAAACCACAGGAGCATCCTGGTACTGTTTCCTTCATTTGAAGAGTAGCACTGATCTAGTCCTGATGTATCTACCCTCTCTTTATTTATCTTTGCCCCTTTCTGTTTGCTCCTGTGCTCTTCACTGGTTCTTGTCTCGTAGGCCAATCTGGGATCCTTGGTGTAGATTGCCTGCTGCTGTGAACTGATGAAGTTTCAATAACTATCAATCAATCAACCAACCAATCAACCAACCAATTTTATTTGTATAGCCCCAATTCATAACAAGTGTTATCTGAAGACACTTTACAATAGAGCATAAAACTCTTCATTTTATGGATACACATAACCTGACAAGCCAGATGGACAGCTCCACATATCTGCCACAGAAATATTTCACGAGCCTGCAGATTTCAGTATCAGGCAGGTCTGTCTGCTCTGCAAGGCTAGGATACACATATATAGCCTATTAAATACACATATATACAAATATATATATCCAACACCCAACATGAATCCATATTACCAATCATAAATCCCTCCATCATGGAGGTAAGAAAAAAACCTTCTGTTAAGCAGCAGGAAATCTTGAATGTGGATCCCAGTCTCATGATGAACAGCAAATCCACACGATGCTGTGTTGGGTGTGTGGGTGAAAGAAGAGAGGTAAGCATGATGGTGCCTGTTTTTTTCCTGGCCTCTGATTTTGCCCTGATTATGCCCTGATGGTGCCTTGTTGTGGCCCTGGTTTCGCCCCAGTGTGGCCCTGGTTTTGCCCTAATGAGGCCCTGATGTGGCCCTGGTTTTTCCCCGTTGTGGCCCTGGTTTGCCCTGTTGTGGCCCTGGTTTTGCCCTAATGAGGCCCTGATGTGGCACTGGTTTTGCCCTGATGTGGCTCTGGTTTTGCCCTAATGAGGTCCTGATGGGGCCCTGTTTTTGCCCTGATATGGCACAGGCTGTGCCCTAATGAGGCCCTGATGTGGCTCTGGTTTTGTCCTGTTGTGGCCCTGGTTTTGCCCTAATGAGGCCCTGATGTGGCCCTGGTTTTTCCCCGTTGTGGCCCTGGTTTGCCCTGTTGTGGCCCTGGTTTTGCCCTAATGAGGCCCTGATGTGGCACTGGTTTTGCCCTGATGTGGCTCTGGTTTTGCCCTAATGAGGTCCTGATGGGGCCCTGTTTTTGCCCTGATATGGCACAGGCTGTGCCCTAATGAGGCCCTGATGTGGCTCTGGTTTTGTCCTGATGTGGCTCTGGTTTTGCCCTAATGAGGCCCTGATGTGGCCCTGGTTTTGTCCTGATGGGGCCCTGTTTTTGTCCTGATGTGGCCCTGGTTTTTCCCTAATGAGGCCCTGATGTGGCCCTGGTTTGCCCTGTTGTGGCCCTGGTTTTGCCCTAATGAGGCCCTGATGTAGCCCTGGTTTTGCCCTGATGTGGCTCTGGTTTTGCCCTGATGTGGCCCTGGTTTTGCCCTGTTGTGGCCCTCCTTTTGCCCCTAATGAGGCCCTGATGTTGCCCAGGTTTTGCCCTTTTTATTTCTCTGGTTTTCTCCTTGTGGTCCTGGTTTTGACCTGTTGTGGCCTTGGTTTTGCCTCGATGTGGTCCTGGTTTTGCTTCGGTTTTGTCCTGTTGTGGCCCTAGTTTTGCATTGATTTGGTCCTGGTTTTGCTCAGGTTTTGCCCTAGGTTTGCCCTGATTTTAAGCGTTAACTGTTTTACTTCATGTTTTTTTGTTAGTCTAAAAGTTAAAGTCATGTACTCGTCTATACTTTCTTTGGGGCTGATACCGGTACCTTTAATAGTTCTGAGGAGTTAAAGTTCCGTAACTGATGTAGCTGCGCTCCCTCCTGTCTCCACTAGAGGCCGCCGACGCCCTCCTCTTCACCTCGAGCACCCGGTGACAGCAGACCGCCTCTGCTTGACGCTGATTGGTCCGTACGTCTCAACCTCACGCCTCCTGATATTTTCCGGCTCTCCCATTGGCTGGTTGAGATGCTGACGGCTCGTGCGTCAAACCTGAAAAATAAGCTGTGTTTTATCCAAACCGTGAAGGAGGCGAAGCGACGGAAACTTCACGAGCCACCGTGAGTCTGCCGTTAAATCTCACCGTTTTTACCGGACTGCTCTAACATGGCCGCCGTCTCCCCGCGGACGGGGATGACCGAGCGGGCGGAAGTTTGAGCGGCTGGTCACAAAATGGCTGTGAGATGACATGTTTACACTGCGGGTTATTAGCACCATGCTAGCGTTAGCATACATGTATTAAGTGCCTTTCAGTGATAAACAGCAACAACGTCAACAGTTAATGTTCCCTATGGACTCTACCGAATGTATTTGTCCGTCATTGTGCAATAATTACCACCAGGTTATGCTCTTAATCCCATTAACCTCATTATATGTGCAGTCAGTCAGCTATGTACGTCTGCGTGCATAAGCGTTGGATTAACATGAATGAAATATTAGACCTGTGAAAGGACAGGGGGGTTCATATCTGACTGATGGCAGCGATATTCCAGCAAACACCTGCTGTCAGCCTTAATACTGATTTAGTTAATGTACAGCAATGTGATGTGCTGTACATTAACCTCAGGCTTTAATGGTAAGTCTGAGCACACAGGATCTCGAACCCAGAAGACAAGGACTAAAACATCTCTGGAGGCTTCTTGGTTTTGTCATGTGTGCGTGCGAGATCACTACCTTACAATCCAGAGTTTAAACCAGCAATGCATGACCACTTTGTTAGGGTTGTCTCAGTCCCTTAATTCTTGGTGTTCCTCAGAGATGTTAGTCCACATCTCCATGAAACCATCGCACATTCACTGCAGATTTGTCATCTGAATGTCTCGGTGTCTTGTTCTTGGCAGACAGAGGTGGTACCTGGTGTGGTCCTCTACTGCTGTAGTCCATCTGCCTCATCATTGGATATGTTGAGTAAAAGCTTGGAGTGACATCATCTCCGACTTATCTGCGTTCCAGTTGAAGTCGGAAAAAACATGCCGATCTACAAGGGTTTTGTTAGCTGTTGTTAGCACGCCCTGTGTTGTTGTTCACAAATATCACATGAAGAATGTGATTATCACTATGGCAGCATTTTTGTAATATAAGTAATACGATGTATACAGCTGATCTAGAGCGACACACCCCAGTCAGAAGTGCACATAAATGGATTATTACAGGAGCTAAATAACTGTTCACACTGGGGGCATCCATCTTCGATTGTCAACTCGGGGGTGGCGAGGTTTCACCGAGTTCACCAGTTGCAGTTTCCTAATCTGAACCCAGAAATTCCTACTTCTGACTACAACTGGAACGCACCATAAGACGTGACAATTTTTGGAAAACTTAGTATTGTAGTTTTGTAGCCGACTATATATTGCTACTCACTTGGTGCTCTGAGACGTGTCCGAGTAATATAAGTTTGCTCTAGTTTTAATTGTCTTGTTCTCAAAGTTGAGTATCCAGGCCAGTCCAGCCCTGTCCGACTCGACCGCGAAGCTAAGGAATAGCATTAAAAGATAACCTATTTTGATGCTATAGAACTCATCTTAAAGTGTGTATTTCGATCAGGCATATATCTAAAAGTGAGACTTTTTGTAATTACTTAGAAACTCCTTACAGCATCTTTAAAAACACATTGGCTTGGTTCTATCGTGGAAGTCACACTGTCTTTGATTTTTCTCAATGGTGTGAAGTAGGGCTGTAATCAACCAAAGAAATTGTTGGTCGACTAAAACACAGCAATTGTCGACCAAAAATCGACCAATCGATCCCCCACTCCCCCAACCCCCACGCTGTGTTTATCCCCTGTGTGTGCTTCTCCTTTTTTTCTCTCAACACAGGACTCTTTGCTTTCCAGTCTTCATCAATGAAATGGGCAGTCACTGTCATATAGGACTCCATTCGAAGAGACGTCCACATCTGTTATCTTTATCTGTTAACTCAGAAACTTTCTCTTTTTTACTCCCTCGTATTTTGCCGTTAGTGCATGCATAATTGTCTGGTGCGCTGGCACTGAATATCCAGGTTCCAATGTTTTTCTTGGCCTTCCATGACACCAATGGGCCTCATATCCTAAGAAATAAAATTGACAATTCCATCTGTGATGTCGTTTTTGCATTTGGATATTTATATGAGGCATACAATCCAGCGCGGACTGGGTGAGGGTTGCCGCCGCTGCAGTGGGCAGAGCGCATGCAGCAGTGGCATGCAGCTATAAAACGAATAAAGGATTATTAGACTAGAATATTGAAAATTTCTTAATATAATATTGATATTGAAATGAATGATAAATACATTAAAAGACAGGCTGTTACCTGTGAAACGGTTCACTTGATACATTTCTCCTGATAAAATGAACCATATACTGCAGGGGAAAATATAAATTGATACATTTGGTCGACCAATCAGAATTTTGGTCGACTGAGCACGCATCGACCAATAAGTCGACCAGTCGACTTGGACTTTACAGCCGTAGATGTCACACTGTCCTTTGATTTGTCTTTGGTGTGATGTCACACTGTCCTTTGATTTCTATGGTGTGATGCCAAACTGTCCTTTGATTTCTCTATTGTGTGATGTCACACTGTCCTTTGATTTCTCTTTGGTGTGATGTCACACTGTCCTTTGATTTCTCGTTGGTGTGATGTCACTGCTTTGATTTCTCTTTGGTGTGATGTCACTGCTTTGGTTTCTCTTTGGTGTGATGTCACACTGTCCTATGATTTCTCTATGGTTTTATGTCACTGCTTTGAATTCTCTTCGATGTGATGCCACACTGTCCTTTAATTTCTCTATGGTGTGATGTCGCTCTGCTTTGATTTCTCTTTGGTGTGATGTCACTGCATTGATTTTTCTTTGGTGTGATGTCACGCTCTCCTTTGATTTCTCTATGGTGTGATGTCACTTTTTGCTTTGATTTGTCTTTGGTGTGATGTCACACTGTGCTTCTATTTGTCTTTGGTGTGATGTCACACTGTCCTTTGATTTGATGTGATGTCACACTGTCCTTTGATTTGTCTTTGGTGTGATGTCACACTGTCCTTTGATTTCTCTTTGGTGTGATGTCACTTTTTGCTTTGATTTCTCTTTGGTGTGATGTCACACTGTGCTTTTATTTCTCTATGGTGTGATGTCACACTGTCCTTTGATTTGTCTTTGGTGTGATGTCACACTGTCCTTTGATTTCTCTATGGTGTGATGCCACACTGTCCTTTGATATCTCTATGGTGTGATGTCACACTGTCCTTTGATTTTTCTTTGGTGTGATGTCACACTGTGCTTTTATTTCTCTATGGTGTGATGTCGCTCTCCTTTGATTTCTCTACGGTGTGATGTCACTTTTTGCTTTGATTTCTCTTTGGTGTGATGTCACACTGTGCTTCTATTTCTCTATGGTGTGATGTCACACTGTCCTTTGATTTGTCTTTGGTGTGATGTCACACTGTCCTTTGATTTCTCTTTGATGTGATGTCACACTGTCCTTTGATTTGTCTTTGGTGTGATGTCACACTGTCCTTTGATTTCTCTTTGGTGTGATGTCACTTTTTGCTTTGATTTCTCTTTGGTGTGATGTCACTCTGTGCTTTGATTTCTCGTTGGTGTGATGTCACACTGTCCTTTGATTTCTCGTTGGTGTGATATCACACTGTCCTTTGATTTCTCTATGGTGTGATGCCACACTGTCGTTTGATATCTCTATGGTGTGATGTCACACTCCTTTGATTTTTCTTTGGTGTGATGTCACACTGTGCTTTTATTTCTCTATGGTGTGATGTCACACTGTCCTTTGATTTCTCTATGGTGTGATGTCGCTCTGCTTTGATTTTTCTTTGGTGTGATGTCACTGCTTTGATTTCTCGTTGGTGTGATTTTACAAGGTCCTTTGATTTTTCTTTGGTGTGATGTCACACTGTCCTTTGATTTCTCTTTGATGTGATGTCACACTGTCCTTTGAGTTGTCTTTGGTGTGATGTCACACTGTCCTTTGATTTCTCTTTGGTGTGATGTCACTTTTTGCTTTGATTTCTCTTTGGTGTGATGTCACTCTGTGCTTTGATTTCTCGTTGGTGTGATGTCACACTGTCCTTTGATTTCTCGTTGGTGTGATATCACACTGTCCTTTGATTTCTCTATGGGGTGATGCCACACTGTCGTTTGATATCTCTATGGTGTGATGTCACACTCCTTTGATTTTTCTTTGGTGTGATGTCACACTGTGCTTTTATTTCTCTATGGTGTGATGTCACACTGTCCTTTGATTTCTCTATGGTGTGATGTCGCTCTGCTTTGATTTTTCTTTGGTGTGATGTCACTGCTTTGATTTCTCGTTGGTGTGATTTTACAAGGTCCTTTGATTTTTCTTTGGTGTGATGTCACACTGTCCTTTGATTTCTCTTTGGTGTGATGTCACACTGTCCTTTGATTTCTCTATGGTGTGATGTCGCTCTGCTTTGATTTTTCTTTGGTGTGATGTCACTGCTTTGATTTCTCGTTGGTGTGATTTCACACTGTCCTCTGATTTCTCTATGGTGTGATGTCACACTGTCCTTTGATTTCTCTATGGTGTGATGTCGCTCTGCTTTGATTTCTCTTTGGTGTTATGTCACTGCTTTGATTTTTCTTTGGTGTGATGTCACGCTGTCCTTTGATTTCTCTTTGGTGTGATGTCACTGCTTTGATTTTTCTTTGGTATGATGTCATGCTGCCCTTTGATTTCTCTTTGGTGTGATGTCACGCTGTCCTTTGATTTCTCTATGGTGTGATGTCACACTGTCCTTTGATTTCTCTATGTGTGATGTCGCTGTCCTTTGATTTCTCTATGATGTGATGTCGCTCTGCTTTGATTTCTCTTTGGTGTGATGTCACACTGTTTTGATTTCTCGCTGGTGTGATGTCACGCTGTCCTTTGATTTCTCTATGGTGTGATGTCACACTGTCCTTTGATTTCTCTTTGGTGTGATGTCACACTGTCCTTTGATATCTCTATGGTGTGATGTCGCTCTGCTTTGATTTCTCGTTGGTGTGATTTCACACTGTCCTCTGATTTCTCTATGGTGTGATGTCACACTGTCCATTGATTTCTCTTTGGTGTGATGTCGCTCTGCTTTGATTTCTCTTTGGTGTTATGTCACTGCTTTGATTTTTCTTTGGTGTGATGTCATGCTGTCCTTTGATTTCTCTTTGGTGTGATGTCACTGCTATGATTTTTCTTTGGTATGATGTCACGCTGCCCTTTGATTTCTCTTTGGTGTGATGTCCCGCTGTCCTTTGATTTCTCTATGGTGTGATGTCACACTGTCCTTTGATTTCTCTATGTGTGATGTCGCTGCCCTTTGATTTCTCGCTGGTGTGATGTCGCTCTGCTTTGATTTCTCTTTGGTGTGATGTCACACTGTTTTGATTTCTCGCTGGTGTGATGTCACGCTGTCCTTTGATTTCTCTATGGTGTGATGTCACACTGTTCTTTGATTTCTCTTTGGTGTGATGTCGCTCTGCTTTGATTTCTCTTTGGTGTGATGTCACGCTGTCCTTTGATTACTCTATGGTGTTATGTCACACTGTTCTTTGATTTCTCTATGGTGTGATGTCGCTCTGCTTTGATTTCTCTTTGGTGTGATGTCACACTGCTTTGATTTTTCTTTGGTGTGATCTCACGCTGTCCTTTGATTTCTCTATGGTGTGATGTCTCGCTGTCCTTTGATTTCTCTATGGTGTTATGTCACACTGTTCTTTGATTTCTCGTTGGTGTGATGTCACACTGCTTTGATTTCTCTTTGGTGTGATGTCACTCTTTGCTTTGATTTCTACTCAGTGTTATCACCCTCTGCTCTTATTCATTACACTTATCTTACATTCACTTTAGTTTGACCAAGGACAGCTCAAATCTTCAGTTACATCTCTGTCCGATGATGAGGCTTCGTCTTTAAACAGGAACAATACCAAATTGTTCAGTCTGTTTTGCTTCACTTTTATGAGTGTAAACCAAATCTCTCTCAGTAAAATTTTTCTGTTCCTCTTCCCGCAGGTCTCCAGATGATGAAGATCACTTCCTGAGCCTCCTGCAGATTCAGGTCTAGCTCACATGATGACTTTAAACATCAAATAACAGACTGGAGGAACCACGCAGCATCCTACCCCACTAGGCACCTCCCTCCTCCAGTCTCAGCTCCTCCTCTTCTTCACACTTTCGCTGAGCCTCTCTGCTGTCTCGCCCAGCAGGCCCCACCCCTCCCTCCCCCCCGGCCTCCCATCGGCGGCCCGCTGCGACGGCGTGTTGGAGTACGATGGCGCGGTGGGACGCTGAGGGCTGCCGCGGGGGACTGTGATGTCAGAGCCCAACAGCCCGGGCGAGAGCCGGCGTGGCGCTCCCAGATTCTTCGTGGGCTGCGAGGACGATGAGAGCGAGGTCCAGGAGGACAGCATGAGGACAGACATGGAGCTGTACGAGGACGACGAAGACACCGACTCGGTGAGACAGAGATGAGACGACTTGTTTGTGGACATCAGTTTATCTGTTATAAAGGGGGACGGACCTCCAGTGATCACTGACAGTCACGCCAGACTTAAAGATAGGATCACGTAAAGACTTAAGAGGGCCTGGATTTGATTATTTTTTAATTTAAGGTCATAGAGAGTCTTTAAAAGCCCCCCATCATAGTTTTCAAATTTAAGGTCATATAAAGTATTTCAAGGTCCTTGAATAGATATTTGTCTCTAAAGTAATTTGAGTCTTAGAATGACTTAAAAGATCCCAACTTTGATGTTGAGGCCTTAAAAAGTCACAAATATCATATACATATATGCAGAATTGTTGGTACCCTTCCGTTAAAGAAAGAAAAACCCACAGTGGTCGCTGAAATAACTTAAAACTGGCAAAAGTAACAATAATGAAACATCTTCTGAAAATTAACCAACGACAATCAGACATTGCTTTTGAATTATGGCTCAGCAGAATTATTTAAAAAAACAAAATAATGAAACTGGCCCGATCAAAAATGATGGTACCCCTCCAAAAGACAGAACCATAGGGACATGTTTAACTAAGGTGTGCCTGTAATTATGTGTCTTCAAGCTTGTAATCAGTCAGTCTGCATATTTAAAGGGTGAAAAGTAGTCACTGTGCTATTTCTTATCATGGTGTGTACCGAACACACACACCACTAATTTTGCACACATGTAGATTTAACTGTTGGGGGCCAGAAGTTTTTTAATTGCACAGAGGATTCCTTCAAGCAAGTACTTGATGCAGTTGAGATGAAACAGGACTTAGAAACCTTGATAGGCTGATTATTTTAGATCTCCTGCTCTTACTTTGAAAGGACTTCTTCCTCTTTTGAATGACATGGAAACCCTCTCTTTCTGTGCCCTTGGTCATCTGTCAGCCCCCGGAGCGACAGATCGTGGTCGGGATCTGCTGCATGATGAAGAAGTCCAAGTCCAAGCCAATGACCCAGATCCTGGAGAGGCTGTGCAGGTTTGAGTACATCACCGTGGTCATCTTCCCCGAGGACGCCATCCTCAATGAGCCCGTGGACAAATGGCCTATGTGTGACTGCCTCATCTCCTTCCACTCCAAAGGTAATGTGACCTTGGTCTTTCCTCCAGGAGAATCCTCTGAAGTAACATTTTTATTCAGTCTTATGTCAGATTTTTAAAGTTACACTCCTGGACTTTTTATCTTTTATTGGTTTTATACAGTTATCGACTTTGCCTATGTGGACTCAAAGAGAATTTCTGTCTTTCGACTTGTTTCTGTGCAAAATTTAAAAGAGAAATGTAAATGTCAGATGTACAGTCTTAATGTAATATCTACTCTGAATGTTAAATCTGAATTTAAAATTTAAATGTTTCATTAAAATCAAAGTCTAAAAGCAAATATAAAATCTTCAATTAAATCCAGTTGTCAAGTCCCAAAGTACTTGAGGTTGAGTCCATGGGTAAATCCTAATTGTACCCCTTCCCCTTGGCCCTCTGTTTTGAGGGCCACGGGATGAAACACACTCCTAAGAAAAAAACGCCACTCGATTTCCACTGGGTCATCACCCAGGGCGACTTGCTAGGTATGTAGTGGACAGATGCAATAATAGCCATAGCTATGTCTGTGAAAGAGAAATTTTAAAACATGACCAGCAATTCAAGACATGAGTAATATTTAGTTGATGATTTAATACTTAAAGCTATGGTCTACGATTTGGAAGCTTTGTACATATTAATAACACCGTTTATAAGGCTGTTATGGTCCTATGGTCCTATCTACACAGTATAAAGACCAAAAAGAACGAAAAAAATCCATTCAGTATATCCGCTGAAAAGCTGCATACTAGCTGACCAATCAAACCTAAGAACCTGCGACTATTAATTGGTCCGTGAGTTGGTCCGTGAGTCCATCCAATCCTCGTCTCCCTCGCTACACAGCATCATGCCCATGGTCCCGCCTCCTCCCCTCTACCTCCGGTGAGCAGCTAGCAGCGTTAGCTACTGAACTATCATGGAGCCGGAAAAGCCTAGCGCCGAGACCGAAGCCGCCTCCCTCTCCCGCGGGGCCCTACGGAGCTCTGCCCGCGGGTTGAGGCCTGTTAGCGGGCTAACGGCTAATGAATAGCCTCAGCCGGCCGTCAGACCTTCAGCATCGCCGCTTTCGCCTGGTTGATCAGGTAATGGCTTTGTTTACTACAGTGGGAGATGTCTGCTGAATAACTCTGGTTAGTTTGTGCCTGCACGGGCTAATAACTTGTAGGGGAGCGGGTTAGCCTGTTAGCCGCTAATCGTTTGCACTGTAAGCAGAGCTGGGGAGGACAGGCTGAGAAAGATAAATCCTCCCCCACACTAGGCTCCGCTCTGGCGGCGCCAGACCCGCATTGCCGCCGGTCCAATTGAAATGGCTACTGCTGTGTGTTACAAGGGGGATGTCTGTCGTGTTTGATACTTTCAGTTGAGCTGAGCTGTTTTTGATTGAGTTTGCTGCTGATATATTGTGCTAGTCGCTTGTAGCTCTGTCCGAGGGGGCTTTATCAGGCGACACGAGCTGGGGGCGGGATCTTGGAACACAGAGGGAGAGGTGAGGGAAGGGGGGGCAGGCTGCGGTTTCAAATCGTAGACCACAGCTTTAATATAATTAAAGGCTTCCTTCGGCCGAAAATTTTACCCAACACGTTTGATTGATGTATCCCCACTTATGATTAAACAAAGGAACAAATAAAAGAAATGTATAGAATCAACATATAAATACACTGCCTGGCCAAAAAAAAGTCACCACCTGGATTTAATTGAGCAAATAGGTACAAGCCTCCTATTGGATAATTACTGCATGGGTGATTATCTTTCAGCTGGAAACAAGTTATTTAACTCCAGCTGATGCAATGAGAAGCTTCTCATTTCTTAAACAACCATGTCAAAGACACATCCTGTGGTCGTAGAAAAGATTTTAGTTTGTTTAAGAAGGGTCAAATCATTGGCATCAAACGGAGAAAACATCCAAGGAGATTGAAGAAACTACTAAAATTGGGTTAAGAACTGTCCAACGCATTATTAAAATCTGGAAGGATAGTGGGGAACCATCGACTTCAAGGAAGAAATGTGGTTGGAAAAGAAATGCAGAATGATCGTGATCGGCTAATCACTTAGGCGTTTGGCCAAATCAAATCAAAGAAATACAACAGTAGAACTCAGGGGTGTATTTAATAGTGAAAGTAAGAGCATTTCCACACACACAATGTGAAGGGAACTCAAGGGATTGAGACTGAACAGCTGTGTAGCCTTAAGAATACCATTAATCAGTAAGGCTAACCGGAAAAAAGGCTTCAGTTTGCTAGGAAGCATAAAGATTGGACTGTGGAGGACTGGAAGAAGGTCATGTGGTCTGATGAGTCCAGATTGACCCTGTTCCAGAGTGATGGGAGCATCAGTGTAAGAAGAGAGGCAGATGAAGGAATGCACCCATCATGCCTAGTGCCTACTGTCCAAGCCTGTGGGGGCAGTACTGTGATCTGGGACAAATCTTGTGACATTGCAGAAGCTTTACGAAACAATGACACAGTGAATGTGTGCTGCAATCAAAGCTAAAGGCAGTACAATGAAATATTAGACTGTGTGACCTTTTTTTTTGACCAGGCAGTGTACAAACATGCTTAAGAATACAACCAACAATCACTGACTGTTAATCTTTGAATTAGCAGAGGTTTTTTTTGCCTCTCTGACCTGTTCTCCTAAATATTTATTCATAATCTCTAAGTGTGTATCCATAACCGAACCTTTGTGTTTATGTGACATCCTCATCTTTTATTTTTCTGATCTCTCCGTGTGAGCAGGGTTTCCTCTGGATAAAGCAGTGAGCTACGCCAAGCTGAGGAACCCTCTGCTCATCAACGACCTCAACATGCAGTACTTCATACAGGACCGGTACTCACAGCCTGAGCTCTATTCTCATATATCTATGTTATTTACGTGTGTGTGTCTGAATGTGTCACTGATGTGTTAACAGGAGGGAAGTGTATCGTATCCTGCAGGAGGAGGGCATCGATCTACCTCGCTATGCTGTGCTCAACAGAGACCCCGACAAACCCGATGGTCAGTCCTGCTTCATATTCACATTTTATTTTATTCTGACCTCAGTCTCGTTGTTAATGAATCTGTTTGTCTCAGAGTGTAACCTGGTGGAGGGAGAAGACCACGTGGAGGTGAATGGGGAGATCTTTCAGAAGCCGTTTGTAGAGAAGCCGGTGTGTGCCGAGGACCATAACGTCTACATCTACTACCCAACGTCTGCAGGAGGAGGCAGCCAGAGACTCTTCAGGAAGGTCAGTTTTAGAAAGTCTCCTGACGACATATAAATGTGAACGTGTGACAAAGCTGTCAAACCTTCTGTTAAAGACAGAAAACCACACTGAAATACCTTAAAACTTACTAAGTCTTTGAAAATAAATATGTATTGAATAGGGCTGAACGATGTGTAGTTATTATGGGGTTATGTTATTGCCGGATGGTTTGTTGGTTTGTAAGTTTGTTGGTAATTTGGTTTGTTGGTTTGTTATTTTGATGTTTTTTTTGGTTTGTAGGGCTTGGATGATTCACTTTTCTCCCGATTCGATTTATTGCGATTTTTTTAGGTGCTAATTCGATTTAAATTGCGATTGTACGATATTGCCGATTTTTGCAATCTTTAGTTAGCTTTTTTCACACCAGTGAAAAAGATGAACAATGATGATGCACAAAGACTATATCAGGAAAAATACACATCACATGTGAGTCAGTTTTTAGGGCTTATTCAGCAATATATTTTAACCAGCTGTTTATACTCTCTCTTCAAAAGCCTGGACTGCATTTTAAGGTGGTTTATTAACCCTTTAGGCAACAGAGTTTTTTCAAGAAAATATTCAATTTTGCTATCAAGATTTAAAAAGGCCATAGTTTCAAATTGGTTAGTTTTCCCACCCATCATCATCACTGTAATTTACGGGTCGAGCATGAACGCCTCTGCTGCCTTTACTTTGATTTTTACCCCCGGCTTCTCCCTCGTCTGCCCAGAGCTCCTCGGTCTTTCCCATTCCCGGGGTGTTTTGAGCTTCCCTGCATCCCAGACCACGTCCTCTCCTCGGCCCTCAGCGATTACTTCTACCCTACTTACCCCACGGAGAGGCAAAGCATCGGCCTCGGCATGTGCTGCTTGGGGACTGTAATGGTGCACGGACCCGCTGCGTGCACACGCGCCGCCAGTTTCGTCCTCACGGGACAACTGACCGACATCCTCAGAGAGTAGCCTAAATATTCCTCAGATTCAGAGTCAGCCAGTACTTGACAAAGTACTCTCAGCATCGTGAGTACTCTTATGGTGTGGCCACACCAGATGCGAATTCGCAAAGACGCACGTCTAGATTACATACCAAGTCAATGCAAAGACGCGTCTGGACGCAGAGTCGCCCTGGGCGGCGCGTTGGACGCGTTTTGCACGGCGCGTTTGGAGCGTCCGGCGTGTTTGGGGCGTCAAACGCCTCGACGCTCGTCACCTCGACGCTCGAGTTGAAAATATTGAACTTTTGACGCAAATTCGCATGACGCTGTGGCGCGGCAGCCAATCAGCGATGACATTCCCCCCGACATCATTGATTTGATGACGCGTGACGCTCCGGCCTCCAGCTCAAACCCCTCTGAAAGATGGAGGAGAAGTTTATCGGTGCTGTTTGCCATCATCCGGAGCTATACGATTCGACGTGTGTACTTTACAGAGACCGGAACAAAAAGGAGCAGGCTTGGGTGAAAGTCGCTGAGGAGGCAGGTTTTGAAGGCAAGTTCTGTAAATATTCGTTTCCAGCTGAATTTACCTGGGTCACGGGCACGGGTCACCACTGAGTCCGACAAGCTCCGTCTCTCTACTGCGCTTGCGCAGTGACGCGCATCGCCCCTCAGCTTGTAAAATGGACCAGCGTCCAGCTTCGGGCGTTACGCGCAGCGCGTCATAGGCGTTAGGCACGTTTAAATACGCCAATTCGCGTCTGGTGTGGCCGTAGCATTACTCCTCTTAGTCCATGGGCCAGAGCCCAAAATTTCACTTGTCGGTACTACTATGATTTTTGAAAAGATCCATGTCTGTAGATGAAATTTTGGCATGATAACCCTTCCTGAGTGGCAGCTGTATCATAGTTAACAGCCCATGAATTTACCCACCCCCTTCAGAAAATTACATTTTAGACGCTGGTGCGTTTATAGTTTATAGCATGAACTGTGGTAGTACCCTTCAGCTGCTACAAGGTCTCTACTCACTAGGGCAAGGATTCGGTCATCCATTTTCTTTTGGGCTGCACTCCTGATCTTTGCATCAGCACGCATTTGGCAACATTGTACCAGTGCTTCTCTCTTATTCCGCCCTTTCAGATATTTGGAAGTTTTCCAACAAAAGATACACTCCACGGGATAAGTCCTAGAGGTACTTGGGACACGCTGAGCATTTCTTTTCAAGTCATTCTCTTCAGCACAGCTACTGGCACTTGGCTTTTCCTTTTCAAGGATGCCATCAAAGAGTTTCTTCATAGTGAAGACACTGCAACACTTGCTGTGGTAACAGATTGCTGGAATCTGTCCTTCAGGAATGTCCTCTGCCAGTTAAAAAACTGATGCATGATTTGGTATTTGAGCTGCCCTGAGCAGTGTTTTCCAGGAGTCAGCACTTTTTAATGAAACCAGCTTATCTTCATCATCAGAACAATGGATGATACACTCCACCTGTGGTTGCTATGCTAGCGGGTTGTTACGTGCTTGTTCATCAGTGGCCATAGTCAGGCAGTTAAAACTGCAACACACAAGATCAGATGTAGCTTTGTGACATTGATATACACACAAAACAAGTTCAAATCACAGATTTTTTCTAATTACTTTAAACAAAAGTAATATTAAATATGCTTGAAAAAGTTTAACTGACTCAGCTTACCAATGAAAAACATGTAAATAAATTGTAAAAACAACTCGTCTGTTTATACAAATATATAACTCACAGTCAGTTCTTTAAAACACAAAGATTTTTCGAAAATGTGCTAGCATCTGTCTTCAGCCTTAACAATGTGGGATATTGTTAACATCCTCTCTGCTTTCCACAATCATATCCATTAAAATCTTTAGATCATTTATTTCAGATGATCATTTTAATGCACATTACCTTGTGTGATGGGAGCAACTTCACAAGAACACAGCTGAAAAAAATGTTTTGCTCTTGTTGTCTTCTCTCATATTCGTGCTGCGTTTCACTAACAGCCAGGTACAGTGCCATCTTTTGGAACACAGTTTCCACTTGCTCACAGTTTCCAGTTGCTACACAGAAATCACCATTTGATGCAAAACATGAAGTAATCAAATGAAGATGAAGTCAAGATAAAGCCCAGTTTGTGACGTCATACTGTCCTTGGTCTAGCTAATAATGCTGTCTAGTTTAAGGCTCACAAAGACCTGTAACAATGATAGAGTAGGGGTATATTATACATTTCCTGAATCCTTATAGTCCCGTGAGTATTCTAGTTCTTATATTTTATATCCCTGTCGTTCCTAGATGACACAGGGCTAAAAGATAATATTTCATTTAGGCGAAAATTGTGTAAAAATGAGTGTTGTTTATAGTTTAAAGAGCTACAGTGACCTCCATATTGATCAGAAAGATTCACATTTTAGCTTGAATCAAGCTTAAAAGATTCTCTTTAAAATGATACCAAAGACAATATAGTGAAACATTGACAGATGTCCTGTACATGAGTCTAAATCATGATATGCACCAGTGTCGAAAATGTAATTTTCTGAAGGGGGTGGGTAACTTCATGGGCTGTTAACTATGATACAACTGCCACTCAGGAAGGGTTATCATGCCAAAATATCATCTGCAGACATGGATCTTTTCAAAAATCATAAGTAAATTTTGTCACCTTGAGTGGTACTGATATCTGGTCTGGCCCATGGACTTTCTGTGCGTGTCTCTCTTTTCCTCTCTCCCTCTGCTCCGCTCTGCAGCCTCTACAGCCACACTCACGTCCCTCGGTCCCGTGTGTGTGTGTGTCTCAAAATAAATATACGGCCATACTTTGAATAGAAAACTGTCACCTGTCCACTATCTGCTGGTGAAAAGTAGTAACACTATTCAGCACTCTTTTAACAGCTAGGGGATTTTTGAACAAAAAAATCGAGTTCAAAATCGGCAGACAAAAAATCACGATACTTATGTGAATCAATTTTTTTTTCTCCCACTCCTATTGGTTTGTTGGTTTGTTAGTTTGTTGGTTTGTTAGTTTGTTAGTTTGTTGGTTTTTTGGTTTGTTGGTTTGTTGGATTGTTATTTTGTTAGTTTGTTGGTTTGTTGGATTGTTAGTTTGTTGGTTTATTGATTTGTTGGATTGTTAATTTGTTGGATGGTTAGGTTGTTAGTTTGTTAGATTGTTAGTTTTTTGGATTGTTAGTTTGTTAGATTGTTAGTTTGTTGTTTTGTTAGATTGTTAGTTTGTTGGTTTTTTTAGTTTGTTGGTTTGTTGGTTTGTCAGTTTGTTGGTTTGTTGTTTTTTTTAGTTTGTTGGTTTGATAGTTTGTTAGTTTGTTGGTTTGTTAGTTTGTTGGTTTGTCAGTTTGTTGGTTTGTCAGTTTGTTGGTTTGTTGTTTTTTTAGTTTGTTAGTTTGTTGGTTTGTCAGTTTTTTGGTTTGTTGTTTTTTTTAGTTAGTTAGTTGGTTTGTTAGTTTGTTAATTTGTTGGACTGTTAGCTAGTTTGTTTGTTGGTTTGTTTAGTTTGTTGGACTGTTTGTTTGTTAGTTTGTTAGTATGTTGGTTTGTTAGTTTGTTGGTTTGTTGGTTTGTTGGGTTGTCAGTTTGTTGGTTTGTCAGTTTGTTGGTTTGTTTAGTTTGGTAGTTGTTAGTTGATTTGTTGGTTAGGTGGTTAGTTTGTTGATTACTTTGTTGGTTTGTTGGTTTGTTTTTTGTTGGACTGTTAGTTAGTTTGTTTGTTGGTTTGTTTAGTTTGTTGGACTGTTTGTTTGTTAGTTTGTTAGTATGTTGGTTTGTTAGTTTGTTGGTTTGTTGGTTAGCTGGTTAGTTTGTTTTTTGGTTTGTTAGTTTGTTGGTTTGTTTAGTTTGGTGGTTGTTAGTTGATTTGTTGGTTAGGTGGTTAGTTTGTTGATTACTTTGTTGGTTTGTTGGTTTGTTTTTTGTTACTTTATTGGTTTGTTAATTTGTTGGATTGTTGTTTTTTTTGTTGGTTTGTTACTTTGTTGGTTTGTTACTTTGTTGGTTAGTTGTTTAATTGGTTAGCTTTTTTGCGCGTTTGTTGGATTGTTGGTTTGTTAGTTTGTTAGTTACCTCCGCCAGGAGGTTATGTTTTCGGGAGTTTGTTTGTCCACCCGTCCATCCGTCTGTGAACAAAATAACTCCAAAAGTTATGAATGGATTTTGATGAAATTTTCAGGAAATGTTTGACATGGGTAAAGAAAGAACTGATTTGAGTTTGGTGTTGATCCAGATCAACTACTGGACGCCATGACGAAAAATGTGATTTTTGTTAATAACTACTGAACTAAAATAGATATCATCAGGAATCCAATTGCTAATGGTATGTTTTCATGGTCAAGGAATCTAAATATTTAGATGAAATAAAGGTAGGACTAATATTTATGTTGAAAATCACAATATGGGTGAGGACTGTGGCGCTGGCGGAGGTCTGCACTCTCTAACTGCTTCTCTAGTTTGTTGATTTGTTTCTCTGTAAGCAGCATAACTCAAAAAGTTATGGTCGAGTTTTTATGAAAATTTCAGGAAATGTCCAGATTGGGACAAGGAACAAATGATTAGATATTAAGAGTGATCCAGATCACTGTCTGGATCCGCCATGACGAAAAGTTTGATTTTCGTTAATAACTACTGAACAAAAATAGATGATTCATGATGAATTGAATTGCTATTTGTATGTTTTCATGGTCAAGGAATCTAAATATTTAGATGAAATATGGGTGAGAACTGTGGCATTGGCGGAGGTCTGCGCTCTCTGAGTGCTTTTCTAGTTTTTTGTTTGAATTGCAGTTTCAGACATCGTGATCATGTGATCGCAGAAGCTGGAATTTTGTGCTCATGAATGACCCAGGATCTGTTCTGTCAACTTTTCGCTAGTGCTAATGTCACATGTGGGGATGTAATGGTTACTGGTAAAATGGTAGACTGCAGTAGAATTTCCAATGGTTAGTAGTACATTCCCTGTTTTAATCACCAGTAAACCAAGTTTGATCACCACACTGTCAATAACTCACAGTGACGCTGCTCATTGTCTGGAAAAGCCGAAGCTATGTGTCTGCTCTTCGATAAAGCAGCAGTGATCCCTCACAGACTGAGGTGCTCATGAGCAATTGCAACATTTGGCCTCTGAGAGCGAAAGTTATGGCGGCTGGTGCCCACACAGACACTACGGCAGAGATTTTTCCTCTCGAAACGGACAATGTCTGAAGTCTGGTGGAAGTTTGGATTTTACAAGGATGGTGAGGGGACAATAATCGTAAACCGTCACCCTGACTTAAACACTAAAATACAATGAAAGAAAGAGATGCTTGTGATTAAAACTGCTCTAACTCCGCGAGTGAGTGAACTGACTGAGCCGGAAAGAGAGAGAGAGAGAAGATTCAGTGAGCCATACCTAACTGAGTTATAGGTGGTTCAGCTGTATTTTCTGTGTAAATAGTGTGTTAATCTTGTAAATCACAGCATAAGTATCATTCTGGGGTGTGTTCTTGCCATTCTTTTGCCGGATTTTATAACTGGTCATTTTTTCCATCACAGTTTGTGTTTTATGGATTTCATCGATCATAATTGTGAAATATTGGAGAAGAAACTGTGAGGGAGATCTGCCAGAGAGACCAGATGAGAGTCATTTGCCTCAGGGACAATCGTCAGTAAAGAAACTGCCTGGACATGGTCTAACATAATGAGCTGGACATGAACATAATGCTGTAGGCAAACTAAAATGTTTGAGTGTTCATAAAGTACGTTAAATTTATTTTTGGTCATTTCAAAACTTTGTTACCTCCGCCAGGAGGTTATGTTTTTGGGAGAGTCTGTTTGTCTGTGAACAAAATAACTCAAAAAGTTATGGATGGATTTTGATGAAATTTTCAGGAAATGTTCAGCATGGGAAAAGGAAGAAGTGATTCAATTTTGGTGTTAATCCGAATCACTGGCTGGATCCACCATGACGAAAATGCGATTTTCGTGAATAACTACTGAACTAAAATAGATATCATTATGAAACCAATCGCTAATGGTATGTTTTCATGTTCAAGGAATCTAAATATTTAGATGAAATAAAGGTAGGACTTATATTTATGGTGAAAATCACAACATGGGAGAGGACTGTGGCGCTGACGGAGGTCTGTGCTCTGCAAGTGCTTTTCTAGTTAATTTATAATTATTTATAAAGAGAATCCTGTTTAAAATTCAAGTCCTTTTTTCTTTTCTTGTAATCATACTTTGTTTAAACAAAAACATAATAATGATACATACTCACCAGACTTGTTTACTTTTATTTCTCATGAAAGAAGGGTGGACAAATTTACTCAAGGGACATTTCCTGACACATTTATTGACAAAAAGACCTGATAAAAATATAATATTTAAGGGCTTATATGATTTCAAGACTGTGTTAAGTACTTTTGAACACTTTGAGCTCACTGCAACGATACTGCGATAATAAAGATAACCGTGATTAGTTTGGTCACAATAACTGTGATATGAAATTTTCATAGCCTTAGATCCCTAGTCACATGTCAGTGCTCGTGTCCAAAACCATCAAAGTTTGACATGGCTGGCTTTTTTCCTTTATTGAAATTGTTGAGTTTTGTTTTTTCTTAATATTACTTATTGAACATCTGGGTTTTGGCAGTATTTTTTGGCATTTTGTTTTAATCTTTTTAACGTAACACATTTAAGTGAATATAACTGTTCATATTTGTTAGAATTTGGTCATTCAGATGGTTTTATCCTGTCAGATACATAAACACTGTCCCTTTTGAGGTTTAAAAGATTAAAAAAATGGCTGCTTATGAAAATTAAAGCACTGATGGAGAAAGTTTAGTTTATCATCGTTCCAAGGTTCCTCAAGACTGGTTTGTTTTTCATATATGACTCAAACCCTCCTTCATAGATGTGTCACCTTGTTTTCCAGGTGAATCAAACCTCTAACATCTCTGGTCTGTCTTGTGTGTTTGCAGATCGGGAGCCGCAGCAGCGTCTACTCTCCGGAGAGTAGCGTGAGGAAGACCGGCTCGTACATCTACGAGGAGTTCATGCCCACAGATGGCACTGACGTCAAGGTATCAGCAGTCCGGGCTGTGGAGACTCCACCAGGAGGCTTTTGAGCCCGCTTCCTAGGGATGGGAATTGATAAGATTTTATCAATACCAATGCTGTTAACGATCCTGCTAATCGATCCAATTCTTTAATGATTTCCTTATCGATTCCAGCAAATTTTGCATGTGGGTAAATGGTCTCATTTTCAGTGGCAACAATGCCAAACATACATCACAGTATAGATATCTACTTCTGCAAGTTGCTGGTGTTTCCACTCACTTAAGGTTGTGTAGTAGGTGTAATTAAAATTAAGCCATAATTCTGACGCTTCTGAACCCTGTCAATTGAATGGAATTGATAAGGGAATTGATAAGCAAAAAGATTAGTAATATCGATTCTTTGATGGAGCTGTTAACCATTCTCAACTGGAATTGGTTTTCGATTCCCATCCCTACTGTTTCCACATTTCTGCTCCAAATTAACACCCAAGCTGTTGATACTATAACTAACTCTGCTGATACTATATTGCCAAAAGTATTCGCTCACCCGTTCAGATAATCAGAATCAGGTGTTCCAATCACTTCCATGTCCACAGGTGTATAAAATCAAGCACCTAGGCATGCAGACTGCTTTTACAAACACTTGTGAAAGAATGGGTCACTCTCAGGAGCTCAGTGAATTCCAGCATGGAACTGTGATAGGATGCCACCTGTGCAACAAATCCAGTCGTAAAATTTCCTCGCTCCTAAATATTCCACAGTCAACTGTCAGCTGTATTATAAGAACGTGGAAGTGTTTGGGAACGACAACAACTCAGCCACAAAGTGGTAGGCCACGTAAACTGACAGAGCGGGGTCAGCGGATGCTGAGGCGTATAGTGCGAAGAGGTCGCCAACTTTCTGTAGAGTCAATTACTACAGTCCTCCAAACTTCATGTGCCCTTCAGATTAGCCCAAGAACAGTGCAGAGAGCTTCATGGATGGGTTTCCATGGCCGAGCAGCTGCATTCAAGCCTCACATCACCAAGTGCAATGCAAAGTGTCTGATGCAGTGGTGTAAAGCACACCACCACTGGACTTTAGAGCAGTGGAGACGTGTTCTCTGGAGTGACGAATCGCACTTCTCCATCTGACAATCTGATGGACGAGTCTGGGTTTGGCGGTTGCCAGGAGAACGATACTTGTCGAAATGCACCATGCCAAGTGCAAAGTTTGGTGGAGGGGATTATGGTGTGGGGGTGTTTTTCAGGAGCTGGGCTTGGCCCCTTAGTTCCAGTCAAAGGAACTCTGAATGCTTCAGCACATCAAGACATTTTGGACAATTCCATGCTCCCAACTAGGCTTGTCATGATACCAGAAATTTAGTAGTCGATACAAATACCACTTAAATTCAACGATACTCGATACCATTCGATACCATGGTAAAAACAAAAAAAATCCCCTGTAGTTCAACAAACACTCCTTTATTTGAACAAAGTGAACAACAAACAATATTATGCTTAAATTGAAAGCGTATGTTCTTGTTGGCTGTGTGTATTGATGCTGGCTTTGCCCGGCCTGTCCATGTCACTGTCCTCCTCTGGCTTATACTGTGAAGAGAAGATAGAGATTTGGGTATAGCTTAACGACTGTATGAGAACAGCAGAGGCAATACTAACACAGAGAGAGAGAGAGAGGGAGCAGTAATTTACAGACATGGTGGTGAACTTTTTTTAAAACCTTTAAATATGACAGTGCCAATTGCATTTACTACTGTACCATATTGATCTTATTTTGCTTACTTTATTACACAGACCAAATAATATACTTAGATACTAGGGTAATTTAACTAGCTAATGTACATTTCTTTAACATATGAAAGCATTTCCTACACCTGCTTCCTCTACTCACTGTCGGTGTTTCCTGCTCTGCTCTCTGCAACCAAATTAAATGTAAAGTTATTGGATGTGAAAAGTATGTGAACAAAATACACATGATTCTGGGCAAGTAGCCTCTGCATTGATTTACGTTCTGAACCAGCCTTTACACGGACCCATAATCAAAGTAGGTTATTTACTAGTCTGTATCTCAGTTATTGATCACAGCTGCTTCTGTCGATGTATCGTCAGTGTCATCCTGCTGCATCTGCACTACACAGACTGGATGTTTTTAGCATTGACGACGTGCTATCATGCTAGGCTACATGCTACGCTAACGCCGTGTGACATCAGACGCACTGCACCGTGTTTTCTTTTCGTCCCTTCTTGTAGTGACCACACACTTGAGACACTCTCTGCCATTCTTCTGTGGACTCTCTGCTTTCTGTCCCTCCCTTTTCTCTTCCTTCATGATTTTACAGCCGCGCAGCAGTGGAGGTAGCAGATGCGTAGCATTTACTATGGGCTGGGCTCATGTCATCATTGTAACGTAATTAGATATGAGCATCAGTGATAACACGTGAATTCAAATGCACTCACCTTGAATTATCTGTACAAGTCTGGATGCTTGTCTTTTAAATGTTTCGTTGTTGACGAGCCAGGTGCATGTGCCTCCGTCATGTCGAGTGTTGTCGTTTTTAGCAGGATAGTCAGTCATGTGATCAGCACTGTGTGAGTGTTGCCAGATAATCGCTCATTTACAGCCAAAAAACAACGCTAAAGAAGTGGCAGGATCTGGCTCCTCGGTACCTACGGTACTTTGGGTAGTCTAGAAAAGTCAGTACCGTCACATTTTCTGAATCTTAGTACCGACTTGGTACCGAAGTATCGGTTCTTGTGACAAGCCTACTCCCAACTTTGTGGGAACAGTTTGGAACTGGCCCCTTCCTCTTTAACATGACTGTGCACCAGAGCACAAAGCAGGTCCATACAGACATGGATGACAGAGTCTGGTGTGGAGAAACTTGACTGCACAGAGTCCTGACCTCAACCGAAAGGAACACCTTTGGGATGAATTATCAAACATCAGTGTGACCTTTTCTGGAAGAATGGTCAAAATTCCCATAAACACTCCTAAACCTTGTGGACAGCCTTCACAGAAGAGTTGAAGCTGTTATAGCTGCAAAGGGTGGACCAACGTCATATTGAACCCTATGGATTAGGAATGGGATGTCACTTAAGTTCATAAGTGAGTCAAGGCACACTTTCTGAATCTGGTTTCTCCTTTACTGACCAGTGCCTCTCACTGTAATGGCCTGTTTGCGTTAGAAACTGATGTGGACCAAAGAAAACCACATTTGTTCTCCAACATAAGACTTGGTTTGTTGGTTTGTTAGTTTGTTGGTTTGTGACTTTCAAAATATGAACATTCAGCTCTAACAGGCTGACGCGTCGAACTGCATTCATACTCTGTAGGTGTTACAGACCATTTATGAGACAAATATGACCGTCTCATGTGGATGTCAGACTTACAGATGCTCAATGTTCAAATGTCCCTCTGGGCTAAATTCTTTTTTATGAAAGTGCATGAAGCTGATCGTTTTCACCTGTCCTCAGGTGTACACTGTGGGTCCGGACTATGCCCACGCTGAGGCGAGGAAGTCTCCTGCCCTGGATGGGAAGGTGGAGAGAGACAGTGAGGGGAAGGAGGTCCGATACCCCGTCATGCTGTCAGCCATGGAGAAGCTGGTGGCCCGAAAGGTCTGCCTCGCCTTCAAGGTGAGAAACATCATCCCTGGTTTCTTCGTGGCAACCTGGTCCATTAGATTTTAGAAGTCTAATCAATTATTCAATCTTTATTGTGTCGCGGCATTTCATAACAATGCATAAATGCATATATGCATTTAGATAAAATATGCATATACTTACATATACAAACATATACATCCAACACCTGTGGGCGAAGGTGCGTGGGTGAAGGAAGGGAGGTAAGAGGAGACAAGCGGACTAAAGTAAGAACTTAAGTTCGTGACAGATCCATGAACCATAGACCTGCTGTCGTCATATTTGTTTTTGCTGCTATTAGAGGTTAGCCTCTTGAGATGCTACATCTTGTTTTCAGGAGGGTCCTCATGTCTGAATGATTGTGGTGATAATTTTATGGAAGAATAATCATCAATACTCTTATTGAGAACAAGAATTCATTGTAGTGACAAACTCATGGGTGTCCAGACCACAAGTGCATCCCTATCATATTTGTCTCTGTTAAGTATAAATGTATTTAAGGTAGACCTCTTGAGACGTGACATCCCATTTTCAAGAGGGACCTCATGCCTATGTGGCGATAAAATGTAACTATAGATGTATCAACCATGGATAGAGAGATCATGCTGATGTCTACTTTAACAGCTATAATGATTATGAACTGGAATGTGGCTAAGAAATGGTCAAATATGTGTCATGTCTGTAATTATATTTACTGAGGCTTTGTGACTCCGCAGCAGAAGGAGGTCCCCACAAAGGATCCACCTACAAGACAAGTGAAGGGTCAAGATCGTCCAGTGTCTTAAACATGTCTCTGTCTCTGCAGCAAACAGTCTGTGGCTTCGACCTCCTGCGGGCAAACGGACACTCGTACGTCTGCGACGTCAACGGCTTCAGCTTCGTGAAGAACTCCATGAAGTACTATGACGACTGCGCAAAGATCCTGGGGTACTGTCCTGCAGACCTCTGACCCGATTCCGATCTGGCTGCTCTCTGAGACACTGTAGTGAGTTTGTTTTCGTGTCTCTGCAGGAACATCGTGATGCGTGAGCTGGCTCCACAGTTTCAGATCCCCTGGTCCATCCCCACGGAGGCCGAGGACATCCCCATCGTCCCCACCACCTCCGGCACCATGTGAGTCCCAGCTGTGCCCAGTTTTCTCAGATAGAAAGTGGAACACATTGGGAGAGAGAAGGGAAAAAAAGGCTGGTCTCGCACAATTAATCAGTTTATCAAACAGCACTTCATACAGCACTTTTCAGTCAGGATTTTGTAATGCAAAGTGCTTTACATGGGACAAAAGATAAAATAAAATAACAAATAAATGAACTAAAAAGTAGAAAATTGCGTAAAATTGAAACACAATTATTATTATTATTGTTAGTAACTCCAGCACACATTACTTTGCTGTTTAACCCTCTAAATGCCAGTTCATGTTCATAATGAAAGTTGTCGAGTTGAGTGTGTGGGAGCAGCAGGTATGACGTCCCTTTGCCTCACAGGTAATCAGTGTTATTAAGGTGACCATGGCTTCTCTTAAACACAGCTCTGTTTCTGCGAAGCTTCCAGCAAACTAAGACAGTAAGAGCTTCAAATCAACATTTAAGACAACGTCTGCACCTCTCATGTTGGTTTGTTATTCAAACTTAAGCCTTAGCCTGGACGAAAGTGGAGTTTGAGGGTGAGCAGGAGAAAGTGTTAATGAATCTGTTCAGTTTTTATGTGATGCAGGCTGTTGTGCGTCACACTCAGGTGTCTGAACATCATAACAATGACAATTATTTCTAGTTTAGCTGGTTTGATCCAGACTGTAGCTGGAACCTGCTGAACTAGAACTATATCCACAAACATCATTTAAGAGCTCACATGGTTTCTGACAGAGGAAAAAAACAATAAAGAAACAGACAGTTTATCATATTGAAGCCCGGCAGTGCAAATACCTAATCAAACAATCACATGGCAGCGATCCAAACAGAGCATCTGGATGAGCTGAAGGATTCTCATATTGAACCATCCCGAGAGTTTACAGAGAATGGTATGAAGAAGAGGAAATATCCTGTGAACAGCAGAATAGAGTGGTTGGAGGTGATAGTCAGACATGAACTCAAGTAACACTTGTTGTGACCACGGTCTGCAGAAGACCATCTCTGAACACAAAACTAGTCCAGCCTTGAAGCAGATGGACCACAGCAGCAGAAACCACACCAGGTGCCATTCCTGTCTGCTAAGAACAGGAAACTGAGGGTCTAACTCTTGTGAACTGCACCGCCAAAGACTGTAAAAGTGTCTTCTGGACTGATGAGTCTGGATTTCTGCTCCACATTCAGATGTAGACTCTGAAACATCATAAAGCATGGATCCACCCTGCTTTGGATCAGTGGTTCAGGCTGGTGGTCCCTTAGTCCTACCTGAGCATGGTTTGAACCCCACAGCCTACCTGAGTATCACTGCTGATCATGTCCATCCCTGTATGATCACATTGGACCATCTTCAGCTCCACGTTTCAAAGCTCAGATATGCTCAACCTGATTTCTCCACTGTACTCCAGTGGCCTCTACAGTCACGAGATCTCATTCTAATAGAGCACCTTTGGGATGTGGTGGAGCAGGAAATTCTCATCATGGATGTTCAGCAGTTGTGGAGCTTGAGAAGTGTACCTAATAAAGTGGCCAGTGGAAGAACACTTCAGAGATTTGATTTCCTTCCAGAGAAATAGGACACTTTGGTGCTATTTATAGCCGAACACAATGGGAGCACAGTCCTCTTCAATGGGTCGTAGCGTCTCTTTCTCTTTATTTTTACATTTCATTGGCAGGTGTGTTTGATACGTTTTTATCCACAAAAAATAGAAATATGAAAGTTTCTCATTGAAATCTTTCATCAGCAATTTGTCAATGTCAGGCAAACTGGAAACATTTTCAGCAGATTAAAAATATCCCAGTATTTTTTTAAAATATAAAATAAATCCTGTGACATCAAAGTTTGCATTTTTGTTGCATTCATTGGTTTAAAGTTAATAAACCTCCTCACTGACTTTGAGGCTGACAGATGCATTTAAGTTTAAAAGTAATATAAAAAAAAACCTGAAATGATCTTTAGTATACTCACTTTTTTGACAGGACAGCAGCTGGCCCTGGTGCGAGCAGTATAAAGTTTGTTTTGTGGTGATTTTGTGGGGGTTTTTTCCTGCAGGATGGAGCTCCGCTGCGTCATCGCCGTCATCAGACATGGAGACCGAACGCCCAAACAGAAGATGAAGATGGAGGTCCGAAACCCCATGTAGGTGACATGTAATAATCGCTGAAATTACACTTATTACAACAAATATTAAAATCAGCTGAACTGAGAAATGTCTCTGTGTCTGTCAGGTTTTTTGATCTGTTCGAGAAATACGGAGGTTACAAAACTGGGAAATTGAAGCTGAAGAAGCCCAAACAGCTGCAGGTAACTATTAAAGATGCACATGTAGTCTTTGCACCTACAGCCCTCTTACTCTGTAATGATGTGGTCCAACCAGAAATCTCTAAGTCAGGGAGAGACCACTTTCCTCTGCTGCCTGCTAGCTTTTACATTTTTTGACCTGAAGACTTAATTCAATGACTACTTAACTGCAAAGGGCATATTTGGTTATCATTAAACCTCTTTTTTTTTTACTGATTTATTTTCCCATTACATGGAGGACAACTGTTCAAAGTGGACTTCCTGATTCTGAGTGTAAGCGATCCCTAGATGCTTTGGGAGTTGGTCACAGCTCAAGGAAGCTTTTCGGTTTTTCCTGAAAATGTGAAATTCATCCTTTAAACTAAAAGAAGACCTTACAGTTGAGAAAATACTCTTGATTCTCAGATTTTCCAGAACATTCCTGATTCTCCTTTTATATTCTGGAACATTTCAGATTTCTTTTTATTTTATAAATTCATTCTAATGCTTCTTATGAATTTCTTTAATAATATAAAGTCTCCTTGATTAACTTAAATGTTTCCAAAAACCTTAGATTTTCCAAAAGGTTCCAAAACATTCTTTTATTTTCCGGAACATTCCTTTGAAATTCCAAAAAAATGCAATGTTCCTTTGATATTAGGAAACATTTCAAAGCCTCCTAGGATGTTGCAAAACATTCTAAATTTTCCCCTGATGATTAAAACATTCCTGATTCTTTTTTTGATGATCAGAAACATTCCAGATTCTCCTTTGATGTTCCAGTTCATTCCAAATTCTCCTTTGGAGTTCCATTCATTCTTGATTCTCCTTTGATATTCTTGAGCATGTCGAATTTTCCTTTTCCATCTTTCAAAATACAATCTAAAGCTTCTTATGAATTTCTTTAACATTATAAAGCCTCTTTGATCAACTTACATGTTTCCAAAAAGCTTCAGTTTTCCAAAACGTTCCCACACCTCCTTTAATTTTCATGAACATCCCAAGACCTCCTTTGATATTCCAAAATATTGCAACGAACCCTTTGATTTTCTTGAACATTCTAAAGCCTCCTTTGATGTTGTGAAACATACTTTATTTTCCTCTAATCATTCAAAACATTCCAGATTCTACTTTGATGTTGTAGTTCATTACAAATTCTCCTTTGATCATCAAAAACATTCCAGATTCTTCTTTGATCATCAAAAACATTCCAGATTCTCCTGTGATGATCAAAAACATTCCAGATTCTACTTTGTTGTTCCAATTCGTTGAAAATTCTCTTTTGATAATCAAAATATTCTAGATTCTCCTTTGATGATTGTAAACATTCCAGATTGGCCTTTGATTTTTAAAACATTCCAGGTTCTACTTTGGTGACAAAAAACAATCCAAATTCTCCTTTGAAAATCTAAAACATTCCAGATTCTCCTGTGATGATCAATTACATTCCAGATTCTACTTCGATGTTCCAGTTCATTAAGAATTCTCCTTTGATAATCAAAGTATTCTAGATTTTCCTTTGATGATTGAAAACATTCCAGATTTACATTGATTTTTAAAACATTCCAGATTCTAATTTGATGACAAAAAAACAATCAAAATTCTTCTTTTATCATCGAAAACATTCCAGATTCTCCTGTGATGATCAATTACATTCCAGATTCTACTTTGATGATCCAATTCATTCAAAATTCTCTATTGATAATCAAAATATTCTGGATTCTCCTTTGATGATTGAAAACATTCCAGATTGACCTTGATTTTCAAAATGTTCCAGATTCTACTTTGATGACAAAAACAATCCAAATTCTATAGAACATTCTAAAGCCTCCTTTGATGTTGCTAAACATACTTTATTTTCCTCTGATCTTTCAAAACATTCCAGATTCTACTTTGATGTTGCAGTTCATTCCAAATTCTCCTTTGATAATCAAAATATTCTAGATTCTCCTTTGATGTTCCAGTTCTCCTCTGATGATTAAAACATATCAGATTGTCCTTTGGTACCCTGAAGTGATCCAAAGCCTCAGGTCACTCTGGTTTTGACTTTCCCCCTGACAGAATCTGTTATTTTATAATTGAGAGCCCCCTTGTGGCAGCATTACAGACTGCATGTGTGAAGCAGAATGTTGAAGAATTTTATTTTGCGATAATCTCTGTATTTTCTGTGTTTATCAGGAGGTGCTAGACATCACACGGCAGCTTTTGGCTGAACTTGGCCAACACAACGACTGTGAGATTGAGGAGAAGAAATCGAAACTGGAGCAGCTGAAGACTGTTCTGGAGATGTGAGAGAGACGTTAAACTTAGTCAACTTTACTCTAAGATGTGTTGAAATTTTAAAGATTTATCCCTAAAACCCCAAAACAGCGCTGAACCTTTCCAGAGAAATGATGACAGGGGTTCTGCACGACTAAATCTGGTCATGATCTAAAATATTTGTCTGGTATAATTTTTTCCACATTTTCTTATATTAATTTTAAGGAGTTCATTCCCATTTGTCTGTATCAATCCAGCCCCTCAGTGTGGGCAGAAAAACTAAAACAAACTTTTAATCAGGGCTGAGAAATATGGTGAACAAATGCAATCCAACTTTTTTATTGAGATTGACATTTATCAAGATAATTTTGTTTTCTCTGTTGATGTTATTTTATAGAGTTTCACCGCCAGAGCCTTTAAGAACCAGTGGTTTATTAAGTTTATCTATGTGAAAAAATGCATTCAGAACATACAGCATTACATGTTTTGTTACTTATTGACATTAAGAATTGCCTCCACAAGTTTAAATCAACAGTTCAAGGCCTGCTTTAAAAAAAGCAGGAAAAATGTGATTGTAAAAGGATGTTGTCTCAGTTTTTCAACTTCATTGATTTAAAGTATTGTGTAAAACTGTGGCTGTTCTGTGGTATCATTTGATTCTGTTTTTGTTTAAAACTTCTTGAGTTTGACTCTGCAAACTATAGGAACCCTCAGATTGTACTAGTCCTGTTACAGTAGCTCCAATTAGCTTCTCTGTCTCTGACTCTTGGCCCTCTTCTCCTGATGAAGGTATGGTCACTTCTCTGGGATAAACCGTAAAGTCCAGCTGACGTACCTGCCACATGGACAGCCCAAAACCTCCTCAGAGGAAGAAGGTATGGTCCTGAACCCAGCGCTCTGTCATAAAAGTCCTCCTTCCCTCTTAAAAGCCTGACTCTGGTGTTGTTGTGTTTTCAGACACCCGTAAAGAGGGCCCGTCTCTGCTGCTGGTGTTGAAGTGGGGGGGTGAGCTGACCCCTGCAGGCCGAGTGCAGGCCGAGGAGCTGGGGCGAGCTTTTCGCTGTATGTACCCTGGAGGACAAGGTGAGGAGCTTTCCTGTAAGACCAAAATTCAGGAATTTCTGCTTCACTGAACATTAGAGCTGTAGATGCTGATCTCTCTCTGCCTTCTCTATCCAGTATGTAGTTCAGTTTGATCACCCATTCAGACCAGAGATCAGAGTCCACGCCCCTGTTGCACTATTTGCTGATTGACCAGGAAGACTGAAGTGTTTCTAGATGTTTGGTTCAACAAAAAGCAGCTCCTGTTATAAAGTTTTTCTGGAGGGAAGTTGAAAACATTATCTCCAAAGTCTAAAGTCTTGAGTTTCAGTATCAGTGCATATTTTGTATCCTTGTACCTCGGACTCCTCCTCGATGGACTCAGCAGAGAGGACTTGCACTACTCAAAAGCCCTGTTTCCGCCAAGTGGTCCGGTATGGATTGGCACGGTTTGGCCGATTGGTAAAGCCTGATCCTGTTAGCGTTTCCACAGCCAACCGAACCCTACTTGGTAGGCGGTATAAGAGCCGGATGCCGGTAGCATGATGTCATAACAGCACGACACCGTGTACCCAGCTAAAATACAACGAAGAAGAAAACGGGACGCAGTAAACAAGGAGCAATGATGAACGACATCCAGCAATTCTTCTTTTTTGTGATCAGCATGTGTTTTTTTGTTACGAAGCACAACCAAGCTTTGTTTCAGAGAAGGCTGTGTGCCGCCAGAGTTATCTTCATGAAGACGAGTGGAGATTTAAACATGGCGGGGTTTTGTGCTGTTCCGCTGTCTTACGGGAAGTAATGTCTCCTTCCTTTGACCAATCAATGCACTGCAGTGTTTCTAGCTCCACCTTCTGGGGTCGGATCGGTATGCTTGGCACCCCAACAGAATGGGTCCCAAAAAGTAGGACGGTACGGTTTGCTTATAAGGAATACTGTCACAGTTTTAAGCTATGGAAACGCCACAAAAGGCGAGACGTACCGAGACGAATGGAACTGAACCCTCTGGTGGAAACAGGGCTAAAGATCTTATTAGTTACCAGCAAAAAATCTGGTACAAAGTTCTCTGAAAACTGAGAGGAGACATGCCTCAGAAGTCACTGAAAAGAAAGCACTTGTATGAATCCTTCTAACTTGGAATGTTTTCCACTTTCTTTTTTGTTTTTGCTATAAATGTATGCTTGTGTTTTAAACTGTTTAAAAAAAAATAAAATGAGAGTTAAAACAAAGTTTTAGCATGTTAACACACTCCAAGTGGACTTTTCTATGCTTAAGACAGAACTCACTCCATGATCTGTTGGACAATTTTTTTTTTGATACGTTTTTTTTCTGTTTGTATTTTTAAAGGATCAGAGTTTTCAAAAAAGATATAAAGAACATAGAGCAGCTCCTGAGAGATTACTCTTTTTGTTACCGACAGGAGCTGGCTTTCGTTTGAGAAACAATTTCCTTTTTGTTCCAAATTTCTTGTAGACTAATAAACACTAAAATGCCAAAATGTTGTCCCATGAAGAGCCGTTTGAAGGCAGGCAGACCAGCTCCATGTGCAGTGTGAGACCAGTCCTCAGTCACTGAGGGTTTAGGATGGAGGTTGTCCCTGAAGACTTGTGTTTGTTGTGCATTTCAGGAGACTACGCCGGGTTTCCAGGCTGTGGGCTGTTGAGGCTGCACAGCACCTACAGACATGACCTGAAGATTTACGCCTCTGATGAAGGGCGGGTGCAGATGACCGCTGCAGCCTTCGCTAAGGTACAGTGTGTAGAAGTATGCCTCCAGATTCACTAAACATCCACATGTTCTCTAATACCCCTTTCACACTGGCCAGAAAACCTGTTTAAACACGGTAACAATCGGCTCCTGTTGGCAGTTTGAAAGGGTTTAACCGGCATTTCGAACCGGGTTGACTGGCCCTGCAAGTAACACAGGTTTTTATCAGCTCACTTCCAATCAGCTTCAGTGAGAACATCACACCTGGGTCGACCCGCTAACTTATGGATGATATGGGTGTAACGTCCCTACAGCATAACGTTGCGCCCATCCCCTATGTCTGTACATTACGTGACTCTTTGGCATCTCAGCAACAAATTCCATCCACCTTTCAATCATCAGCGCTGAGTTTGTACATTTTTGAAGAGGGACAAAGTACAAAGTACAGAAAACTGCGTCCACAGCCTCTATGCTCCTTCCCATTCCCATGACATCAACTTGATGTGCCAGAGGAAAAAAAAAAGCCACGCAGCTTGTCTGCCGCTGATTAGACCCCTGCTGGCAGGGGGAAAGTCGTCACTTGCCGATTGTTAGCGAGTTAACACGTGTTGAAAAACCTGCGTTGACCTGCTAATTTTAGTGTGAAAGTGGCATTATTTTCTGTAGCCAATCAGGTAGATCCCAGAGGACTCTTCCTGAATATTATGATCGATACGGCACAAGTCCTGGTGGACGGTTCATGCGATGATTCCATTTTAACTTAAAGGAACACTACACCCAAAGAACGATTTGGCCTCATTTTCTACTCACCCTCATGCTGAACAACACTGTGGAGTAGTTTTAGAACATCGAGGATGCAGCCGGAGATCTGGGGGAATCCTTGCTGTCCAGTGACATTGATATCATGACTTCGGTAAGAGCCTGAACAAACAGTGTCCTTAAAAGTCCACAAAAAGTCCACAAAAAGTCCGCAATATTCCTCCATACTGCTCGTGCGCTGTAATCCAAGTGTCCTGAGCGGGTAACGTCCACCATTTACTTGAAACGACATCATTTAGCACATGTTTATAGCCTAAACGGTACTACTTCACATTTCTATGATACACTTACGGGTGCCTACGGGAGCCGCGGCTGACCAAACCAAAGGAACACGCACTCTGCAATAACTAGGAGCGTAGAACAAGAAACAAGAACACAAGAAATCCCACATTCTGCTGACCCCTCTTGTATCTGTCCACGGCTCCGTCGCTCACAGCAGAATGTGGGATTTCTTGTTCTACGCTCCTAGTTATTGCAGAGTCTTGGCATTTGTTTGTTTAGTCAGCCGCGGCTCCGGCAGAGGCTTTCTTGTGGTCTTCTCTGGGTGTCACCGAGGTCACTGTTGGTTCCCATGATCTGTTTTTTTTTCGAAGTTGGTCGCTCTCTCCTGAACATATCAGGTGATTTTTAAGTGAAAACACCTGAAGACTTAATAAGGGACTATTTTCACCTGTAAAGCCCCTTTTTATGAGAGATTAAGTCATTCCAACAAGGAGAAGCAACAGCTGAATCCAGCACCATCAGCTCGACTGTTAGTGAGCCTTTAAAGAGACCAACGAACTTCAGTCATCAGAGAAACGAAAAAACAGTGTTATTGTTTAAGGGTTAAGAGTCCTGCTGAGGACGATCTACTGGTTTTTACTTCTTAGAAATTCAGTCACTAACAAGGGATGCTCAGTGACACTGGTTCACCATCAACCTCGACCCCTTCCTCACTTGAGAGGAACATCTGGATTGGCCAAAGCCTTTGTTTTAAACTCTGGTATCTGCTCCGGCCCTGATGTTCTCCTGCAGTCTTTGCTGATGCTGTCATGTCTTTTCTTCAGGGTCTTCTGGCTCTGGAGGGGGAGCTCACGCCCATCCTGGTCCAGATGGTGAAGAGCGCCAACATGAACGGTCTGCTGGACAACGACAGCGACTCCCTGAGCGGCTGTCAGCACCGAGTGAAGGCCCGCCTCCACGAGATCCTGCAGAAGGACCGAGACTTTATCGAAGAGGACTACGACAGGGTGAGGACTAGACTAAAGATCTAATTATGTTTTGTCTGGCAGATATTGTGATTTCATTTTGATTAACAATTTTTCTTCAAATCAAGCTCCAGAGCAAACATTCAGTATAGACGACAGTAAGGAAATCAGTGATCAACAGCACATAACACATTATTCATTTGAGCTGCAAAGTCCTAGTCGACTGGTCGGCTAATTGGTCATACATGCTCAGTCGACCAAATTCTGATTGGTCGACCAATGTGGCAATTTATGTTTTCCCAGCAGTCTGTGGTTCATTTAATCAGGAAGAACGCACCAAGTGAAATGAGGGTGCTTTCTGAGCACCCCTGTTTTACAGGTAGCAGCCCATCTCAGAACACCGTTTTAATGTATTTATCATTCATGTGAGTCCTCTACCGGCATGTCAAAGGCATCGGCAATGTGGATGAATTTGACCAAAATAGATGGCGGTAAAAAAGTGGCATGCAAAACTTGCAAACAACAGATTGCATATCACAGCTCGACGAAAAACATGGCATATCATGTTAAAACGGTAATATTTCAATATTTTTAATATGACATTAAGAACATTTCAATATTCTAGTCTAGTGATTGTTTATTCGTTTTATAACTGCAGGCACACCCGCCCGCTGCAACGGTGGCATCCCTCACCCAGTCCGCGCTGGATTTTAGGCCTCATATAATATCCAAATGCAAAAACGACATCACAGAAGGAATGGTCAATTTTATTGCTCAGGATATGAGGCCCATTGGTGTCGTGGAAGGCCAAGGTTTTAAGAACCTGTTAAATATTTTGGAACTTGGATATTCAGTGCCAGCGCGCCAGACAATTATGCATGCACAAACGGCAAAATACAAGGGACCAAAAGAGAAAGTTTCCGAGTTAATACAACACAGTGAGGCACTTAGCTTGACCACAGATATGTGGACGTCTCTTTGAATTGAGTCCTATATGACAGTGACCACCCATTTCATTGATGAAGACTGGAAAGCAAAGAGTCTCGTGCTTGAAACAAAACAAATAGAGGCACACACAGGAACAAACATCGCTGTGCGACTATCTGAAGTTGCTGATGCCTTCAAAGTTCCAGCAGAAAATAAAGTGTCTGTTGTATGTGACAACATGGCTAATATGAAACTCTGTGGAAACACTAAAGAAGTCCCAAGAATGGTTGGAGATGCAGGGCCTCAGGTGTGCCGGGCACACTTTGCAGCTTTGTATTAATGGGGCGCTCAAACAAGAGCCAATTTGTCAGCTGTGGCTGCAGCACGTCGTCTTGTGACCAAGGTTATAATAGTTTTGGATTTGCTTGAAGTGATGTTCTTCACTTCTCTTTTAACGGAGAAATTGAGTCCATTTCTGATAAAACTGCAGATCTCGCTGCATACACAGAGATCGCTTTTACGTGCTGCCATTGTTTTCAAACATGCAGTCACTTCCTGTCGTCGACACATCGGCAGCTCCGCCTCTGTCCCCTGATTGGGCCGTGCTTCTTGTGCTTCAGTTTTTGAGGGTGGAGAACAAACAATCTTTTGATCTGCCACAACAATCAAATTAATTTAAATAAAAATACCTCAATTAGAGCCTTTTTTCTGCAATTTTTAATTGAGATTAAAAAAGGAAATAATCACAGGTGATAATTAACTGCTCATTTTTTTTAATCTACTGACAGCACCAGTAAAATAGTTGACACAACAGACCCTGGGTCAGTCAGGAGAACTGCAAAACAAATTGCAGCTTTGGTGATGAGAAGAGTGCATTGTCTGAAATCAAGATTTCGATCCAAAAATGATACATTGTTCAACTCTAGTGAGGACAGACAGGGGGTTCCAGGAGGTTTTAAGCTGTTTTAATGTTGTTTGTCTTAGAGCTTTGTGATTATCCGGTTTTATTATTTAACTCAGAGCATCCCAACAAGAGACGACTCAGCATCTCAGACAGACTCACACTCCTAATAGTGACCTTAGTCCATCCTATTTGTCTGATTTGCCGTTACCGTATGAGTCCAGTAGAGCCCTCAACTTGTCAGGAAGTTGACAGTTTACAAAGTTAAAAACAAAAACTTACCGTGAGGCAGCTTCTCATCACTGTGGCCCCTGCCTATGGAACAGCCTACCTGAAGACCTGAGGGCTGCACCTGATGTTAATGTCTTTAAAAACAAACAAGACCAACCTTTTTAGTCTAGCTTTTACCTGAATAACCCTTTAGTGTTTTTATTCTAATTACAGCTCCCTTTATTATGATTTTATTTTATTGCTTTTCAATGTATTATTTTGTTTTTTTATGATATATTTAATTTTACACTTTAACCTAACCTCTGGTGTTTACTCATTTTAAACCTTTAAAGAGGACATATCGTGCTTGTTTCTCCTTTTCACTATGCCAGACTAGGATGCCTGTAAAGCATTTCTGCCCTCAGTACAAGTCATTTTGTTCCTTCATTGCCCCACAATAGCGTTCTCAAAATCCTCAGTTTAGGCCATTATGAAGCCCTCGTTGAAACACTCGGATCTGAGGATGACCTAAAGTTACCTCGCAACGTCACAACCCTTTGTGGTCTGAATTGTCAATTCTATCGGGGTTGAGCCAGCTTGTCCTTCTTCTTCTACTGTATTTTCTGGCAGGCTCAATGCAGCGACCGCGTATTGAGTCCCCCTACAGGCCAGAGCTGGTAATGAGTGAATGTGAGCTAGGGATCTATATACCCCTGCTAGTGGATGTGTTCCTTGGTGACGGTTTTGTGGCTAACGGACATCACAGAGGAGGAAGTGTTTTATCAGATTACTCCAATAAAAAGAAAGGTACCTCATGTCATCACAACGTTTGAAATCTCGCGGACATCTCGCAATGAACTATTTTCAGAGGCATCAAATCTCGTTCTAGGATATCAGAAAAAATACAGTATCTCATTTTTTGAAAATTAAGGGGGTGTAAGGTCTTGTTTTCAAATTTATTATATTATATGTAAGTATTAAATCATGCATCAGCATGATATGTCTCCATTAAGATGGCGTTTCCTCGATAGGTACTGGGGACAACAATGTTCCTGCTTTATTATTGTCTTTTATTTATGATGCATTTTACCAACACTGTATAGATTGCGGGGTGGGTGGTTTTGGATCATAATTCCTTCTATTTTATTTGAATTATCTGTCTGTTTGTAAGCACTTTTTGTATGAAATGTGCTATATGAATAATGTCTGACTGATTAATTGATAGATATAAATATATTTATTTACATATAGATAGTCTTCATATATATGTTTAAATATATTTATTTATATATTTTCTGGCACATGTGTGTGTCCTTGTGTGCTAGCTTGCTCCCACCTGCAGTACGTCTCTGGTGAGCTCAATGCGCATCGTGCAGAACCCCGTGTCCACGTGTGACCAGGTCTACGCCCTCATTCAGAGCCTTACATCACAGATCCGCACCAGGATGGAGGATCCAAAGTCTGCAGGTAAGAACCTCAACATGCCCTAACAGACACATGTTTTATTAGAGGTCCAGATCGGCCTCAGCCTGTGGACTAACTGTTTCTGTGTCCCGCTCAGACCTGCAGCTGTACCACAGCGAGACCCTGGAGCTGATGCTGCAGCGCTGGTCCAAGCTGGAGAGAGACTTTCGAATGAAGAACGGACGCTACGACATCAGCAAGATCCCTGACATCTACGACTGCGTGAAGTACGACGTCATCCACAACGCCACGCTGGGCCTGGAGGACACGCTGGAGCTGTTCAGGCTGTCTAGGGCGCTGGCGGACATCGTCATCCCACAGGTGAGGCCTGATGGGGTCCAACACCTGAGTAAACCATGGTGATACCGGGAAGAAACGTCCACAGGGCAGGCTCGCTGAGGGGTTCTCCTCGATCTGTGATTCCCAAATGCATAGGGGGTATGCATAATGACTTAAGGGGTACACGAATACCTGTAAGGTTTCAAACAGATTTGATGAAGGCTTGAAGTGTTGGCAGAGAGGCTGAAGGATGGATTTGTGAGGCATCTTGGAGAAGGAAATTCGTCCTGAATTGTCTAAGATTTTTATTTTTTAAACATAAGTTCAGTCAAACATACTTGTCAATAAAGCTGTGGTGAGTTTGTTTCAAGTTCAGCCCCTTTTTTAAGCCTTTTCCTCTAAATGACATACTCATAAAGAAAAGAGTGTATCTCTGCAATCACCAAAATCTATTTGAAAAATGTTGGTGTCATAATAAAAGTAACACTTGAGAGATTTGTCCAGATGTGGAATAAACAGTATATGTGTTACTGGGACAGAGTAAATGAAGATAGAAGTCAGAATCATTTGAAAATTTTTATACTCGCCTTAAACAAAAACAGTTTTTAATTGTTAATTTCTCTTGAAATGATGCAGAAGTGGATGTAAAAATCATAAAATGAATACAAATTTATTTTAACATCATCTTGATAAAGGATTACTGTTATAATGTAATGCAGAGAGAAATAAGAGAGGTTTTTTCACAATATGGTCAGGCGAGGAGTTTGAAAAACAGTGCATATTGAGCAAAAGGTCAACAATGTATGTTTTGTCAAATAAAAGCCAAATGTTATAATTTAATATGTAATGCTTCTTTGTGCTGTCGTGTTTTTCTTCTGGTTCTGACCCCTGATCGACTCTTTTCTCTTCTTTTTTACATTTTTCCCACCTGATGTTTCTCCCATCTTCTTTATCACCGTTTTGAATTTTTATAATTCCAGTTTAACAAAACATTTCTCTGATGTTTTTCTCACAATTAAATTAATTGTCCTGCTTCCATTCATTTTGACATTTTGTTTATTTCTCATCATTTAAACTTTTCACATTTCCAGAAGTTTCTGCGTCACATGACCTCCTGTGGTGTTTTTTTGTTTTAGTCTCTTGGTCTAGCTTTAGACTGATGCCATCACACAATCGTCTCGGTCTTCCTTTTCATGTGTTGCTCAGCTGTGTAGTCGGTTGTTGGTTCCTCCGTCATTGTTTACATTCAGCAGTGAAAAAGTTTGGGACACATTAGGACCCACCTGTCTCAGTGCTATTTTCTCCCAGAGGACATTTGACCCTTAAATCGAGTGTTTGTGTCTGCAGGAGTACGGCATCAACAAAGTGGAGAAGCTGGACATTGCATACGCGTACTGCCTCCCTCTGGTCAGAAAGATCCAGATGGACCTCCAGCGGACGCACGAGGATGAGTCCGTGAACAAGCTGCACCCCCTGTGAGTCCTCATGAGGAGTTTCTGTGTTTAAACTGTGAACGAAATGTTTTACTGACGTGGATCTGTGTGTCTGCAGGTACTCTCGGGGGGTCATGTCTCCGGGCCGTCACGTCAGGACTCGCTTATACTTCACAAGTGAGAGCCACGTCCACTCTCTGCTCAGCATCTTCAGATACGGAGGCCTGCTGGACGTAAGAACCAAACTTGAGTTCTGTACTAAAGTACATTTTTGGCTTTTAACTTAACTACACATCTGTGAAGGTGCTGCTTACTTATTGGCAACGTTCACACTGCAGTCAAAGGTGACCTGATTCTGATATTTTTACTTAAATGTGACCCGTTTCTGCTTTGTTTCTGACAGTGTGAACAGCACAAGTCACATTGGATCTGACATTTTTGAATCAGATTCAGGCCAGTTTCAAATGTGGTACTGAATCTCCTCAATGGGACTCTGACGTCATCCTTGACCCTTTAACTCCCAGCTCAACTGTTTGGTAGAAGTAATTAAATTCAGGAATATTATGTGAAATATCCTTTACATGTCATTGTTTCTGTCAATTTTTTATGATACAGAAAAAAAACTGCAAACACATCAAACAAATTGAAAATTAGTTTGTGGGATTTAGAGGCTTAAAAAGCTAAAAGCTACCATTATTATTAACTTCATTAAACATATATATATATATATATATATATATATTAAACATATATATATATATATATATATGTACACAGTTGTGCCCAAAAGTTTACACCCCCCAGCAGAATTTCTGATTATTTGGCCTTTTCTCAGAAAATATGAATGATAACACAAAAACCTTTCTGTCACTCATGGTTAGTGGTTGGGTGAAGACATTTATTGAAAAAAAGATTAGTTTACTCTTTTTAAATCATAATGACAACAGAAACTTAAAAATTGACCCTGTTCAAAAGTTTACACCCCCCAGTTTTTAATACTTTGTATTTCCCCCTTTAACATCAATAACAGCTTGAAGTCTTTTTTGGTAGTTGTGGATGAGGGTCTTTATTTTCTCAGATGGTAAAACTGCCCATTCCTCTTCTCAAAAAGCCTCCAGCTCCTGTAAATTCTTTGGTTGTCTTGCATTAGCTGCACGTTTGAGATCTCTCCAGAGTGGCTCAATGATATTGAGGTCAGGAGACTGAGATGGCCACTTTAAAACCTTCACTTTATTCTGCTGTAGCCAATGGCAGGTTGATTAGGCCTTGTGTTTTGGATCATTGTCATGTTTGAACATCCAAGATCGTCCCATGCGCAGCTTCTGGGCAGATGGCTGTAAATTTTCCTCCAGTATTTTCTGATAGCATGCTTCATTCATCCTTCCATCAATTTTGACCAATTTTCCTGTGCCTTTGTAGCTCACGCATCCCCAAAACATCAGTGATCCACCTCCGTGTTACACAGCAGGATGGTGTACCTTTCATTATGGGCCTTGTTGACTCCTTTCCAAATGTAACGTTTATGGTTGTGGCTAAAAAGTTTAATTTTGGTCTCATCACTCCAAATAACTTTGTTCCAGAGGTTTTGAGGCTTGTCTGTGCTGTTTGGCGTATTGTAAGCGGGATATTTTGTGGCATTTGCGTAGAAATGGCTTTCTTCTGGCGACCCAACCATGCAGCCCATGTTCCTTCAAGTGTCTCCTTATTGTGGATCTTGAAACATCCACCCCAATTTTTTTCAGATAGTCTTGTATTTCAGCAGAAGTTATTTGAGTTTTTTTTCTTTGCATCTCGAACAATTGTCCTTGCAGTTGGAGCTGAAATTTTTGTTGGTCTGCCTGACCGTGGTTTGGTTTCAACAGAATCCCTCTCTCTCCCCTTCTTAATTAGAGTCTTAACAGTGCTTCTTGGTATCCTCAGTTCCTTAGATATCTTTTCAAATTCTTTTCCTGTTTTATACAGTTGGATTACCTTTTCTCGCAGATCCTTTGACAATTCTTTTGCTTTACCCATGACACAGAAATTTCAACGCAGCACTGAGTGAAAGATGCACGTGTCTGTCAGGAGCTCAGAAACTCACTGAGCTTTTATACACACACACTGTGAATACAAGCTAATAGATCACGGGTGAGGATGGTTACCTTTAGTAGACATTCAAACCCATTTGTGTCAAATTTTGTGCATGTTATCAGGCCAAAACTGCCAGGGGGTGTAAACTTTTGAACAGGGTCAATTTTGAAGTTTCTGTTGTCATTATGATTTAAAAAGAGTAAACTAATCTTTTTTTCAATAAATGTCTTCACCCAACCGCTAACCATGAGTGACGGAAAGGTTTTTGTGTTATCGTTCATATTTTCTGGGAAAAGGCCAAATAATCAGAAATTCTGCTGGGGGGTGTAAACTTTTGGGCACAACTGTACATATATATATATATATATATATATATATATATATATGTACATATATATATATATTATTTTGGTCCTCATGGTCTCTTTTTACATAGCAACATTTCTCTATTGTCTGGGTTGTTATGCCACCGACTCTCTCAATTTCATTCTGCCTTTTGTGTCTGTCTTAAATGTTCTTTGATTTTAATTCTCTTGTGCTTTGCTGTCTTAATGTTCCTGCCTGTCAAAGCACTTTGAAAACCTCTATTTTAAAAAGTGCTTACAAATCAAGGTCATTTTTATCATTATTAGGGGTGTAACGAAATGGTCAACTTACGAAACGATTCGAAATACTAATCAGTGCTCATGATACGAAATACTGATGACACAAAATAAAGATTATAGAAAATCTCCAACAGTAGGAAGTTGTGCAAAAATCTCATTTTCTTTATTTTCTTCCTAATGTAGACATACAAAATATTGCTGCATCAGAACAAAATAAATGCTCTTTGAAAAAAAAATAAAATTGTAGTTTTCTCCCCCTATTTAGACTACAGTGCAAATACAAACATAAAATCTCAATAAAAAGTGCTTTGTTGTTGTAACAATCAGAATAACCACATTCTTGAAAGAAAAGGAGAACAAATAGCAGTCCTCAGAGCTGCAGTTTAGACCTATAAATGTCTGAACTGTGAACTATAATATTTAGCCTATAACAGTGCATATACTTCTGATCTTCAAGTGTGATCAAATTCTGTCAACTCAACAGTAGATGCAAAAATCAAATGTTTTTTTTTTTTAATGCAGACTTACACAAACATACAGTTGCTGCCTGTCTCCAGTTAAAGTAGTTGGTAGTTGGTAGTTGTACTCGCTGCAGTATACAGTGAACTGTAGCGGCATATTTTGCACACGGTTGCTGTTTTGTCCGCAATCTTCTCACCGTTCTCTCGTCTTTTACATGGGAAGCCAAAATAGGTCCACACAACCAATTTATTTGATGAAGAAGTGTCAGCTAATTCCTCCACTTCATCTTCCTCCATATTGAAGCCAGTGTTTTGCTACGGTAGGCGAGGAGGGTAAACACCACCAGTGGTGCGTGCGCCCCTTCACGTTTTTTATTGCGTGCGTCTTTGAATTTTATTTAGTCATTGTTTTATTTCACCCCTAATTATTATTATATATACACATATCAAGTCTGTTATTCATCCAAAACATTTTTTATGTTTGTCAGACTTAATATCATCTATTTTTAGTTAATTTTGCAAACTTTTACAGACATTTCCGTCTTTACTAATTTATTTTTCCCAAATATTTTTGCGTTTTTGTGTCATCACACAATCAACTGTTGGCTTTTTAAACCTTTTGATCCCACAATAAGAAAATATCAGTTTTTTTGTTTGTTTGTGGTTTTCTATGTTCCCTGAAGTGTCACTGGAACCAAACAATAATTTGATTTGTTTTGTTTTTTGAAACATGAAATATCCCTGAGTTTAATGATGAACTCTGCCAAACACTTGAGCTGGTAGTTAAAGGGTTAAGCAGCGGTTCACCTCGGGACATTTTTTTTTTCATGAACAGAACATAATCAGAGGTTCATATATAGCAGTGGTCATCAACTGGCGGCCCGGGGGCCACATCAGGCCCCTCAAAGCTTTCCATCTGGCCCCCTGATAACCATTATACAAAAAAAGACTGACCACAAATATATTTGATTTATATTAAGGTGAAACTTTTTATGGCAAAAAAATCAACATTTTCAGAAAAAATCATATTCTGAAATTAATTAAGAATTCTCAAATTAAGAATGATTTAATTCTCTGACTTCTAGCTTTTCCCACATGATTTGTACTTTATTTAGAGTTCTGTTTTTTTTTCTCTCACAATTTTAAATTGTGGGCTTTTTTCACAGATTTTCTGTTCTTTTCTGGTGTTCTTTGTTTGGCCCATGTAATCTTCCATGTTTGTAAAATGAAAAAATTTGCAGAGTAAAACCCCACGTGGCTGCTTCAGGACTGAGGAATGGTGACCGATAGTGAATTATATTTTAACTGGACCAAATGATTCATCATTATTGTTTGTGTATAATTGTGTTAATAATTACTGGTTTCTTGAATCTGGCCCCCAAAGCATATGCCAAGAAAAAAACTGGCCCATGTAAAAATGTAGTTGATGATCCCTGTATATTCCTATGTAGACATGATTACTAAACAGTTTGTACCATTTTTACTAAAATAAAGAGTTTTGGTTGATTTTCCTTCTACCAGCATTAAACAATGCATAAAGGGGGGAGTGACGAGAGAAAGTGAGAGATTACATGCATTAAAACAATAAAGGTGAATAAATCTGTCTTTACACTGTTTGTATTATGATATCTGATAAACTTAGTTTATTACCTCTGCCGAGGAGGTTATGTTATTGTTGTTGTCTGTTTAGTTTTTTGTTTGTTTTTTTCTCTGTTAGCAGCATGAGTCAAAAAGTCATGGATGGATTTCGATGAAATTTTCAGGAAATGTCCGCATTGGGACAAGGAACAAATGATTAGGGAGTGATCTGGATCACCTTCTGGATCCTGAAATTTTTTAAAGGTTTCTTTAGCATTGCGAAGTAGGACCATTTTCAGCATTTGTGCATATTACTCCACCAAAAATGGTCAGGGCCTTTGGAAAAAAAGAAATACAGGACAAGTTTCCAACAGGTTCTACAAGATATCAAAGACTCATCTGGCTTCCGGCAAAATTCTTGATTCTCTGATCCAGAGTGAGGAAAACTTAGATATCCTTGGAATTTTTGTCGTAGCAAATAAACAAAAAACAAATAAAGGCATAGGCTTGCAACAAACTCCAAAATATAACCAAGATTCTGTGGAATCAGGAGTGTTCAATTGGATTTGTTGTATCTTCAAAAACTTCGGAGCTAGATCCAGAAGAAAACCGCCATGACAAAAAATATGATTTTCGTGAATAACTGCTGAACAAAAATGGTCACATATTCAGACGTGCTGTCTCACGTCTTCTGTTGTGTGGACAGGAGGAGAAGGACCAGCAGTGGAAGAGGGCCATGGACTACCTGAGCGCCGTCTCGGAGCTGAACTACATGACCCAGATCGTCATCATGCTGTATGAGGACAACAACAAGGTGCTCCGTCTGTGCCTCCTGCTGGTCACTCCGCCCTCCTGAGGGGTCAGGCTCACTGCTAAAGATCTCCTCTGGTCTTTGTCTTTAGGAGCCGTCCTCTGAGGAGCGCTTCCACGTAGAGCTCCACTTCAGCCCAGGGGTCAAAGGTGTGGAGGAGGAGGAGAACGCTCCCACGGGGTTCGGCTTCAGGCCGGCCTCAGCAGAGGTCGCCCGCCAGGTAAACAAACACCTTTGTGGTGTAATCACCAACTTTCTGAGCCAGATCCTCAAGAGGATTGCAACACTTTTTTAACAGCTAAACCTGTGCAAATGGCTGACAAAAATTGCGTGTAATCGACAAAGCAAACTGAACACAAACAGCACCGCCACTCTTCGCAGCACTGGTCCAATCTGCATGCATGTAAATTAGGGAATATTCATAAATGCAGCTTAAAATTGCGCCCTTACAATGCCAATAAGCCTCATGGCAAATACCACCTAATCCACAAAGACCAGCTCTAATTGCCACAGGCAGTAAAGCGGTGCAATTTAACGTCAGTGAGACCTGTATATTAAATCTGCACAATTTCTTTTTCTTCGTCTCTCACTCTCTCACTCGCTCAAAATGAGTGCAGATTGTACTAAGTTGGTGGTAACTGTGGAGCAGAGCCTTTATAAGGGCTGTCTTCCCAGGACTCTCTGGTAATCATGGCAGCAGTGATTGTAGCCAGGCAAAGGCACCGTGGCAGGCGCGCACAAGAAAGATTAATTGGAGGAGAGAATAACTTTTTGATTTAAGTGACATTAAAACCATTTGCAGATGGCGGTTGCCAGGCCGCATGATCCTTGCACTACTCGATGACATCAAGGATGACAGTAATACAGCCTACTGTGTTTGTCTCTGCGACAATTCCACCGTTTTTATGTGAGCATGAAAAATTTGTCTAAATACAGTTTGTTAAAAAACCCCTATGACCCCTTGACCACTTTTTGGTCTTTTAAGTTTTATTTTCTGCATTTATTTTGCAATCAGAGGTGCAAAGTGCACTCAGCTGTCAAACTGTGTGGGCATGTTAGCTAGGGATGGGTACCGAATTAGGTACTTTAAGAGGTACCGACCGAATTCTGTAGGTACTACCGAGTACCGATTCACGTAAAATCAAAAGGTGCCATGTTTAGGTACCTAAACACATCCTTGTGACTGTGAGGGAGTGGAAGAAGCAGGCATACCATTGGGTAGAGTAGGTGAATTTCCATACCAGACTTAAACACAGCATGTTGTTCATGTTGAAGAAGTTTTTGGGACAACTACAGTGTTACAATACAAACAATTGAATGTTGTTTTGATATATATCTGTCAAATTTTATGTATTGAGAAATAAATTAACATTGAAAAAATTTGAGATCTTAATATTAAACAAATTAATATTTATTATCCCATAAACATGCAAAAGTACCAAAAATTGGTACCGTTGAGTACCGATACCGATTCCCAGGTACCGGGCATCAGTATGGTATCGGTTCAAATGTGAAAGGTACCCATCCCTAATGTTAGAACCTGCATATGGTTAGAGCAAATTCTTTTGAGGATAAGGCACTAAAACAGGGCAGATTGCGTGAGCTAATTCTGTGCAAATAGTGGCACTACAAGCAGGAGAAATCCATTCTTTGTGGATCTGGCCCCCTCTCATTACCAGAATCAGAGCATGACACTAAAACCAGCAGGCACAAGAACAGTTTCAGGCTGTTGCCAAACTGAGCTCCTAACTGTAAATGCCATCTATTTATTCTTTATGTGGTCATGAAACACATCATCCCACGAACATGCACCTGTGCACTTTGTTTCTTGACAGTTGTTGTTTGTCTTTTGTGTCTTGTTTTTTATCTTGTATATGTTCCATATATTATATATCTATTCTTTTTTTCAGTTAAACATTTTTATTTACTTGTCTTGACAGATACACAGCCAGTATGCAGGGCAATACAATATTAACAAGTCTGAGTCTAATGCTGCGTTCACACCGCACGCTACTACCTCGGCGATCACTCTCCATTCAAAGTCAGTGTACAGCCGCGATGGGGCGGGGCTAACCCTCCCGCGACGCGACAGCGGCTTGTCACACTACTACATAGCTTGTCGCGCGATGTCAAAGTAAAAAAAAGTCAATCTATTCAGTCGATGTTGTGCGTGGCTGTGCAGCAACAGCCAATCAGCGGTGTGTGTACGTGTGACAGTGCCCAAGACAGACAGTTATTCATCCGGACTACAGGGCAGATGAGTTGCATCTAGGTGGAACTAATCTCAGTGAGGACATTAGTTCCACCTAGACGGACCGCGGTAAACTGACCGATAATGCTGCTGCATCATCAGCTGCAGTGTTTTGTGTTTGATAAGTGAGTGAAAATGATATAGCTGGAATAATGTCCGCTTATGCATCCTATTATGTGAAATATGATATGATCGCGGTGAAACTCGAGCAGACGTGACGTCACCGAGCGACGGCTGACGGCAACAACCAAAATGAGGTATTAAGGGACACGCGCGACACTACATCAGTGGGCGACGCGACTTTTGTCGCTGGGTCGCTTGTGGGGTGAACACAGCATTAGGGGTGACCCGATACAACTTTTTTGGCCTCCCATACGATACCAGCATTGCAGTCTTGAGTATCAATACTTTGATGGAGCTGTTAACGATTCTTAACTGGAATTGTTTTTCGATTCCCATCCCTACTAACATACTTTGCCAATAAAGCTGTTTCTGATTCCCTCCTCTTCCTCGCTTTTCTCGTGCTCATGTAGAACGGACAGAAGCAGACCGACCCCGGCAGCCTGGAGGATCTGTCCCGAGATGAGACGGACCGCGCTGTGCCGCTGTCTGAGCCAATCACCATCCAGAGGAGGTCGCCGCTCATACGCAACCACAAGACGGGATCCATGGAGGTGAGCTGCAGCTTCTCTTCCTCCCCTATGACGCCCCCCGGTGGTGCCCGTAACAATGACAAGGTGTTTTTGTGCTCCAGGTCCTGTCGGAGACATCGTCCTCGAAGGTTGGCAGCTACCGCCTCTTCTCGCTGTGCTCGCGTCAGTCACCGGAGATGAAGCAGAGTGGATTAGGTAGGTGTGGCAGCAGCCGGTTCCCACGTTAACACAGCCGGTTGGTTCACGTCATCCGTCCATGTGTCTGCAGGGGGGCACCATGTTGGATTATTGTTGATATTTCCAGACTTACTTTGGCGATATAAAAGTTTAGAGGTTATACCTGTAGTTTAATCAAATTAAAAAATGCTCCAAACTTTATCCCAGAACATACGAGTGGCAGAAATGTTAATTTTCACCGATACTCTCTCTCTAAAATCTTTAGCATGAGATGTTCACTAAAGTCAAACTTAAAGGTCCTTTTTATCACTGTGTGGAGTCTCTGAGGACTGACAGAAAAGCAGAATATTTTTTAAATAATTATGCTGAACATAGCATAAAATTTTAAAATGTTACTGTTCCCTAAAACTGTAGCATTTCCACTGTAAAATTGAGTTAATCCTTTGCCGTATTTATTGGCTTGATTTGCATTTCATTTCCTTAAACCTTTATCATGAATTTGTGTTTCTTATGACATGTGCTGCTGACCTCTTGGCCAGATCAGCCTTGTGAATGAGATCCTGATCTCAATGGGATTTATCTGATTAAATAAAAATAAAATAAAGAAACTGGCTTAAAAACACTAACAAGTCCAAGGATATGGGTTATAATTAGCTCCAAAGTCTCTACAGCTTTCCTATAACACTCTTTTAAAGCTAATTTAAAAAGTAAGAATGAAATGTCAGTAAAATGCTGTTTATTAACCCGGAAATCTTCACTGTCAGGAACAAAACTCTTAAATCCAAAATGCTTTTTCAATAAATCACAGTAAAAGCTCCACTTCTGAAACATAAATATTTCATTTTGCTGATTACAATTTATTTGTTTTTAGCTGTAATTTGATTGAATGACAGTAAAACTAGGGGTGTCCCGATCCAATACTGCAAAAAAGCAAGTATTGGATTTTATCAACCTGCATCTAAAATCTCTGATATAAACACAAGCAGTTCATTCTATTTATTTTTTATTTTTGTAATTCAGTTGTAGAATATGCTTCTGTTGAAGTTTAACCACAGTGGTTATTTTGCAATTTTAAAATGTACGTGTTTGTTTTTATTGGATTTTCTGAGGTTACTTTTCATGATATTCTAATTTATTTATTTTTTATTTTATGTTATTGTGCTATATTCTTTTGTCAAAGGTTAAAATTTATTCAACCCATTAGTTAATAACAAATGGGTCAGTTCTCATACATACTATTGCTGACTACTGTTCTCTGTTTGAGTTATCTCACCTGATCAAGCCTTTTCTTACAGTTCAAACTACAAAATAAATAATAAAAGTATGAATGATTCCTGCTGATCTTGTTTCAGATCGATATTGGTATATGCCAATACTCAAGGCTGCAATATCGGTATCGTATTGGAGGTGAAAAAGTTGTATCAGGACACCCCTGAATAAAACTCTCTCACCAAGAAAGACGGTTATCACTCGCACTGTCTGTTTGTATGGTAAAAAAATAAACTTAAAAAAAATGGAGATGAGAAGTATGTGCCTGACAGCAGTGAAATGTTCTGTTATTTTGAATTCAAGTGAACTCGAGCTGCCAAGACGCCATTTTTACCTTTTTCATGTGTGTACAAGCGTGTGTGTCTAAAAGGATCCATCTGCAGCAGGACACTGACAAGATGAGCAGCCAAATGAGGTACAACTGAAGCTTCTGGAGCATCTTGATTGATTTATTTCTATGAAGAAAATAAAACACCTGTTGATCTAAAGTGTTTCTGTTTGATAAGGCAGCAGGTTTTAAAACAGTCATTAGGCCTACGAACAAACGCCCTGCTTAGGTGTTATTCACATTGTTCCTGCAGAATGTTTGGGCTTAAGTGTTCATGAGCATGTTAGGGATATACAAGCGGTCTGAAAATGGCCTCTGTGGTAGTTCGAGGTTGTTGAGCTCAATAAGTCTCACCGGCTGCACTGAGTTTAATACACTGCCCGGCCAAAAAAAAATCGCCACCAAACTAAAAGGTTACACACCCTAGCATTTAGCTTTGATTACAGCACACGTTTGCTGTGTCATTGTTTCGATAAGTTTCTGTAATGTCACATGATTTGTCACAGATCGTAGCACTGCCCCCACAGGCTTGGACAGTAAGCACTAGGCATGATGGGTGCATCACTTCACCTGCCTCTCTTCTTACCCTGATGCTCCCATCACTCTGGAACAGGGTCAATCTGGACTCATCAGACCACATGACCTTCTTCCAGTCCTCCACAGTCCAATCTGAAGCCTTTTTTCCAGTTAGCCTTACTGATTAGTGATTTTCTTCAGGCTACACAGCTGTTCAGTCCCAATCGCTTGAGTTCCCTTCACATTGTGTGTGGAAATGCTCTTACTTTCACTATTAAACACACCCCTGAGTTCTGCCGTTGTTTTTCTTTGATTTGATCTGGCCAAACGTTCAAGTGATTTGCCAATCATGACCATTCAGGATCTTTTTCCGACCACATTTCTTCCTCAGAGATGATGGTTCCACACTATCCTTCCAGTTTTTAATAATGCCTTGGACAGTTCTTAACCCAATTTTAGTAATTTCTTCAATCTCCTTAGATGTTTTTTTAATGTGATCTTTATTTTTTCATTTAACAAATTACAGCCAAAAACAAAAGCATAATTCATTAATTTAACAATACACAACTGATCACAGTAATAATAACAAATAATAAGGACCAAAAATAGAACTTAAAGTTTGGTACTGATAAGCCCCCACTGGTCACTAATCTTTGTGTGGTGGAAAGTTTGAGGCATGGATGCTTCCTGTTCCAGATTAATCTGGAGACACTAGAATGCATTTTATTCTAGTGATTTTCAGGAGGGAAGAGGGGAATCATGGAACTGATAACATGTATCCTAGGCAGAATATTGATTTTGACAATGGAAACACGCAGGCTCTGAGGGAGTTGGGAAGATTAATCCACCTATTCATGTCATTTTCAACTTCATTTAATGTTTTTAAGTAGTTGTATGTCATAATACGATTCAAGGATGGGAAAATTTGTATTCCAAGATACTTAAAATCTTGGACAACTGAAATGCATGCTGGACATTGCAGCCTTCTAGCTGAATCATTAAGGGGGAGATGTGTAGATTTGGACCAGTTGATCTTAAAACCTGAGAGACGGCTAAATTCTTTACAAATGGACAGTAAGTTAGGTCAAGATTTTAATGGTTTCTCCTTAAAGACTAACATATCATCACCATATAAGGGCAGGTGGCAATGAGTATGAACACTCCTTAGATGTTTTCCCTGCTTGATGCCAATGATTTGACCCTTCTTAAACAGACAAACATCTTTTCCATGACCAGAGGATGTGTCTTTGACATGGTTGTTTAAGAAATGAGAAGCTACTCATTGCATCAGCTGGAGTTAAATGACTTGTTTTCAGCTGAAAGATAATCATCCATGCAGTAATTATCCAATAAGAGGCTCGTATATGTTTTCTTAGTTAAATCCAGGTGGCGACCTTTTTTTGGACAGGCAGTGTATTTATATGTTGATTCTATGCATTTCTTTTATTTGTACCTTTGTTTAATCATAAGTGGAGATACATCAATCAAAAGTGTTGGGTAAAATTTGTGTGGCCCTCATGGTTGAGCACAGTTGCCCATCATGTCCCTGAAACAGTTCTGATTTATGTCGGTGATCTCAGACCTGTGTGGTGTTTAGGCTCAGAATTACCATAAAACTATTGATTTATTGTCCAGCTGCAGTTTGACATGTTGCATGGTGTCCTGTGGGTCCTCTTTTTCTCTCTCTCTCTCTCTCTCTCTTTCTCAGTGTGTTTTAATAACAGCATGTTAATTAGCAGTGACTAACCCCCCCGCCCCCCCTCGCAGGCTCTCAGTGTGCCGGCCTCTTCAGCACCACCGTCCTCGGTGGCTCCTCTAGCGCCCCTAACCTGCAGGACTACGCACGCGCACATCGCAAAAAATTCTCCACCGGCAGCGTGTCCTACAAAGACGGTACGTGTTTGAGATGGCGCCCTGCTGCATGCCTCACCGGACATTAGCAGATAGGTCACATGAACTTATGTGAAAGTTTTGTTAGCTCATTAGGCTCGTTCTCATTAACATGAGCCTGTGGGGGGGTCAGAAGGTTACAGCAGGTGTAGAAGACGAGCATGAGGACAGTGAGATCATCATGTATGGTCATGCATGGGTTTGATAGGTCCTGTCTTAGACTCCATGATCATTCAGGACTCTGTAGTCACATGATCTTCTCCATCTTTTATGTTCTTCACTTCACTTTGAGTCAGACTGGAGGGTTAATCAGTTCATGAGGGTACTGCATCTGACCTCGTCAGATCATGCAGGAAGGCGCAAACGAGTGCTAGGACCACAGATTGTATGTGAGGAGTGACACAGAAGCTTCATGGACACCATGGAGTCCATGTGAGGGGTCTGAGACTTTGGCCTGGCTTAGATTACACAGTAAACCAGCTGATAATTAAAGCTGCAAGAACATATTGATACACCATTATGTTGCTTCATTATCTGTGCGAGCTTGTATCATTATTCATAGTGTAATATTGTGATATACATTTAAAGAAATTCGAGACATTTATTTTGTATTTTTAGTTCAGCTTCTCCTCGCTCTGGCCTTTATTGCGTCTTATTTCTGACTGGAACGGACACCAAAGTTGTTCCATCTTCCAGGGGCCATCCTGCTCAAAATATTACAATATATCAGGAATAATTGTGATATATTGAAATATGTGGTGTTCTTTCCCCTTTATCTTGATACATATATCGCTAGATTCTTGCTATTAAACATCCGAGCTGATAATCCTTAATGCTTGCTGTTTTGTGTAGCAGCAATTAATCATGAATCATTGGAGGATTCATAGTATTTTTTGTTACATCAAAGAAGACTTTGGGATGTTTTGGGGTATCAAAGGAAAATTTAGAACATTTTATTACATTTAAGGAGGCTTTGGGATACTTGTTGCATCAAGAAAGGCTTTGGAATGTTTGTTACATCAAAGAAGATTTTGGAATGTTTTGTTATATCAGAGATGGCTTTGCTATAATATTTTGGTGTATCAAAGGAGACTTTAAAATGTTTTGTTGTATCAGACAATGCTTTGGAATGTTTTGTTACAGCAAATAAGGCTTTGGAATGTTTTGTTACATCAAAGAAGGCTTTGGAATGTTTTGTTACAGCAAAGGAGGCTTTGAAGTGTTTGTTGCATTATTAGAGACTTTGGAATGTTTTGTTACATCAAAGGAGGCTTTGGAGTGTTTTGTTACATCAAGGGAGACTTTGGAATGTTTTGTTACATCAAGTGAGACTTTGGAATGTTTTGTTACATCAAAAGAGGCTTTGGAATGTTTGGTTACATTTAGGCCTGTCACGATAATCAATAAATCAATTAACCGAACGATAAATAAAAACGTCCTCAGTAAGTTTGCCGGCCTCGATAAATTTAAGCCGGGCATACACTGTACAACTGTCGGCTCATTTTGAGCCGATTTGTCAGTCGTGCGACTATTTTTTAGGTCGGGCCAAATTTCAGCTCAATCGTGTGTCGTGCTTCGTGTAGTATACGTGGGGTAACGACAAGAGATTGATGTCTCACGACGTGCTCCCGATCACTCACTGTGTCTCTCTTTCTTAACCCCGGGGTGCATTGCTGCTATAGCGGATTTAGCGAATTTATAGCGGAGTGAGCATCTGTCGAACATGCGGTCTTTGGGGGGGAGGCGAGGCCGCTCGCGTGTACACAACAGAGAGAGCTGAAGTGAGGGTCCTGAGGAGTGAATGATGGGACGAAAGCTACGGTCCCTAAGCCGAATGCCACAGCCCCAGTGTGAGAATGTGTTGGTTTTCAACAGAATGAACAAGGTGTGAGCTCATGAACACCAACGAGCTGATATGTCGTATTTGTTTGAAAGTAGTGCCGGCGAAGAAGAGGAGGGGAGGTGCAGCGGAGTCTTCGTCTTTGACAGTCAGCGCTTACTGAGGCATTTGGTCGGCAAAGTGAACATAAAACAGCGCAAAATGATGCGCTAACAGACAGTGTCGTTCACTACATTGCAAAAGAAATGCAGCCCTTCAATATGGCTGAAAAGCCAGCAGTGTTACAAACGTTTGACAAACAGAACAGATTGACTGGGAGAAAGTACATGTCACAAACAATTCCTGTATAAACTCCCTTTTATTTATTGTTATTATTGGAGTTTCGTTTTTTTCTTTACAGAGACAGGGTCTATTTTTTATTGTTTTTGATTAGTTAAATTATTCTTATTTACATGCATTTTTTTCCTAAAAGAGAGCCCATTTCATTTTCATTGTTTTTTTTCCTCTTTTGTTGTTAAATTTATTATATTAGCTGTATAATTTATTTTATTCAAAGGATCCTGACCTTCCAATTACAGTTAAAAACTCTTGAGAAATTAAAGTTTCTTGCTTTTATATGGTGTACTCACTTTATTATGACATATATTATAATTACATCAATGAAAAAATGAGAAAAAAAATCAAACTAATATTGACAATAAAATAATTTATTGTAAATAATTTTTTGGACAATTATCGTCCAGCAAAATTTGTTATCGTGACAGGCCTAGTTACATCAAAGACAGCTTATCTAGAATGTTTGATGTATCAAAGGAGACTTTGGAATGCTATGTGGCATTAAAGAAGGCTTTGAAATGTTTTGTCACATCAAAAAAGGCTTTGGGATGTTTTGTTACATCAAAAAAGGCTTTGGAATGTTTTGTTACACTAGAGGAGGCTTTGAAGTGTTTGTTACATCAGAGGAGGTGTTGGAATGTTTTGTTCAACAAATGAGCCTTTGGCATGTTTTGTTACATCAACGAAAGGCTTTGAAATGTTTTGTTACATCAAAGGAGGTGTTGGAATGTTATGTGGCATTAAAGGAGACTTTGGAATGTTTTGTTCAACAAATGAGCCTTTGAAATGTTTTGTCACATCAAAGGAGGCTTTGAAATGTTTTCTTGAATCAGAGGAGGCTTTAGGATTTTTGTTACATCATATGAGGCTTTGGAATGTTTTGTTACATCATAGGAGGCGTTGGAATGTTTTGTTACATCAAAGGAGGCGTTGGAATGGTTTGTTCAATGAATGAGGCTTTCCAATGTTCTGTTACATCAAAGAAGGCTTTGGGATGTTTTGTTACATCAAAGGAGACTTTGAAATGTTGTTACATCAAAGAATGTTTTGAAATGTTTTGTTACATCAAAAGAGGCTTTGAAATGTTATGTTGCATCAAATGAGACTTTGGAATGTTTTGTTACATAAAAGAAGGCCTTGGAATTCCTTTTTTCCTCAAAGGAGACAGTCTTGGCGGTGTGAATCAAACTGTTTCAGCTCCAGTCGTGCTGTCATGTGTTTTAACAGCTAATCAGCACCTTGAAGGCAAGACAGATATTGTTTATGATGATGCCCAGCTTAAGTAGTCTGAAGTATGTGTTTGTCTGTGGTTATGGTTCACCTGTCACAGAGAAGGTCAGTGTTATCATCAACTTCTCTCAGTTAAATACAGACCTGTTTTGCAGTATTTGTCCACAAAGGCAGAACGAAACAGGGTAACCTAGAGAAATTACCGGCATATGAATGATCTCCACCTTCAGTCTCAGGGCCTCAGTTGGAGTAAGCCCCTCAGGGTATCTCTTAAAGGTGGGCTTCCTGGTTTGTGCTGTGATGTTTTCAGAGATCTTTCATTTTGCGTACACCAGGTCTATATTGTTTGTTAATATGGTTTAATTAAGTTCACAGGAGGCAGTGTTATCGAAACATTAGCAACCATGAGCTCGAGTTTATAGAAAAAGGCAGAGCTGTGATGTTCCAGTAGCTTTATCATATCACTGAACGAACACGCATTAAGGTGTTGATGAATCTGCCCTCTAGTGTTTACTTCAAAGAAAAATCAGAACTTAACTTTCAGTAAATCATTCACAAATCAAACATGGTGTCAGAAAGGATGAGGCTCTGAGAACAGTGGATCATGTCTTCATGCTTGCTGACTTAAAACCACAAAAGTTCAAGAATGAACAACACTTATTTCCGTAGATTTTAATACAAACCAATGAAATAATTGCATTTATATGACTTCTGTTTGGCCAATTATTGATGTTAATTAGCATATTTTATATGAAAGTATCAGAAAAAGGATGGGGAAATAGTTCAGGCAGAGTTTCATCCTGATGCTTAGGCTGATTAAAGCTTAATTATGAACATACTTAATGACTTTGTGTGGTTATCATTTTGACGATAATCAGCCTGCATAGCTGCGATGATCATTAAAATGACGTCCTCTGTCAGACCGTCAGATATACATTGTAGCATCACTCCATGTTGTCTATAAAAAGTCTTGAAAAAATTTACTGAATATTGTAGTCATTTTTTAAGTTCCATGTTTCTTAAAAACTACATATATATTTGAGTGATTAAATAAATTACCAGATAAGGATTAACACAATCACTCAGCTGGATAAAGAAAGAAACAGGGCCAGTTTCCAGATACAGGAACTTTTTTTCCAGATCCGTGTCACTCCTGATTTACAGTCTGTGATTTAGTGCAAGCCTGCAGAGTCGAGGGTTGGTGTGGTTAATGTTGATTTGATGTTGTCTGGGTGCAGATTGGGGCAGGTCCTCAGTGTTTTTGTGGTCAGTCAGAGATGTTTCTGGAAGCTTGATATGATCTGATCGTGTTTTAATCACTTGTGCATGGATGAATCACGTGTTTGTGTTACCCCATCATCACCATCACGACCGTCCCATGTGTTTGTGTTCACCACGGCTGCTCAGACTCCATCTGTGGTCCTTAACGAAGAAACATTATCGCCTCCATGTTGTCTTCTTACACCAAAATATTGATAATATGTTGGACTAATGTTCCCAGTGACTTCTGACTGACCTCAGAGATCGATAGAAAGACACCAGAAAGGCTACATGACCTTGACTTATGACTTGAGACTTCTATAATCTAATCAGTTAATTTTGTCGAATGTAAAATTGTGAAAAGTTTGAGGGCAATTTCCGAAAGACAGGATTATATTTTATATGGACAAGAACTGACGGAAAAACTTGTTGACGAATTTTGCAAATACAAAGTCCTCTGTTAACCAGTGGAAGGTCTTTCCACCTTAACTTTATTATTCTCATGACAAACACCAGTGTTTACAGAGTATGATACATGGGATGGCTTTATTTTTTCAGTTTAGGTCTTAGAAAGGTCTTTTAAGTCTTTGATCTGCAAGAAGCTATACAACAAGGTAGGGCTGAAAGATCGAGATTGCAATTTCAGACATCAAAATCTTGTGATTGTGTTTTTTGCAGCTCTCATGACTGACCCAGGATCTGTTGCGTCAACTATATTACACACACTATTTTAAAATTTTGCCTGCAACTAGGCCTGTCACGATAATCAATAAATCATTTAACCGAACGATAAAATAAAAACGTCCACTGTAAGTTTGCCGGCCTCGATAAACTGACACGTGCATGCATGTTTGTTTTCCTCCTCGTTTTCTACCAAAGAGGCTGAATGAGAAGATGGCTCACTACGTCTATCTTGACACCGGGGTGCGTTGGTTCTATAGCGGATTTATAGCGGAGTGAGCATTTGTCGCTCGTGCGATCTTTGGGGGGAGACGGGGCCGCTCGCGCGTACACACGGAGAGAGCTGAAGTGAGTGTCCTGAGGAGTAAAGAGGAAACAAACACTAATATTTAAGCCGAATGCCACAGCTGCAGTGTGGGAATGTGTTGGTTTTAAACAGAATGAACAGGGTGTGAGCTCATGAGCACGAACGAGCTGATGTGTTCGTACTTGTTTGAAAGTAGTGGTGACGAAAAAGAGGAAGGGGAGGTGCAGCGGAGTCTTCGTCTTTGACAGTCCGCGCTTACTGAGACGTTTGGTCAGCAAAGTTAATATAAATTAAACAGAGTGAAATGGTGCGCTCACAGACACTGTCATTGCAAAAGAAATGCAGCCCTTCAATACGGTTGAAAAGCCAGCAGTGTTATAAACGTTTAACAGAGAGTGCGAATTTACTGGGAGAAAGTACATGTCACAAACAATTCCTGTATAAACTCCCTTTTATTTATTGTTTTTATTGGAGTATCATTTTTTCTTTACCGAGACAGGGTCTATTTTTTATTGGTTTTGATTAGTGTAATTATTTTTATTTACATGCAATTTTTTCCTAAAAGAGAGACCATTTCCTTTTCATTGTTTGTTTTTTTGCTCTTTTTTTAATTAAATTTATTACATTGTCCGTTCAATTTGTTTTATTTAAAAGATCCTGACCTTCCAATTACAGTTAAATACTCTTGAGAAATTAAAGTTTCTTGCTTCTGATATGGAGTACTTAATTTATTATGACATATATTATAATTACATTAATGAAAAAAAGAGAAAAAAATCAAAATAATATTGACAATAATATCGTTTATTGTCAATAATTTTTGGGACGATTATCGTCCAGCAAAATCTGTCATCCTGACAGGCCTACCTCGCATTTACAAAAGTGCTGGTCAACAACACAAAGCCTCTGTTTAGGAGAAGAAGTTGGAGTATCCCTTGAATAATGAAAACAGATTAGTTATAATCAGTATCAGATAATGAATAGTGTGCTATGTTCACAGCAAAAACTAAAATCTAAGGAAGTTTATTCATGTAATTTTAGTTCTGAAAATTTCACATGAATTACTGTAAGCCAAAAAAGCCTGAGGTGTCTAACTACACGCTTACTGACTGTTTTTTTTTCTTATTAAGCACATCAGTACTAAATAAGAAAAAAAAACATGAATTGCTTGTAACAGGTCAAAATATCTGCCAATGTGGCAAGACAAATTTAACTTTTATGATGTCTTAGAAGTGAGATGTTCTGTCTTAAGTACTATCTATACCTGACATTAAGACCCTCAAGGAGTAAGATTTTGCTTGTTCCATTGGCAGATATTTTCTCATATATACAAGTTATTCAGTGATTTATTTTTGTTTTTAATTCTTTGTTAAAAGATATCCATCTGGACTCCTCAAACGAGTATAAGATTTTACTAAGTATTATGTTGTTTTGTTGTTTTTGACTTGAAATCAGAGGATTTAACTTGCCAAGATCTGAGTTTTGCAGTGTTCTTTTGATCAATTATCACATTTACATGAGAACTTAAATTATGAATGAAACTTAAATCTTCTTTAGAAAGATTTAAGATGACCATGTAAGCACCTAATTACAAATGAAAATGATAATTCTGGATAAAACTTAATTCCGCAAGCCGAGCAAGTTTATTTTATTAGAGCCTTAGAAGATTTGGAAGAAATCATAGAGTGGATGGGCGTAACCAATAAAATGTGGATCCTGTAAAAGTTGTAGCGTTGGATGAGGTTTCCCTGATAGAGATGCTGGAGACCATAGATATACAGTATATAGAAGAGTCTTCTTTGTATATCATTGCTGGAGATGCTGAACTGTATTTCTTCTTCCAGTAGTAAATTCGTCACTGCGTAATGTCCGCCCCCTGACCAATCAGAACCATCCCCAGCTGCCAGGCCTTGAATGAAGGCGAATAAACGTGTTCTCCATGTAAACTTCAATTTGGTATTATTATTTCCATGTAAACACGAAGGAGAAACTTAAAATCTGAGTTAAGTCTGAATATTTAGTCCTGAATTAGAAAACATCATGTAACCCTGGCCACTGATTTCCGTACTGTTGTCTAAGAGTTCACATAGTGACTGTTGCACTGAAGCTTGATTTGAAGAAAGTCTTGAATTGAGTTGAAATCACAGTGTCTGCCAGAAAAAAAAAATGGTTCAACCCTACGGCAGGGTCATCCCGACATGAAGCAGACTTGATGATCTGCTGCCTAAACAATTCAAAGTTGTTTTAATTTTCCACAAACAGGCTCATGTTGTTGTAGGTCAGACACCTTCGCAGAAAAGATTTCTTCAAGATTTTTACCACCAACCAACGTTACACCCTTCTCTAATATCACATGACACATGAACTGTTGCTCTGCTCTCTTTCCTACCATCCACCAAGACATCTGTCCATCTACCATCCTTCCATTTCTCCATCAATCCATCCATCTTTTTTTTGTCAGCCTGTCCAGACCTGGTCATGGCAGAAGCAGGCAAGGCACAGCAAGTTGACACAGATCTCCATCTGGGGCATCCCAAGGTGGGATATTGAGGCTTTTCCATTCCATACATCTGCTCAATTCAACTCAACTCACCTCTGATTGGTTTTCATGGTTTTTCCATGATGGATTTTGCCCAGTTTCTGCCTCAGATTCAGCAGGGTTTCATGAAAGCAGATCTCTGAACGATCAGAGTTTAAACCCAACAAAACGAGGGTATGTAGGCAGAGTGAGACTCCCCCCTGCTGTTTCCCTGCTCTGCTGTATGGCCTCCCAAACACTCTTCTGGTTTTGATAGTCTATTGTTTTGCTGCTTGTGATCGTCTCTGGAAGAAACTTGTCTCCTTACTGTGACAAAAAGCTACAAACCACGGAGGGCTGGCAGCTCTTTATCGTCTTAAAGAGGTACTTCCAAAATGTAAGATGTGACAAAAAAGGAGGCGGTACAGAAACCCTGCAGAGCTTGATCCAACAAATGAAAATGCCCGCAACCCTCAGTGAAAGAGGATGGACTGATGGAAGAGTTTGATCGAGGGTTAGCAGAAAATTTTAGATCAGAAATATGAGGAAATTTAGGAGATGAGACTTGGGATCTCAGAGAAGAGGTGAAGATTCACTTGACCAGTAAACAGACTGCAGTAGTTCTCGCTTCACCCTTTGGGGTCAGATCAGCGTGCACTAGGGATGGGAATTGATAAGATTTTGTCAATACCAATGCTATAAACAATCTCGCTAATCAATCTAATTCTTTAACAATTCCCTTATTGATTCTTGCAGATTTTCCATATGGGCAAGTGTTGGCCTGTAGATTTTCAATGTCAAACACACGTCACAGCAAAGATAACTGCTCCTGCAAGTTGTTGGTCAATCAGTCTTTAGTTGTACAGCACCAATTCATAACAAGTGTTATCTCAAGACACTTTACAATATTGCTTTAAACTCTTCATTTTAATAATCAATTAATCAATCTTATATATATATATAATTCACATATATATATGTACAAATATATACATCCAACATGAATCCATATAGCCAATCATGAATCCCTCCATCATGGCAGCAAGAAAAAAACCTTCTGTTAAGCAGCAGGAAATCTTAAGTGTGGACCCCAGTCTCATGGTGAATAGAAAATCCACACAATCCTGTGTTGGGTGTGTGGGTGAAGGAAGGTTTCCACTCTCCTAAGGTTGTGCGGTAGGCGCCTTTAAAAAAAATATCCACAATTCTGACGCTTCTGAACCCTGTCAGTGGAAGGAATTGATAAGGGAATTGATTAGCAAAAAGTCTCATCATATCAATACTTTAATGAAACTGTTAACGATTCTCAACTGGAACTGGTTTTCGATTCCCATCTTTATTTGCCATCCAGCAGCACAAAAGCAGACTGTAATATCCGAGTAGAGTTTGGGAAGTCATTCAGCAGTAAAGCGCTGACGACAGGGTTAATGTCTGCGTCAGATACCGTTATTATTGAGTGATCCCCTCTGACCCTTCAGCTTCTCCGCATCACATTTTAGGTCACCAAGCACGTCTGGTCTGGATTAGGCTGACTCTGGCTCCTTTAGTTGGACAGTTACATGATTTGGAGCGGTGTGAAAGCTCACATGTCCTCTTGATCGAAACAAAAAACCAAACCCTGGTCTTCCTGAACACACACACACTTACATTTCATTTCCAACAGTTACACAACAACGCTGGATAAATGTTTCCCCATTTAAAGATAGGAATATGGATAGGAATAGGATATGTTTTTCTGTTAGTTTTTTTATTTATCTGATTTCTAGATAAAACATGAAAATTCAGCAGGATTTGTGTGGGAATGCTTTCAGCTTAAAAACATTTGAAAATCTTTTAAGTGTACTAAAATGACTGGAAAAGCTAAAATGTTGAAGATCAGCTGAAAATGCTGACACTGTAGGAAATTCAACAAACATGAAAAGGCCGTGGTAAAGGGTTCAATACCAGTGAAGTAAAAACAGCAGAGTCACCAAAGAGTTAAAGTGTACAGGTGATTGGAGGAGCATCCTGTCAATCACATTCATTATGGGCCAATTAGATAATGAAGCAGGCGGATGGTCGTGGTTTAAAATACCAAACATAACTCTTACCTTGGGGAGTTTTCGAGTTGAAATTTCCCAATCTAAACTCTGAAATCCCCAATTCCCAGCACAACTGGAACGCAGCATATTCTCTGTATGAGCAGTCATGACTTCACAGTCATTGTGGATTGGCAGGATGGATCTGCCTGTGCAAACACAGCACTGAGAGAATTTTATTTCCATTCAGGTCAATGAGGCTCGTCTAATCCCTGATAACCAGACCAGGGTTGTGTTTGCTCAGATGAATTCACACTTTTACCTTTTTTTCTGGCTGCTCTGTGTTTTCTCCACATCTGTTGTAACCGTTTGAATGGTCTCAAGGATCCAGGGCTCATTGTTGCATCCAAACATCGATGTGTGTCCTCATATCGTCCACCAGATGTCACTGTGGTATCATGCAGTCACATGCTGTCGCTGTGTCGTCCATCTTGTTTTAGCTCATGTGCAGCTTGTGTTGGTGCTGCAGTCGCCCATGTCGCCGTGTCTCAGTGCATGTCGAATGTTTCTTTTACTTCATGCCCCCCCTCGATGAAGCACTTTGGAGCCACTCCATGTTTCATTGTTGTCTGAGTGGTGACAGAGAGCCGGTTAGATTGATTATTGGTTCACTGGTAAACAGTCAGGACAGAGAGGCACAGATCTGACATGGTTACAGAGCTTTTTTCTAAGGTTTCACACGGTTTTATGGTCTCTGATTTTAACACGTCATCTCACCCTGACATGAGAGGATGTTCCACTTAGGGCTGGGCTATACGGTTTAAACATACATCAATATTCAGGGTAATTTTGTTTGAGTATTGTAAAGATTATGCTGATTTTGGCAGCTTTAATATTATTTACTGTAAGAAACCAAACACTAATACGATTACAAAATAATCCATTTAAAATGCTAAGCCTGCACTGGAGCTTACAACTTTCATTTTTGTAGTTATGGGGCATTTTTACTTTCTGGAAAACCAAGTAATTGTTTTAGGGATGCCCAGTATTTCTGGCACGGTTCATTAATAAGAAGGAAAAAATTAAAAGCTGATTCTTGACATCAGATTTATAATGCAGTCTTTCAGCAGTATGGGGGATAGGGACTGATCTCCCTTTTTAGAAGCTAAGAATTATGTACAGTTCTGACAAATATATAATAATAATACACTAATTTGTAGACCAATACTGTTCCAATTTCTGAAAGTCTGGTCCTCAGAGCATACGTTCAGAGAAACACTGGTGTAGTTCAGCGCCCTGGTGTCAAAGGTTGTCTGAAATGATGCTGTTTCTTCACTTTAATGTTAATAAATTCAACTTCCCCTTCCCCCTCCTAATATCTGCAAGGTCATCCATAATATCGATGTCTGTGATATGGTCTTTATTCATGTAAATGTCAGTCATAAACATAAAAATACAGTAAATGAATTGGACCAACGACGGCAGCTGCAGACCTTAAAACAATCAGGAAGACAAGTCAGATCACTTTCTCCTCCCCATAAAGCGGATATCAGATGTCCTGCTCCCTCCTGGCTTTGATTGGGCAGTGGGGAAAAAATGACATTGATGAGTTTGTGTTGTCCAAAAAATAGCACAAGTATGACGTTTTAAAGAGTCTACAACTCAAGACACTGAAATGCAGGTCCTCAAAGATCTTAGTTTGATTCATCAGTTAGTTTGGGAACTGTGCCATTAGTGCATAACCATATTTGTAAGAACCTCATGATTCGATTTTGATTCTTTAGGTTGCGATTCGATTCAGTATCGATTCTGTAAGACGTAGAAATACGAAGACAAATAATTTAGAGCTGAAATGATTCCTCGAATATTCGCAAGTACTCGATAAAATATCCTCGAATTAAATTTTGTGCCTGGAAGCCTCGTTTAATATATAATTATACATATAAATATATATCTGGACTACTATACAGTGCACGGTGTTTGACACGGACGGTCATTTCTGTGGCACAACACGCCTGCTACCTCCGCTGCTGTGCTGCTTGTAAAATCATGAAGGAAAAGAAAAGAGAGGAACGGAAAGGAGAGAGTCCACAGAAGAAACAGCAGAGAGTGTCCCAAGTGTGTGGTCACTACAAGAAGGGATGGAGAGAAAACACAGTGCAGTGTGTCTGATATCAAACTGAGTGAGCTTAGCACGTAGCTTAACATGATAGCACGTCGCTAGGGCTGCAACTATTATTATTACAGCATTGCTCATCACAGACATGCGTTCTCTTTCCATGGTGGAGGACACAGGATTTAAGAACATGATCAGGGATTTCAATCCAAACTACACAGTGCCCTCCAGAACACACTTCATAAATATAATTGCAGAATTATACTACTGCTTTGTAAATCAGTATTGTCTCGGCTTTGTTTTAAGCCAGTACTGGTTTAAACTTTGAAAGTTGTTAAAATAAAAACCCTTTTCTGAGGAATAAACGGCATTTGGTTGCTCAATTTGAAAGCCCTAACATGTTGCATTGTATACAGTTGATTTATCTGTTTAAAAACAAAAAAGTATATTTTGTTAGAGTACTCGAGTACTCGAAGAAATAATTGACAGAGTACTCGTTTCCAAAAATACTCGATAGTTGCAGCTCTAAAATAATTAGAGTACCTGGTGACAATTTGTGACTTTTTTTTGTTTGTTAGTGTGTCAGGAATTGTCCTTTGAATATATTTTTTTTACCCTTTTTTCCCCAATAAATAAAAGTAAACAATTCTTACAAGTATTTGTCATTATGTTAAAAATGCTTAAAACGGTGTGCAGTTACAATAAAAAACTAAAAATGTCTGAGTTTTCAACAGGATTCTCTTCATAAACAATTGTAAATGAACACTTAAAATTTTTCACGAATGACCAAAAATAAACTTCACCTATTTTACATAAATTTAAACAGTTGTGTTTGCCTACAGCATTTAGTGTTCATGTTACTGACTGATATACTTGACTTTACAGTTCCTGTCAAGCTGAAGACAGAGATCTCGACATTTCTTCCTGCAGTATTTCTAAAATTACTGTTTACGCACTCTGAACAAAAAGACGATAAAATACCAAAGAAAGACGATAAAGTATACGGAAAATATGTCAGAAATGCAGCAAAAGAATGAAAAGAAAACACTCCAGAATGATGCTAATGCTATTGTGTTTAATATTCAAAATTATTTACACAGAAAATACTGATAAACTGCTGTTAAATCACTCCCATATTCTGCTCTCAATCCTATCATTATGCAAGCATGTCTTCTTCTGCAATCGGCGGCAGCTGGATAAAAACTGAAAAGGTGCACAGTGCCCCTACAGGCCAGGAGGTGAATCAATTCAGAAGATTTGCAGAATCGATATTAAATTGCGAATAATTGCAATGCATTGCTGAATTGATATTTCTGCCAACCCTTAATATTTTGCCATATCAATATTTTGAGCACAGGCCAAGATTAGAATGAGGGTGAGGATACTGGTCGCGGAAACACCGCACTGCTTTAGTTAATTTTAAAGTGAGCGCCAGTGTTGCTGTGGACTCAGGGTTTCAGTGACCCAGTGCAGGGAGTTATGACTGTTTTTTGTGGCCATGGTATCAAACAGGTGTTGATGTGATCCGACCTGCTACTCTCTCTTAGAACTTTAGTTTGTGCCAGAAGCAGATGGGAAATGAGAAAAAGCTAGCTCGCGTTCAATGTTAAACCACAGCTAATAGTTACTGTTGAAGGAGTAATGTAAAATCGACCACACTGAAGTTCATTATTATCCTCATTCCTTCAAAGTGATTTACAAAGAAAATAAAGGAATAAAGGATATGAAGTCATATTTGCATTTATCAGCTTTACAAACTAATTCAAAGCAAAAGTCAGAAAAACATTTGAAACAGGTACAGTTGAGATAAAACACTGATATTGAACCAGTTTGAGTAATTTGGCAAAGGGACATCACTAGGGCCTTCAGTTGCATCCAACAGGTCTGTCTCTACCATGGTGAAGTCCATCTAAAAAAAAAAGCATGTCTCAGCGACCAACTTACGCAACGGTGACCAAACAACCAACATACAAAACAGTGATCCAACAATTAACAAACAAAAAAAATGTGACGCAACAGCCAACCTATAAAAACAAATCATGACCCAACAACCAAAGTACAAAATAAACCATGACCCAACAACCAACATACAAAATAAACCGTGACCTAACAACCAACGTACAAAATTAACCTTGACCCAACAATCAGTGTACAAAACAACCAACATGCAAAACAAGACGTGACATAGCAGCCAAGGTAGGAAACAGACTGTGACCCAACAACCGATGTCTTAAGCAAATCATGACCCAACAACCAACATACGAAACAAACTTACAAAACAAACCACGTCTGCTGTTTCAGACCGAGACGTTATGTTCCTAAAGCCTGAAGGTGTTGAAATATTCTTAAATATTTACCCGTAGACCTATGGATTGGTGACCCAATAAAAGGAATTAAAGAAAGCATTGTGGTTCATTTGTACAACCTGCTGATCTTTAGGCTGGTATGTCAGATATGTGACAGAAATGTTTAATCTACCAAAACCAATAATCGTGTCTGAAAAACGCATTTTAGCGCTCAGAGTCTAAGGGATTATAGATTTTTAGAAGTCGTCTGTGTTAAACACATGCGGACATGATTAATTTTATGTCTCCAACGTCAAATCAATCTGGAATGTCCCTCTGAAATCTTCGGATATTTTGTCTTTTAAAGGATGGTTGCAAACAAAGGACTAACAAGGACTACAAAAATGGCTGTGGTCCTGTTTGCCGTATGCTCCGTTCCATTAACATCGGAACTAGGAAGAGGGAGGTGGGAGTGACATCCTCTCCGAGTTATCAGCGTTCCTGTTACAAAGTCGTAAAAAACATGCTCTACCATCATGATCTGCCAGGCTATTGTTAGCCATTGTGGTAGCCGTTGTTAGCAAACCCTGTGTTGTAGTTCATAAATACCAAATGAGGAATGTAAATAACACTATAGCATCACTTTCATAAATACAAGTTGAACAATACTCTGTATACAGTTGATTTAGTGCGACAAACACGAGTCAGAAGTGCTATTAAACTGATTATTACAGGAGCTTAAAGGTGCTATGAGGAGAATCTATTACCGGCGACATTAAGACTCTGCTACCCATGAGCACGTGCGGCGACTGTCGTAATGCTGCATTCCAGTAACCTCGGAACTGGGAGTGACATCATCTCCAACTTATCGGCGTTCCAGTTGAAGTCGGAAAAAAACATGCCGATCTACCATGCTATTGTTGGCTGTTGTCAGCACGCCCTGTGTTGTTGTTCACAAATATCACATGAAGAATGTGATTATCACTATGGCAGCATTTTTGTAAATATAAGTCTATCAATACTAAGTATACAGCTGATCTAGAGTGACACACCCGAGTCAGATGTGCAAATAAATTGATTATTACTGGAGCTAAATAACTGTTCACACTGGGGGCATCCATCTTCGATTGTCAACTCGGGGGTGGCGAGGTTTCACCGAGTTCCCATAAGGAAATTCCGACTTCAGGGAATGTTCCAGTTGCAGTTTCCTACTTGGAACCCGGAAATTCCTACTTCTGACTACAACTGGAACGCACCAAAAGACGTGACCCAAGCCAAAGTGTGTTTGTTGTGATGCTAATGAATGCAGCTCAGACCTTCCTCAGAATTCTGCTTTGCTTTACAACTTCTTTTTTCAACAACTTGCAGGATGCAAAAAAGCGACAAGGTAATTTCTCTTTCTAGTTACATAGCGGTAGTTTTTGATGTGTGACAACAAGCAATTTTTGGAAAAATTAGTATCGTAGTTTTGTAGCCGGCTATATATCGCTACTAAAAAGTGTCCGAATATTATAAATTTGCTCTAGTTTTAATTGTCTTGATCCTGAAGTTGAGTATCCAGGCCAGTCCAGCCCTGTCCGACCCGACCGCGAAGCTAAGGAATAGCATTTATAGATAACCTATTTTGATGCTATAAAACTCATCATAAAGTGTGTATTTCGATCAGGCATATATCTAAAAGTGAGACTTTTTTGTAATTAATTATAAACTCCTCACAGTCCCTTTAATAACCGTTTATGCTGGGGGCAGCTATCTTTGGTTGTCAACTCGGGGGTGGTGAAGATCTCCCGATATCCTAGTCGGAAATACAGACCTTGGAGGGCGTTCTAATTAAAATTTCCAACTCGAAACTTGGAAATCCCGACCTCCCAGTACAACTGGAACGCGCCAGTATAACAGCCATTTCTACATCAGCCCCGCCATGTTGTAGTTCCATTATGGCCTAGCAGTAGCTTGTCGTTTGCTGCTTTTTATTATTCAAACTAAATCTTGAGGATACTAATTCAGTTCACTTTGTTTATCTCCAAGGGGGGTAGTTCAAAAGGCACAGAAGTGGCACGCATTAAATAATCCCACTGGCTTTAAGTCGAGGGGACTAGCATCATGCTAACTTCAGGGTAGGCCTACACTGTGCATCCCAATTTTTTATTTGTCGCACCAGAGTCGACAATTCTGTGTTTATCACAGCCTCACAGGGAAGAAAGGAATCCAAACGTGGTATTGTTTCCCATATTGCCCAGCCCTAGTGTCACCTTTAGTTTCCCCACAGCCATCTTTAAATACCTCCATCCATCCCTAACTCCATCATGGTCCCACAGGAGTAGACATGCTGAGGGTTTGAGCAGGAACCTGGAGGACGTTCTGATATAAACACATCATGTGTCAGCAGATTATTTTTGTCTTTATATCAGACATATTGATGAAAATGTCACTCAGTCTCTGTGGCTCTAGTAACTGGAGTGATTTTTGTTTTATTTCCTCAGAGTTGTTGTCTATGCCGGCAGTAAAACGATTTTCTGTGTCGTTTGCAAAGTATCCGACTAATGGTACGTCTGCTTCTTTCAAGTATTTCTCCACTCCACCTCCCTCTGTCTGCATGTCCTCAAATTTCTTCTTTTTTTTTTGGACTTTGGGTTGTTGTTGTTGTTGTTTTCCCACATGGCCCTGCAGCATCCAGGTTTACGTTCTGTTTACTTCTCTAATTAATTTGACTTCTGTTCATCCATTTGCTTTGGACTCTTACTTTCTAACACTACCTTACATTCTCCTCTAACCAGGGTTCCCACGGGTCATTCCATGTGTCAATAACAACATGTCCACAACAGCAACATATCCACATCATATCAGAGTTACAGGCCGTCTGCCTTTATCCCGGCCTCACAGAAACATGCACACCTGAGCACACCCTCATGTCTGGCACACAGACTTTGATGTGAGGAAGCTTTGGGTTCAGACAGCAGCCTCACTCACTCACTCAGTAAATTTAAAACATCGGGAACTTGTCAAACATTTTATCGGCATGATATCAGAATTTCTGCTGATATTTAGAGCTGATAATTTTGCCATATATGTCACAAATATCGACTGTTTTTCCCCCCAGAATGTATGAATGGAGCACGATGCTTCACCCTATCATGAATGAACGTTGACTTTTTAAAAACAAGTGTCTTCTGTTAGAGAATGACATGTTTCCTTTAATCTTCATCAATTTCTGAAATAAATATGCCATCACATGGAGAGGAACAGATCAGTTTAAGAAAGAGAAACCTCATACTTCTGCCAAAAACACTAGCAACTGCAGTGGTTCGTTTGGAAATATCAGCACATCAGTATCAGTAAAAATCCAGTCCATGTAAGAATAAAAAAGGTAATTCAGTAAGTTTTATCATTTGCTTTTCCGTTTGTATTCATTAATGTTGACATGATTACACTTTGTACCATGTTTTTATCAGTCTGCTTTCTGAAATTAGTCATTGTTATTGTGAAGTTGAGAATATCCTTCAATTTGCGATGATTCAGCCCCCTTGGTGTTGAAGTTACCATGATTTGGCCCTTCTTGAAAAGCTTAGTTACCCATCCCTGACTTGAAATCATGCAGTTAGCTTCATATTTTAATTTATCACCCAGAAAACAGTCATGTTTTACTACTGGGAGCAGCCAGACACCTGGAAATTATGTCCTCAAACACCACTCAGATCCCTTTCACCTCCGCCATGGCTGTTTACACCATGGACACCGGAGATCAGGCCTCAATGACATTGACCAGAATGATGCTGTCCCAAAAGATGAACCATTAAACTGAAAGCGTAAAGACAAGAAATCAGCCCACTCTGAAGACCTTTGTACAAATCGCTGGTGCAAATAAGCAGCTGAAGAATGAAGCCAGTGCTGAAGTGCTAAAACAACAGTTCCTGAAGTGTCCATTGTAGGCTGTCAAAACTCTGCAGCTCTCATCTTTTCAGTCTGGTCCAACAAACGGCTTCAGTATAAATATTTTGTATGTCCAAAAGATCTTTCTTTGGGAGGCTATTATGTCAGATGGCCTCAAGTCCTGCCACAGCTTGTCCTCTGTCTGTCAGTAGGTTGATCCAAAGTTATGCTGAAAGTATGCACAGTATAACTGCAAAATGTTTTTTTATTTGTTCTTTGCTGTCACGGTTTGACCATCACAGTCAGATGCACCTGGACATTTGTGGACTGAAGGTGTGTAAGAAAATATTGATTAACTATTATATTGCTAATTTTGCGGCCCAATACTTTGTCAGAACTGTGGTACAATTCTTTATTCACATTGCTGGATAATTACAGAACATTTGGACATTTGTTACAGATGCATATTGGCAGTAGACATTCAGCATTTTTCCCTCCCTCTGTTACAGTTATTATTTCTATCATTAGAAAGGACAGTAATATTTATAATCATGCAGAGACCATGAGCTGTATAAAACCTGATTAGAAATTAGCATTTCATGCATCCATTGTAGTAGGTCCTTACTGCAATAAAAAATGTAAAGACTTTTAATTAAAAAATTATTTAAAAGTGACCAAAGTACAAAACAAACTTTGACCCAAACACCAACATGGGTAGCAAACCGTGACCCAAAAACATATGTACGAAACAAACCGTGACCCAGCCTCCAACATACAAAACAAACCGTGACCCACCAACCAGCATACGAAAGAAACCGTAACCCATCAACAAACGTACGAAACAAAACATGACCTAACAACCAACGTATAAAACATACTCTGACCAACCATCAGCATACAAAACAAACAGTGACCCATCAACCAAGGTACAAAACAAACCATGACCCATCAACCAACGTACGAAAACAAACGATGACCAATCAATCAAAGTACGTCACAAACCGTGACCCATCAACCAACGTACAAAACAAACCATGACCCATCAACTAACGTACAAAACAAGCTGTGACTTATCAACGAACGTACGACACAAACCGTGACCCTTCAACGAACGTATAAAACATAATCTGACCTAACGATCAGAGTACAAAAACTGTGAACCAACCACCAACATACGAAACAAAACTCTGACCCAACAATCAATGTACGAAACAACCAATGTAAAAACCAAACCATGACCCAACAACCAACGTATGAAACAACCTGTGACCCAAGAACCGAGATTTGAAACAGTGACCCAACCATCAACGTAGGAAACAAACTGTTACCCATCAACCAACCTACAAAGTAAACTGTGACTCACCAATCAATGTACGAATCAACCAACGGAAGAAACAAAACATGATCCAACAACCAATGTATAAAACAAACCATGGTATGAAATAAACCGTGACCCATCAACCAACATACAAAACAAACCGTGAACCAACCCCCAACATACATAACAAAACTCTGACCCAACAATCAATGTACGAAACAACCAATGTAAAAACCAAACCGTGACCCAACAACCGAGATATGAAACAAACCATGACCCAACCACCAACGTATTTGTTTCATACGAAACAACCAACGTAAGAAACAAAACATGATCCAACAACCAACATATAAAACAAACATGGTATGAAACAAACGGTGACCCAACAATCAATGTAGAAACAACCAGTGTACTAAAAACAAAGCATGATCCAACAACCAAGGTATAAAACAGTGACCCAAAAACCAAGGTATAAACATAGCCATGATCATATAACCTGCATGTGAACAATGACCTAACAATAGGGTTAGGGTTAGATAGTACCATAACAAACATGACCCAACAACCAAAGTATTAACAGAACCACAACTTAAAAACTGATGTATGAGCAGAACCCTAACCCAAACTCCCTGGTAGACCTTGAGCTCGATGAACCGTACACCTCCAGTCATGACTGAGTAAAGGTCCTCCAGTCTGTCTGAGCGTGATGATGGGAACCCTGTTCATTCTGTGATGGTCCATGGTGATCTCCTTGACGAACACACGCCATCAGGCCCAGCTCATCCATGTTTAACCCTTCATCTGCTTCACGATGAACTTTATATAAAACATGAACAGGGCCGGAGCAGAAAAAGGGTCAAACATGGTCCATCGTGTCTTCTGTGTGTCCTCACACCGTCCTCACTCAGAGTGTTTGTGGAAGGTCAGATCATCACCTCAGCTCTGTCATGAGGAGAACGTTTGTGCTGAAGGTTGGTGGCTCCTCTCTCTCTGATCCTGGAGGGACCTTCATACCCTGCATGAACGTCCATCATGGTCACTTGAACACCAGCTGATTGTGATAATAATGAGTTTGACTCAACGGGACGAACTTTCACAACTGCAGCAGCATTTAGAACATCGAGCATGAAGAGGGTCGGCAGATGGAGATGATGATGATGATGAGGGGATATGATGATGAAGAAGATGGTGGAGATGAGGATAGAGTGGCTTCTGGAGATGATGATGATGAAATACTTGAAGGTATTTCACCACCTACACAGGCTGAAAGTTTGATCAAGGTTTGAAAAGTGCTTGAATTTTGGGTGGATGGTTTGGAAAGTACTTGAATTCGGGTCAAAATATAAAAGTTGTTTAAGTTGGTTTAAGTATGGGAAGTACTTGATTTTCATTTGAGGTTTGGAAGGTGCTTCACTTTGGTAAGAAGGTTTTTGGTAAGTGCTTGAATTTGCATTTTGATTTGTTATGGCAAGTGTTTAATTTGAGTGTATAGTTTTGAAAGTTTTTGAATCAGGGTGAATGTCTGGAAAGTGCCTGAAGCAGGTCAAACTTTTGGTTTATTGGACAAGTTTTGGAAAGTGCTTGAATTTGCATTTTCATTTGTTATGAAAGCGTTTTAATTTGAGCGGATAGTTTTGAAAGTTTCTGAATTTGGGTTAAGGGTCGGAAAGTGCCAAGAGTGGGTCGAACTTTGTTTATTGGACAAGTTTTGAAAAGTGCTTACTGAAACACTTTAATGATTACAGAGGACTTCAATGGGGTTTATAAATAATTACTGGAGCTCTTCAATGAACACTGATAGTTATTGTCCCAGGCCAATTACTGTGGTTATGAGTGGTACTGAGGCCCTTTGACGTGGTTGTTAGTGAAGACTAGAGCCCAGCACATGGTTACAAATATAGACTGAGACCCTTTGACATAGTTATAAACGTTGGTTATGGCCCTTGAAAACTGTTATAAATGTAGACTGAGGCCCTTTGACATAGTTATAAACATTGGTTATGGCCCTTGAAAACTGTTATAAATGTAGACTAGGCCCTTACACATAATTACAAAGACTGAGGCCCTTTGACATGCTTATAAACGTTGCTTGAGGCCCTTACGCATGGTCATAAATTAAGACTGAGGCCCTTTTACATGGTTGTAAATAAGACTGAGGCCCTTTAACATTGTTATACAAAAAGAATGAGGCTTTTTAACAAGGAAATAAAAAAGACTGAGGCCATTTAACATGGTTATACGTGAAAAATGATACCCTTTAACATGGTTATAAATGAAAAATTAGGCCCTTTAACATTGTTATAAATAAAGACAGGCCCTTTAACATGGTTGTAAATGAAGACTAAGGCCTTTACACATGCTTTAACGTGAAAACTGAGGCCCTTTGAGATAGTTATACAAGAAAACTGAGGCCCTTTGACATGGTAATGAAGATTGAGACCCTTTGACATGGTTATAAATCAAGACTGAGGCCCTTTGACACGTTTTTAATGAAGACTGAGGCCCTTTGACATGGTAATGAAGATTGAGACCCTTTGACATGGTTATAAATCAAGACTGAGGCCCTTTGACACGGTTTTAATGAAGACTGAGGCCCTTTGACATGGTAATAATGAAACCCTTTGACATGGTTATAAATCAAGACTGAGGCCCAATGACATGATTGGAAATAAAGACTGAGGCCCTTTGACAGGGTTATTAACGTTGTTTGAGGCCCTTTGACATGGTTATTAATGATAATTGAGGCCCTTTAACTTGTTTATAAACGTTGTTTGAGGCTCTTTGACATAGTTTTAAATGAAGATTGAGGCCCTTTGACATGGTTATAAATGTACACTGAGGCCCTTTTACATGGTTATCAAAGAAGACTGAGTCCCTTTAACTTGTTTTTAAACTTTGTTTGAGGCTCTTTGACATGATTGTAAAAAAGAGTGAGGCCCTTTAACATTGTTATACAAAAAGAATGAGGTCCTTTGACAAGGTTATAAATGAGGAATGAGGCTGTTTAACATGGTAATGAATACTGAGGCCTTTTGACGTGGTAATAAATGAAAACTGAGGCCCTTTAACATTGTTATGAAGACTTAGGCCATTTGACATTGTTATAAATAAAGACAGAGGCCCGTTTGACATGGTTGTAATTGAAGACTGAGGCCATTTGACATGGTTATAAATAAAGACAGAGGCCCTTTAACGTAGTAATGAAGACTGAGGCCCTTTGACATTGTATTAAAGACTGAAACTCTTTGACATGGTTATAAATAAAGACTGAGACTCTCTGACAAGATAATAAGTGAAGCCTGAGGCTCTTTGACATGATAATAAACTTTGTTTGAGGCCCCTTAACTTGGTTATAAGCTATGTTTGAGGCCCTTTCAGATTATTCAATGTCCCTCTCGCCCACCCTTCCTCTGACTTTTTGGTTCTCCACCTCAGGAACCAAAGATGACTCCTCCACAGCAGCACCCGAGTGGTGCACTGCCAAAGGTACGAGCACGCCCCCTGCTGGAGTGTTTGCTGCATGTGAGCAGTCACCTGCTCAGGTGTGACCTTCGTCTTTAACACATCAGACCTGAGAAACATCACAGCTTCAGCTTCTTCTCAGGGGGACCTGTGAGCTCCTGATGATCAGGGACTTTCCCTGAAGAACATGACGTGTTAATTTATTTTCATAACATTTATGGAGTTTAGACTCAGGCGATGTTTTTATGACGGTAACAGAGCATGTGCTGATTTTAGTGTTTGACTTTTTTCTCTTGTTGTAGCTCTAACATCTAAGTATGAAGATTTCTGTTGTGACAGGTTTAATCTTTTTTTCTTTTACTCTTTATTATTCTATCAACACAGTTCATGCAACGATACAATCTGTAAACACACTAGTGAAATTCATAACTACTTTATATGTTGTACCAGCATAAGTTAATTAACTTGCATTGGCAATTAGCATATTTGATAAAAGTAGTGACAAAAACGAAACAATGAAAAAACAAAAACTCATATACAAAACCACACAAATACACATAGGGGAGTAATGTACAGGGTGTCCATAAAGTCTCTTTACAGTTTAAAAATGTATTACAATGGCAGTTGATGAGATATCTTAACCAGATTTGTTTTATTACATCCACCAAGGAGGTTGTGTTATTGCCGATGTTTGTTGTTTGTTTGTTTCTCTGTTAGCAACATAACTTAAAACGTTATGGACAGATTTTGATGAAATTTTCAGGAAATGTCCAGATTGGGACAAGGAACAAATGATAAAATGTTGGGAGTGATCCGGATCACTGTCGGGATCCTGGAATGTTTTTTTAGGGATTCTTTAACATTGTGAGAAAGGACCATTTTCAGCATTTGTGCATATAACTCCACCAAAAATAGTCAGGGCATTTGGAAAAATAATACATCAAGTACACGATATCAAAGACTGATCTGGATCCCGGCAAAATTCCGGATTCTCTGATCTAGAACAAGAAAAATTTTGGTATCTTTGGAATTTTCATCATAGCAAGGGAACAAATAAAGGCATAGACTTGCAACAAATGCCAAAATATAGCCAAGGCACTGTGGAATCTGGAGTGTTAAATCAGATTTGTTGTAACTTAAAAAACTTTGGAGCTAGATCCAGAAGAAAACCGGCATGATGAAAAATGTGATTCTTGTGATTAACTACTGAACGAAAGTAGATATCATTATGAATCCAATTGCTAATGTTGTGTTTTCATGGTCAAAGAATCTAAATATTTAGATGAAATAAAGGTAGGACTAATATTTATGGACAAAATCACAATATGGGGGAGGACTGTGGCGCTGGTGAATGTCTGCGCTCTCTAAATTTTTATTCACATTAAAATTTTGTTCTGTTAGTGGAAGGAAAACTGTTAAATGAACCCCTATAAAATGACTACTCCTCGAGAGAAGGCTCAATGTGTATCCTGGTTTATTGAGACAAAATCAGATCCACCATCACGTCCTTCGTACAGGGCACAATAAATTTATGGAGACAGGGACAGTGTTGGATAAAGGGAGGAGTGGGCAACTAAGAACATCTGAGGAAAACATCAATTGTGTGAGATAAGCCTTTCCGGCCGTTAACAGAATATCTGAAACACAAAAAAATAATGTGAATAAAAGCTTTAATAAAGACTTATTAAAATAAAACAAATCTGGTTAAACTGCCTTTGTAATAAATTTCTCCAATTGTAATGAAACTTTATGGACACTGTATAGTAAATGAAAACCAAAAACAGAATAATTATTACAGATGATTGCAAATCAAATAAATAAATTGATAATTTAGTATGTTGATCAGTCTACTCCTAAACAGATTACTGTGGACCATTAATTACCTAAATATTCACAGAGGGGAACATTTCAGCGATTTATCGCACCAGGTTTTATCTGAACATTTCTGATTAAAAACAAAAAAAACATGCACCAGGGCTCCTCCCTCAATTCTTCCAAAAACCTTTGTCCATTCTCCTTCAATCCTCCTGTTCCTCCTGCCCTTCCTCCTCTTCCTCCTTCTCCCTCTTCCTCCTCCCTCCTTCCTCCTGCCCTTCTCCCTCTTCCTTCTCATCTTCCTTCTGTCCTTCTCTCTCTGTCCTCCTTTTCCTCCTCCTCTCTCTTCTGCCATTCTCCTTCTTCCTCCTTCTCTTCCTCCTGCCATTCTCCCTCTTCCTCCTCCTCCTCCTCCTCCTCTTGCCCTTATCCCTATTCCTCTTCCTCCTGCTCCTCTCCTTCTTCCTCCCTCCCTCCTTCTGCCCTTTTTCCTCTTCCTTTTATTCTTCCTCCTGCCCTCTTCCTTCTTCCTCCCTCCCTCCTTCTGCCCTCCTCCCTTTTTCCTTTTACTCTTTCTCCTGCTCTTTGCCCTCTTCTCCTTCTCTTCCTTCTGCCATTCTCCCTCTTCACTCCCTCTTTCGTCTGCCCTTCTCTCTCTTCCTCCTTCTCCTTTCTCCTTCCCTTCTCTTTCTTCCTCCGTCCCTCCTTCTGTCCTTCTCCCTCTTCCTTTTACTCTTCCTCCTGCTCTTCTCCTTCTTTCTGCTCCTCTTCCTCCTGCCCTTCTCCCTTTTCCTTTTACTCTTACTCCTGCCTTTCTCCTTCTTTCTCCTCCTCTTCCTCCTGCCCTTCTCCCTCTTCCTTTTACTCTTCCTCCTGCACTTCTCCTTCTTTCTCCTCCTTCTCCTGCCTTTCTCTGTCTTCCTTCTCCTCGTCCTCCTGCCCTTCTCCTCCCTCCCTTCTTCCTCCTCCCTCCCACCCAGAGCCTTTGGAGGAGCACCATGTGTTTCAGTTGTTGCGGCGTTTCTCGTGTGACCTCAGCCTGGGTCGTCAGCTGTCTCTGGATGGCGCCCTGGCCCATCACCTGCACCAGTGCTCCTATCACCTGCGCCTCCTCAGGAACTGGCTCATCTCGGGCCAGGAGCCGCTGGAGTACCTCCATGGTTAGCCCCGCCCCCTGGCGTTGGCCTCTCTTGTTTGTCTGCTTGTGTTCTGGTTCGGCCTGATGTGCATGCTGCCTGAGGTCACTAACACCGCTCCAAAGAAGATGAGACGCAATGTGGCGATCGGACATCATCACTCTGGCCGTCTAACTTTTGTGGTGGTGACGCTCAAGTTTGTGCTCAGGGTGATCATCCTCATGATTTCACCGACCACAGTAAAGCTTTAAAACCAAAGCTCAAGTCAAAGCTGAAGATCGAGACCATACTGAACCGTTCAGTCAGCGCAAGACTCATTTGGTCATCAGGGACACAACTAACCTGACACGCCAGACGGACAACTCCACATATCCGCCACGGAAATATTTCACTAATCCATCCGGGAAAGAGCCGTTTGAAAATGTTTTCAGAGGCAGAACCTTCAATAACAACAGCAGCTTGTGACTGGACGATCGTTCAGCCCATCACAGTCATCACAGACCAATCCACATCAAGCAAAGCTGCTAGGTATGATGTAGCAGCTCACGCTATAGTTAGCCGTTAGCACAATCTACATTAGATTTATACCACGCAAATGTATCATTTAACAATTATATGTGACATGAACCTCGTCAAAGACAATCCCTACCAAGTTTTCCCTACCACCCGTCAAACTTATGAGGAGAGCAGATTTTGCCAAGTATCAGTGAGTAACCATGGTGACCATAAATTAACCGACCTGTCCTTGGAGGATTTCCATGCTCTCTCCCAGTGTCCCAGCAGTGATCCCTGGTCATGAGAACAGCAAAAACATGATTTCCTGTTAGAAAAGCTTCAAGTTCCATTCTTTCCTCCTCTTTTAAAGAAATATTGAGTCAATTTCTGATTAAAAAAAACACAAATATTGAAACCGCTTCAGAAGCCGCCATTGTTTTCAAACGTCCAGTCACTTCCTGTTGTCGTCACGTCAGCAGCTCCCGCCTCTCTTTCCCTGATTGGGCCGTTAAGCATTTAGCCGAGTGAAGTTGTTGGACAATTGGAGTTGGCAAAACGGATTAGTGGGATTTCAGAATCAGGCAGGTCCGTCTGCTCTGCAAGGCGAGGACGCCACAGTTCTCCATGAAATATTTAAGTGATGGGTTTGAAGTAGTAAAAGTAAAAAGTAGTGATCCAGCAGCCCACGGCTTGGACTGCAGCTGGTTCAGCTTTGACGACCGAAGAGGGAAAACTAAACAGACTTTACCAAACCTGAAGGTCCAGCTTAGCTTAACTTAGAATTTATAACAATATATTTTTAAAAGTATCTTTAGACAACACTTGTTATGAATTGGTGCTATACAAGTAAAGATTTATTGATTGCTACGGCCTCAAAGCGTCTTGTTCTTGAGACAGAGTGTCATCTCCTCAGCCTGCTGGAGCACAAACATCCCTTGGGTCTGACAGGATGACTGTAAACATCCAAACTGAGTCTTAAATGTGGGCCATGTTGGTTTGGGTCTAGTGGGAGAACATGAGGCCCTTCAGCTGGTCTTTGCTGCAGCAGCTCCTCAGCACACTGCAGCTCTGCTGACGAAGCAGAGCTGTCTCTGCACTGCTGAGTCAGCTCATCATTAAACATTTAGACCTGCTGCAGGACCATCCAGCTGAGCCTGGGGGGGGTTAGGGCGGGGCCATGTGGACCAAACATCCTAAATCTGAGTCTAAAGGTGGTGACCTCTGCAACATCAAGCCAAAAAAAAAAAACAAGGTTTCCACACAAGGTCAAACATCAGTGTTCGTCTTCACTGAGACATGAAAATGTAACTCATGAAACAGAAGGAGAGGAAACAGAGGCCAGCCTACAAGGGCTCTCCTCCGCCCAAATACCCAAATACCCAGACCAAGGACAGGAACCAGAACCAGACTACAACAAAATCAGCAGGTGAGCCTTGCTGAGGAGTGAAGAGATGACCCTGATGAGAAGAACCAAAATCTCTAGACCGTGAGCCGCCCTGCACTCCTGCCTGCTGCTCAGATACTCCCTCTCCCTGATTGGCTGAATGCACTCAGGTGTGCAGCAGGTATAGAGAAGAGGACAGCAGAAAGAAGACAGAGAAACACGGCTGCACTTAAACATATTGCTGAATTTGCCCTGAATAGTGACTAACAGGAAAACCTGACTTAATGTTTTGCCCTGGAAATAAACTACCAGTAGCTCTGTTAAAGGAAAAGTTTGGTTCCTGCAGCTTTTACATTGTTTATAGAATGAAGAACAACAATATACTCACCCAGAAGGCTTTCCTGATGCAAACGGTGCTTCGGGAGATATTTAGATCCAAAATCGAGCAGCGGACACCGATATAATGGTAGCCTGTAGGGCATGGATCGCCGCACCTAAAAACTGCATCAATCGTCCAAAAACTCATGTTTTTCACCAATATTCCATCATGATTCGCTCTGAATGGACCGCCATTGCAGCCTGTGTCTCTCCACACAGCGCTGTGTGGCTGAACTAACCTCTGAACTGACGAGTTTGTTTACATGCCCTTTGCGCATGCGCAGTACTCTCTGGAGCGTTGCGATCGCTTCCTCATTTCTATGAGCTCCTTATCTGTATAATCTGGCTCCAAACTGTAAGGACGTCCATCATATTCAAAGTCCTCCTCCACAACATCTTCATCCCATAGATATTCGTCCATTTTGCACAAAACTGGAAGAAGAAAGTCGATTTGTAGCTGCCGGTCTTCCCCTTGAAACAATGAGCACTTTTCTTGATCATAAAGGGCATGTAAACAAACTCGTCAGTTCAGAGGTTAGTTCAGCCACACAGCGCTGTGTGGAGAGACACAGACTGCAATGGCGGTCCATTCGGAGCGAATCATGATGGAATATTGGTGAAAAACATGAGTGTTTGGACGATTAATGCAGTTTTTAGGAGCGGCGATCCATGCCCTACAGGCTACCATTATATCGGTGTCCGCTGCTCGATTTTGGATCTAAATATCTCCCGAAGCAACGTTTGCATCAGGAAAGCCTTCTGGGTGAGTATATTGTTGTTCTTCATTCTATAAACAATGTAAAAGCTGCAGGAACCGAAGTTATCCTTTAAGTGTAGAGCTTAGCTTGCCCTCAGTATTGACTAACAGGATACAGTTTAAAGAGCTGAAACTGAAGTGTATGAGAGCTGAGTTTGCCCTGAATACTGACTAACAGGAAGTTTAATTTGCCCTGAATATAGACAAACAGGAAAAAGTGTTTGGGAGATGAGTTTGCCCTCAGTATTGACTAACAGGATACAGTACGAAGAGTTCAATTTGCTCTGAATATTGACTAACAGGATACAGGGTGAAGAGCTGAGTTTTGCCCTGACTTTTGACTCACAGGATGCAGTGTATTAGAGCTCAGTTTGCCCTCAGAATTGACTAACAGAAATAAGTTTAAAGAGCTGAATTTGCCCTGAATTTTGACTAACAGGATACAGTAAGAAGAGTTTAATTTGCCCTGGATGTTGAAAAACAGTTTACAGTGTGAATATTAACTAACAAGATAAACTGAAAGAATGCTGAGTTTTGCCCTGAAAATAAACTAACATGATACATTGTAAAGAGCTTACTTTGCCCTAAATATTGACTAACAGGAAAAAGTGTTTGAGAGCTGAATTTGACCCGGATATTGACAAACAAGATACAGTATAAGGAGCTGAGTTTGCCCTGAATTTTAGCTAACAGGAAAAAGTGTTTGAGAAGTGAATGTGCCCCGAACATTGACTATTAGGATTAAGTGTGAAGAGCTTACTTTGCCCTGAATATTGACTTAACATGATACAGTTTATAAGAGCTCAGTTTGCCATGTGTATTCCCTTAAATGAAATAGTGTAAAGACCTGAGTTTCCCCAGAATTTTGACCAACAGGATACAGTATGAAGAGTTCAATTTGCCCTGAATGTTGACCAACAGAAAATATGGTGTTAGAGTTTGAATTTGGCCTGCAATATTGACTAACAGAATAAAGTGTGAAGAGCTAAGTTTGCCTTGAATATTGACTAACAAGATGAAGTGTGTAAGACCTGAGTTTGCCCTGAATATTGACTGACAGGATAAACTGAATGAATGCTGAGTTTTGCCCTGAATATTGAGAGTGAAGAGCTGAGTTTTACCTAATTGTTGATGAACAGGAAAGGTGAATTTGCTCTGAATTTTGACTTACAGGGTGCAATGTAAAGAGCTGAATATTGACTAACATGATACATTGAATGACTGCTGAGGTTTGCTCTTAATATTGACTAACATGAAAAGGTGTAGGGCTGTAATCAACCAAAGAAATTGTTGGTCGACTAAAACCCAGCAATTGTCGACCAAAAATCGACCAATCGACCCACATTGTTGACTAATAGAATGGTGTGTACTAGAACTGAGTTTGCCCTAATTATTGACTTACAGAAAGAAGGGTTTGGTGGGTGCTGAATTCTGCCCTGTGTTTTGACTAACAGGATGTTCTTGATGGCTGAATTGTGCCCTGGCTTTTGTTTGATGGGTCAATTTTTCCCTGAGTTGTTTCTTCCAGGCAGTAGTGTTTTGGTTTCTGGTGCTGTACCGTTCACCCACAGACCTTAAACCTGGTGAATATTTGGGTTTTGTGTGTGGACTGGCTCGGTCTGACCTTTGGGTGTTTGGGTCAGCATGTTTTTCTGCCTGCGAGGAGCCGAGTTGAGGAGTCACGGCGTGTTGCTTACATGTTCAGAGTTAAGAGTCTGAAATCAAAGCTTCGGTCAGGCTGCTGTTTCATGTGTTCTCTGTCTCTCCTGCAGGCTTCGAGGGCTGCTCCATGGTCCCGTCCATCTATCCTCTGGAGACGCTGCACAACTCTCTGTCCCTCAAACAAGTCAACGAGTTCCTGACCGGAGTGTGTGAGAGCGCTGGAGACCCTCACACCAGAACCAGCAGAGGTCAGAGCCCAATCTTCACCTTATTACTAGGGGTGTAATGATCCATCAATCTGGATGGATACATCGATGGGTAAGCAATGATCCAATCACATCAATGTAAAATCAAAACATTGATCAATATCGTCATCTTTGATATGCGCATTTATTTTGAAATCCCGACCGGACATGCGTGACACAGGTCCCGCCCACCGCTTGTCATTCTGTTGTTTCCAGGCTCTGGAAGTCTCACTCATTCAGCATATGAGACACACATTTGACCCTTTTCACTCCCTCACGCCACACCAGATATTTCTCCTGCTTTAAAATGTATTGTGTAGTGCCCACCGAGTAACACCGCTATATGCGAACGTGTAGCAAAACACTGTTAGCATCACAGAGCTGAACGGGACCTTGACATATCAGCCAATCATAAAATAGCTCTGCTGTATCCGGGTAAGATACGGTCGATGTGACAGCGGAGGCTGCACGCACGACAGGAGTGCATCATCAGACGAGTGCAGTGAGTTTTCTCATCATTTGATTTTGTAGCGCACTGATTAAAGAAGTTTCATGTCGTACGAAAGTAAAACAGTGAGAGCTTAGTGTCATTACTCCTCCACACCGACGATTAAACAGTGAAACAAAGTCTGATCACTCTGACATACAAACTGTGGTTACCAGGTATCGCAGTAAAGCAGAATAAATTAAGTTAATAGTTCTAATTTTGAACATGATAAATGTTTAGATTTAATTAAAATAAAATCAAGTGAAAAGCCCTTTACCTGATTATGATTGGATCATACAAATGGTTATAATCCTCTATAAGCTATCATACCCAAAGATCAGCACATGGTTTCACATTACAGTCATAAAACTATCTAAATTGCTTTGTATTTCTTTCTTGCTTGAGTGAAACGTAGCTGACTGTGATCAGTGAGTACATAATATCTTCGTCTTAACTCAATCGAAGGCCCCTGAATCATATTGAATCGTAATCGAATCATGGCAGATTTTGTGAAATGGGCACATATCGAATTGTTGTCCAAAGAATCAATATCGTATCATCATAAAACTGGTGATTTACACTCCTACTTATTACTGATGTGCTTGTGGACCAAAACCGTGGGCTGAAAACTCCTCCTAAAACCCTGATCCTCCTCCACTATCAGAGCTGTCTCAGTGTTATGGTGTAAAAAGGTACCATGTTAACTGATGACTGTGCTGATAGATGTCAAATCAAAGCCTCACTTTTATCAATCAGTGTATCAGAGATCTTTAGATTATATAAGAAAATACAATGAAACCAAACTAACACAAACCTTGTGTTCGTCCACGAGTATACAACGCAGATCCAGATCACGCAGCGCATGCACCACGACCAAAGCACGTCTCATCAGGTTTATGACAACCGTGCACAACCGCCATGAGAAATGGGAATGTGTGACTGGGGCTTAAAGATCACCTGTTTGAGATTTCCTGTCATGATTATGAGTGATAAACTGTATCAAACAGTACAGGTATACACTCACAGGACACTTTATTAGGTACACCTGTTTGACTGTAGACCTGGTCCTGAGGGTCTACCCCTGTTGTCCTCCATTTCCTGTTTGTCTCTAACCCTCCTTCTTCTCCCTCCTGCAGCGCTGTCGGCCATGTTTGACTCTCACCACCAGCCATCTGTGGACTCCTACATCCCTCAGAGGGTCCTCTCCTCCTCCATCTCACTCAGATCTCGCTCCGACAGGCCACCATGGTGTGAGTGTCTCCCTGATGTCTGTGTGTGTGGTTATGTACCATGAGGTCTGAATGTCGACATAAGACGAGCTACTGGAGTGACCTTGGTGGAGCCTGTGGTCCTGCTGTTGACTGGCTCTGTCCCGGTGTAGACTGTTCTCTGTTCCGAACAGTTTTTAGAGAAACAGGGTTCATTTGTGGTTGTGGACAAAATGACCCTACTACCCACAATCCTCTAGCTGTGGAGGAATCCAGGAAGGAAGTACTGCGTTTTATTTACATCTAAATTGGGAAGAGGGGAGTGGGAATGACGTTGTATCCGTGTCATTAACATTCCAGTTACAAAGCTGGAAAAAAAACACTTGCAGCATTTCCATATACATCGAAAACTGCTGTGTGTGTATCTGACTTAATGTGACAAACACTAGTCAGAAGTGCTATTTAAGCAGCACTAAGATTCCAGCTTTCCGCTCACTAGTGCCCTCTATGGTCATTGAGTGTAACTGCACTGTAGTACACCAACGTGCATTTGTTGACATACAGAGGGAGGAGAAGTAGTCGACAGGACGTCCTGAGAGAAAAATAAATCATGTGGACTGATAAGGTACAGTCTGATCATGTTTCTGTTCGAATAAATAATCATGTACTTACAAGTCCAACAATAACAGGGCTAAATCCGTCAAACATCCCTCCTCATCTTTCTGCTCACACCAGTGAGTGAATGCCTGACCAGTGTTTATCCCTGTCCGGGTATTTAGCTTGTTACTCTCCCACGTTCCTTTTTTCATCCCCTCTGATAAAACTTGACTTTGCTTCGGGGTTTTTTGCTGCTTCCGCCATGATAACAACTCTACAGTTAGCTTTCTTCTTCTTGTTAAATGGCAAGTGGCATCCAACATCAGAGGAGCATGGAGCCACCTACTGTGCAGGAGTGTGAGCCAGAGGTCCCTATTTCCATTTGGAGATTAAGTGCATATTTACTTTGAACTAAATTTCGTTCATTAAATCTGTTTTAAAAATTCAGAAACTGCTTTATATTCTCCTTTTCCCAACGTTTAGCTTTGGCCTTGAGGGTGAAGTGACATATGCCACAAAGCAGTCAGAGCAGTAATATTGAGTAGTTACCTCCGCCAATCATAGAGGAGGTTAGGTTTTCGGGAGAGTTTGTTTGTCCGTCCGTCTGTAAACAAAATAACTCAAAAAGTTGAGGATGGATTTTGATGAAATTTTCAGGAAATGTTCAGCATGGGAAAAAGAAGAACTGATTCGATTTTGGTGTTGATCCGGATCAGCGTCTGGCCGCCATGTTGAAAAAATGCAGCATGAGTCAGCACTTTAGCAGTTCCTTTTTCTGTGGGCCGTGAGCTGGACTGCAGTCGAATAGTCACCTCTTAAGCCCTTTACTAACCACTTTTCCTTAACCCCAATGAAAAACGTCATGAGGCTAAGGAAAAGGAGAAAGAAGAATTAAGGAGGACTTGGGAAAGGAAAACTGTCATGCAGAGAGAATCAGACTACACTTTCACTATGCTGCGTCATCATGTGATAGCGGACCTTACAGCTAGGGTGAAACTACAGTTTTCAGAAGATGGACTAAAACAGGCGCATCTTAGAAGTGCTCGTGTATCATGACAACATTGCTCCTTTCAGGCAATCTGAACATTAACTACCGGGTAAAAATGACAATGTTCCAACAAACCGATGTTGGAAATGAAGATATAAATAAATTTGTCCCCTCATTATCAACATGAACACCAATCAGTGCATGAAAATAAACGGGAACTGAATGAAAGAAAAGCAGAAATTGTTAAGCCCACAGTCTAATAGTGTACAAATGATTAATATTGAACCATGTTTAAAACATAATCAGCATCAAATGTCTCATATCCTGCTCTCTTCAGAGAATCAGACTACTGGAAAGTTAAGGCAGGTTTTGGTAAACTTTAGAAAGGATCGAACAGCAGAGGTAACTCACATGGTCAGTTTGCTTAGCTTGTCAGTATTCGGTTGAATTCGGAAGCAGCTGGATAACGCGCTTATAAAAGCTGTTTCCACAGAGAATTGTAACAGAATAATCACCTGTGGTAAAGGATGGTGCGGTGTATGCAATGCTAAAGGAGATGCTAAAGGAAGCTTTGAGCAACTTTTCCAAAGCATTTAGACTATTTGAAAAGCTCTTATCAGGAACTAGTTCCGGATCATTTCACTTAGTTAGGAACCTTTCTAAGCGAAGAGGACTATTCGACTGCAGCCCGGGTCTGTGGTGAACACGTACAGATGACCTTTGACTCTCCTGCTCAGTCCATCTGGTTGTTGTCTGGGTGTCGGGACGCTGTGATTGGACAGCTGTGTGTTTGATTAATCACTGTTGTGAGATGATTTCTGCACCTGAGCAGGTATCTACCTGAGACGGGGCATCAGAACCCTGTGCTGGTCTGGTCCTGGTGGACCTGCAGGGCTCTCAGATCCAGCTTAGGTAGATCCTGGATCATCCCCTCCTGCTGACTCTCTCTCTTTGCTCACCCACAGACAGCAGTGGGCCGTCCTCCACCGTCTCCAGCGCTGGCCCCTCCTCCCCCACCACGGCGGACACCTCCCCCCGCTTCAGCTTCAGCGACAGGATCTGCTTGACCCCCCAGAGCAGCGAGGAGACCCACCCCTCTGCACAGACCACAGCCGGATCACAGGGCGTGGATCCCACAGGCCCCGTCCCCTCCCAGCCCGCCGACCTCCCTCTGACTCCCAATAACTCCCCTGAAGAGGAGGAGGAGCCTGACCCTGCCTCCCCCCTCCCCGAAGACCCCGGCCCCTCAGATGGCAGCCCTCCAGCCCTTGACTCAGTGTCTGACCCCGCCCTCAGGCCGCCGTGCTCCGCCCTTGCCGAGCTCGCCCTCAGCAGGATGGAGGGGTTCTGCCCCCCCGGGTCGCTGCCTGTCCTCCTGGAGCTGCGGGAGAGCAGCAGCGAGGCGGGCTCCAGCTCGCAGACCCCCCAGAGCCCCGAGGGGCCCGACCAGTTCTTCGACACACAGGAGTCCTTGGAGCTGTGGGCAGATGGGCTGGAGAGCCCCGCCCACTCCGAGACGCCATCAGAGGGCGGAGCCACACACACGTCAGAGGCTTAGGACAGCGGAAACCGCACACACACACACACACACACACACACACACACACAGACGCACACTCTGAGGTCTGAGGTCAGGCACCAGGGTGCACAAACACCCTTACTGTTACAGTGGAGGTGACGTAGTGCTGGGCAGTATGATATAAATAAACATACAGCGTGTCCATAAAGTCTCTTTACAATTCAAAAGATCAAATCATTAAATAAAACACTTAATACAAAGGCAGTTGATGAGATATCTTTTTTTCAATATATTAATACATTTTTCTCTTTTTTTTTTCAAAACAATAGCAACAATAAACAGTTCAGACAAACATTGGGCCGCACAGTCAACATATAAAAGTCAACAAATGTGAAAAACAGAAACAAAAATAATGGTACAGTTAATAGTTTTTCCTTTTCTTATCTTGCAAGGTTGCCATCCATGATGAGTCAATCAATGTGTCTTTAAGAGTCAAAGCCACAATTGTGTTTGAAAAATTGAGGTCTGGAGTCCATATTTGCATAAATCGTCCCTTTGTAGAGTGAAACAAACAAGTCAGGTATTCAAGAGGAATACACTCCATGATCATCTGATGCCAGTTCGCCTAAGAAGGTTGTTTTTCTCTTATCCATGACAAAAAGATGTTCTTTTAGTACAAGTAGCATCAATAGTATCTTGAGATAGACGGCTAAGGAGGAAGGAAAAAGGATTCATACACAAAGACACACCAAGAATTTTTTCCATGTCCCGTAAAATGTCAAACCAGAATGCTTGAATTTTAGGACAAAACCTTGAATCACTCTTTAATAAAGTTTTTATTCACGTTAAAATTTGTGTTTCAGATATTCTGTTAATGGAAGGAAAGCTGTTAAATGAACCCCTATAAAAAGGCTACCACTGAAGAGAAGGCACGATGTGTTTCCTGGTTTATTGAGACAAAATGGGATGTACAGACTCTGTGAAACAACAGAACTGAGTATGGAAGAGATTAGGGGTGGGAGAAAAAATTGATTCACATAAGTATATTTTTTGTTTGACTATTTCTAAATCCTTTTTTTTCCCCCAAATTTAAGTCTTCATTTTAGTATGTGTTAATAAGCCACTTTTAAATGCAATCCAGGCTTTTGAAGAGAGAGTATAAGCAGATGGTTAAAATGCATTGCTGAATAAATCCTAAAAACGGACTCACATATGATGTGTATTTTTCCTGGTATAGTCTGTAGGCATCATCATTGTTCATCTTTTTCACTGGTGTTAAAAAAGCTAACTAAAGATTGCAAAAATCGTCGATATTGTAGCGAATCGAATCATCTCAGCCCTAGAAGAGATCCACCATCGCGTCCTTCAATTCATGCATGGCACAAGAAATTTATGGGGACAGGGACAGTGTTGGGTAAAGGGAGGAGTGGGCGACCAAGAACATCTGAGGAAAACATCAATCGTGTGAGACAAGACTTTCCACCCGTAACCAGATTATCTGAAACACAAAATTTTGATGTGAATAAAAACTTTAATAAACACAGTGATAGATGGATGAACCTTTATTGTCCCCCAAAAAAGTGAACTTTGTTTCCACAGCCTTCCATATCATGTTTTACTCATATCAAACACTGAGTAAAATAAAACAAATCTGGTTAATATATCTCATCAACAGCCTTTGTAATACATTTCTTAATTTGTAAAGAGACTTTGTGGACACCCTGTATCATGATAATAATTTTATTATATCCCAGTGACACATGGAGTCAGAGGTTATGTTTACAACAGTACAATCACAAAATGATATCAAACGGAGAACTGGGCTGACCTGGTGAGGAGAGGGGGGTGGTCAGGGGTAGGTCCTGGCTGATCCAAATCACTTTACCTCCGGAATTGTTCTTCTCAGTGATTGACTCTTCAACATAAATCCATCTGATATCGCTGCTCTCAAGTGTTTAGTGTTCATGTGTTTTTAGCGGGACAGTGGGTTAATGAACGGCTAGCAAGGACTACAAAAAGGGTGGTGGACCATTCAATCATTGGATCTTCCTTGGCCCAGCTCACCTCTCTGTTACTTGGCCCCGCCCACTCCCTTTAATTCTTGGCCCCACCCTTCTTTCGTCCTGCTTCTGTTGTATTTAGCTTCTCCCCAATCCTTCATTACCGTATTTTGTGGACTATTAGTCAAAGTATAAGTTGCATTAGTCAAAAAATGTGTCATTAAGAGGAATAGAAACACATAAATGGAGAAGTGGTCGCCTTGTATGAAGTAGTAACAATAGGAGTGTCCTGATACAACTTTTTCACCTCCGATACGATACCGATATTGCGGCCTTGAGTATTGGCCAATTCCCATATCAATCGGATACGATATCAGCAGGAATCATACATACGTTTATTACTTATTTTGTGGTATGGACTCATGGATCAAGTGAGATTACTCAAACAGAGAACAGTAGTCAGAAATAGCAGGTATGAGAACAACTGACCCGTTTCTTATTAACCAATGGGTTCAATCAATTTTCACCTTAAACATAAGAATATAGAACAATTAAATAAGATAAAAACTAAATAAATTAAAAGACCCTGAAAAATAACCTCAAGAAATCCAGTAAAAACAAAAACATATATTTTTAAATGGCAAAATAACCAGTGTGTTTAACTTAAACATAAGCATGTTCTATGACTAAATTAAATTAATAAAAAAATACATTAGACTGGACTACTGCTATCGGCGGGCTTTGATCGGATATTTTAGATGCAGGCCAATATGATCCGATTTTTGGTTTTTTGCTTATATCGGAATTATATTACTAACGGATCGGGACACCCGTAGGTAACACCAAGAAGGCCCACCTGGTTCATTCATGTTCATCTCTTTTGCAGCTACCAGAATGTTAGAGATGTTGCACTGTTAACAAGCACCCGTCTGTGGACTTGATCCTCCAGCTCTGGACGTCTTGCTTTCTTCATTTTCTTTATTGCAGTAACCTCTGCTTTTCGTCAGGAGTTTCTCACTTACTTCAAACTTTATTTCTGCTCGATTACTGCTGCATATTTTGCTACCTGCAGTGTTTTATCTGCAGAGTAGGATTTTCATTTTTGGGGGCATTTTGTTTATGTCCAGCCCAGTCTAGTGCGCCCTCTCGTGGCTGTAAACAGTAATGTTTACTCCCTGTTTCATGTCAGCCAGTATAAATCAACATTAATTTAAAACCGGCTAAACTATGAAAAAAAGGGCAACTTATAGTCCAGAAAATACGGTACTTGGCTCCGCCTTATGCCTGGCCCTGCCCACTCCTCTGATACTTGACTCCGCCCACTCCTTTCAGATTTGCCCCACATAACTCTCATCTTTGGCTCTTGGTCTGTATCCCTCAGCTGCTAACACAGTCTGTGTCTTCTTTTTCATATTAGAGTTTATTATTCAAGTACGGTGACAATCATTAGTGATTTCTTCACTTATAAATCAAACTGGTTATAAATATAACCATATATGTTCTATTAATAATATAGTCTGATTATTTTTTAGACTGAAGTGTAACTACTTGAAATGATTTATACTGCCCAGCCCTATGGTGTTAGCATCTTTAGCACTTGCAGCTAAAATGACCTGGTTTGACTTGATGTGTTTGCAGCTCTGCTCTATCAGCCATTTTGTTTATTGGAGGTGAACGGTCACAATAAGGTCAAGTCGTCTAGAGGAGGCAGTGAACATCCATGGAGCAGTTACAGAGTCATCCAGCTGGGGGCGCTCTCTCCTCACCATGTTTCTTTGTTACAGACTCTTGAGGACTTACTTTGAAGAGGAAAACAGGAAATGACAGATTTGTCATGTGACTTTAAATGTTGAATCAAATCATCAGAAGGTCAGTCGGTTTGTGTAGGGTTCTGTTCGCGCCACAGTCGGCCCCGTCCTCGCCGTCAGATCTTGGTATAATCACATACTCCGTCTGATTCAGGTTTACGGACGCAGCCCCAAGTTTCACTTTGCTTTTCAGATCTCTGAAGACCTGAACCATCAAGATGTCAAGGATGAGTGCCCTCTGCTGTCAGAGCTGCACAGACGGACGAAACTATGAGTGTTTGTGTGTGAGTTGCTGCCAAAGTCTTCAAACATCATCAGAGTGAATCTACGCAGAGAGAGTATTTATTTTGACGAGCATTGTGAGAGTAAATAAAGTCTGGTATTTTTATACCCACATGTACAATGTCCTGCCCCGTCTTATTTTGAAATTCAAACAGGAAACACTTCAAAACATGAATGTGCTCTTATTGTGGTGAGATGTTTTTTAAGCTTTGTGCTTTTTAACAGACATTTGACACCTATATCTGATAATTTAAAGTCTGGTTAGGTGATAAAGAGAACCTTCAGTATCTAAAAGTAGTAAGGGAGGTAGAGCCTCTATGAGGCCTGCTTAAGTGAGCACTAAAAGCATCTCTGGTATCAGGCCAACTCTCTGTATCTGCTGTGTCTAATTGTAGCATGAGAGGTAGAGCACTTATCCTGCTAGAAAAAGTCTGAAAGTAGAACAGGAGGTAGAGTTTTTATTTATATAGCCGACTCTTGATACTCTTGTTCTCCTAAAGTCATGTAGGAGGCTCAGTCTAGGCTTCCTGGTACCTATGGCTCGTAAAGGTATCGGGACTGTTCATGATACCAACAGTCTTCAAAAGAAGTATAAGACAGAGCTGATCAGGGCTTCTGTTAACTTAAGACTCTAAAAGTAGTGTGGGAGGTAGAGAATTCAGCTCTGTAGCCTGTTAATAGTATCTTTAGTCCATCAAATGAGTAAAGAAGGTAGACTTTTTATTCTGGCTACTTTTTGTACCCTCAAATTCCAAATGTAGAATGGAAGGTTGGACCCTTCATTTTCAGCTTGCTTGTTGCACTTTAAGCCTATAACGTAAAACGGGAGGCAGAGTTTTTATTTAGCAAGAATCCAAAGTCTTCTAAATATTATGTGAGATCGAGCCATAAGCTTTCAAGTCTTCCAATTTTACTGTAAGTCTTTCAGGGTAAAACAATCCATTTAACTAGGGGGATCACACTCAGTCCTTAAAAGTAGTATAGGATGCTTTATAGCATGTTTGAATGGGTGGCAGAGCTCTCATTGATAAGGCCCTTTTCTCAGGCTCACACTTCTCAGGATCCCTTCATTCTAATCAAGAAGTTTTAGAAGTGTGCCCTGCATTATAAAGCCTACTCTTGAAATCTAAAGTCTCTCAAATATTGGCTAAAAATGGGAATGGGAGGTGGACCCTTTAGCAGTCAAGCCTTCCCATTGTACTTCTCTTTAGTTGTTATAAGGGTAGAGCTCAAAGGTATCAGCTATAGTGCTTCCTGCTGTCTCTATAAGTAGTACTTAAGCTTTTATTAATCAGGCCTTCTCAAGAAGCTTGAGAGGTAGAGCATACATCTACTAGGCCTGATTGTGGAAGTTGGAGTTGAGAAAAGTAGCATGGGAGGTAGAGCCTTGAATCATCAGTTCTATTGTGATGCCTTTATTCCTAGTTGTATTACTTGAGGTAGAGCTCCCAGCTATGAAGGCTGGACATGGCACCTGAAGGTTTTAAAAGTAGAATGGGAGGTAGAGCCTTAAAGCTGGGGTTGGCGATTTTGGAAAACTAGCATGAATTTGAAAGTAGCATCTCCTCAGGGCTCCGCCTAACCGCCTGCCCCCGCTCGCATGCACGTGCGCGGCTGATATATCCAGAAGGCTGATTCAACTCCAAACCCTCAGCACAACTTGTTTGTTTTACACTACACCAAGTCATGTCTCAGTCAGCGGTAAGAAAACACCAAACAAACATGTAAAGTTAGTTCGTACTCACAGCCAATGTTGATCGGGGTATAGGTAGTTCCTCTGACTTTCTCCACATAGCTGTCAAGTCTCCCGTTTTGGCCATGAAACTACCGTATTTTTCGTATTTTATCCTCTTTTCCGCCGTCCTCCTGTATCAGTATTCTCCCATAAATCTTCCGTCTGATGATATAATAATAAAAACATTCCTCTGCCTCTCCAAACTGAGCTCTGTCTCTAGCCTGAATGGGGTGGTAATGCTCCAAAATGATGGATGCCAACCGCCGTAAAACTGAAGAAGAAAAAGCCTCGCGAGAATGTCCACCTGCAGTAGCCTGGGTGGCAGCTATCGCGAGATTAGAGCAGCAGAACAAACTTAGAAAAACAAAGAGTTTAGTTTAGATTTCTTGAACATCTGTCTTAAAATGTGAGGGATACTGGAGCTTGGTTGGGGTTGTGGGACAGCTCACGGCGGGCTTCCCTTATTTTCAAAGACAAAACTTGAAAGGTAAGCATTCTCCATTGGACTCTGATACGTATGAGCTCGGCCACACGCACCAAGTCTGTGCATGCCGGGAAAATGCACGCGCAGCAGGCGGGCAGAATGACGACGGGATTTGATTGGTTTAAAAACAGGTATCCCGGCATGATTATTGGTTGGGGTTTTCCCTGTTTTACTCCTGCTATAGATAGCGGATATTTTTCGCTCTGTTTTAAGCACACATTATGAGTTGATTACCATTGGGTCATAAAAAACATTTTAACGAGAATTAAAAAAAGTGTATCTAAATCAAATCACAGACCCTAGCTTTAAAGCTATAGTGCGTAACTTCGGTCGCCCTCCGGCGGAATTCTGCGTTCTTACAACAATAAAGCCGGCGCTTCCATATGACGTACGCCCAGGCTGCTTACATTACAACATTACGTTCATGGCACCATTTACAAGAAAATAATAAAGTACTTATATAATTATAAACCAAGTCACTTACTTATCCAACAGCAGCAAGGCAACATCTGTGTCTGCCCTCAGCCCAATTTCTGCCTTCAAGGCTCTCCACTGAAGAAAAGCCACGTCAATACAAATCCGGGTTTGCCTTCTCCGTCGGTCACTTTCCTTCTTCGCTAGCAATCCTTCAGACAAACGTCCAGGCTTTTTTTTTCTGGTAGGATCCACTTCTGGACTGTGTCTCGGCCTTTTCCTTGGCTTCTCTGCCATGTCGCTTCCTCGTTCTGCCTGCGTCTTCCCCCTCCCTTCTTGTTGTGACGTAAAACGCGTAATTCCTGTGCGCCAGCGTCGGAATGTCGCTGGTCGACAAGCAAAGCAAAAATGATATATATTGAAAAATACCGCGAGATGTTAGAGGAGCCGATCGGCTTAATCTGCATTGTGTCATCTCCTTTATTAGTGGCTTGGCTGAAACCGACATTCACGGACATGTAGAAGTTACTCACTATAGTTTTAAGTCTTCAGGCTCACTGTGGTGTCCTGAACTCTCAAAGTAGTATGGGAGGTAGCATCTTCAATTATCCAGCTAATGGTATCTCAAGTCCTTACAAGTAATATTGGAGATAGAGCCTTAAAACCCTGCTCAGTCTCTTGAAGTGGTATGGAGGTAGACCCTTAAGTCATCAGGCATATTGTGGTACTTCATTTTCCTTAAGAAAGTACAGCTGTAAAGCCTTTACCCAGGAGGCCTGCTTGCAGTACAATAAATAATAAAGTTATAGGATAGGTAGAGCCTTCAGTTAGATTGAGTCTCGGCTTAACAAGCCTGCACCCTTAGTCTCTAAAAGTTATATTCACTTAAAAAAATTCGGCTATCTGCGTTTCTAGTATTTGCCATTCCTAAAATTAGTATGGAAAATAGAGTTTTCAGTTACCAAGCCTGTACCCATAGTTTGTAAAAGTTATATGAAAAGTAAAGGCTTAAGCCATCAGTGTTTCCAGTATTTGTTAATTTCTAAAAGTAGCATGGGAGGTGGAGTTTTCAGTTACCAAGCGTGTGCCCATAGTTTGCAAAGATTGTATGCAAGGTAAAGGCTTGAGCTATCAGTGTTTCCAGTACTTGTTTATTTGTAAATGTAGTATGGTAGATAGGGTTTTCAGTTTACTAAGCCTGTACCCATAGTCTCTCAAGGTTATAAATGAAGGAAAATAATTCAGCCATCAGTGCTTCTAGTATGTATTTCTGAAAGTAGTATGGCAGAGTTTTCAGTCACTAAGCCTGTACCCATGGTCTCTCAGTGTTAACTGGATGGTAAATGCTTCAGCTATTAGGGTTTCCAGCATATATTTATTTCTAAAAGTAGAACGGGGGTAAAGCCTCAACTTAAAAAAGGTCTATACCCTTACTCTCTAAAAGTTATGTAAAAGGTAAAGGCTTCAGTTATTATGGTGTACGGTATATGTTTATTTCAAAGAGTAGTAAGGGAGGTTGAGTCCCAACTTAATAGGCCTGTAACCTTAGTCTAAAATAGTTAAAGGTAAAGGCTTCAGCTATAATGGTTTCCAGTATATGTTTGTTTCTAAAAGTAGTATGGGAGGTAGCTCCTTCAGTTAGCAGGCCTGTACCCTTAGTCTCAAAAAGTTAAATGGAAAGTAAAGGACTTAGATATCACTGTTTCCAGTATATGTTTATTCCTGTTTATCCTGTCTCTTAATGTTGTCTGGGAGAGAGTATGTAGTTATCAGGTTTTTGTGGTGGTCTCAGTCTCTTGTAGTATGGGAGGTAGTCTTCAGCTTTCAAGCCCCTCGGGTCTCTGTCAGCTGGACCTGAGGGCTTGAAACTCTTCATCCTTAAAAGTGATATTGGAAATAGAACCTTAGGTTATCAGGGCCTGTACATCCAAGCTCCAAAGCTAGTATAGGAGGCAGAGCCCAGAAATTAAGGTCTGCCTGATCTAGCAGTTTGGGAGTAAGAGCTTTCAGGAAAACTAAGGTTAATATGAAAAAATAAGGGCACAAGGACACAGTGCTCTTCAGTAAATGATGTTTTTATTGGTCACTTTTTCATTTTTAACAATAAATCTTTTAATATTTTATTGTGAAGCCTTTAAAGAGCGATAGAGAGAATATTGCACTTCAAACAAAAGATGAGAAGAAGCAGAAAGAAGGAAAGAACCAAACACGAGGCGTTCTTTACAGCCAGCGCCTCCTTCAGCTCCGTAAATATTCTTTAAAATATCTTTTCTATGTTACGTCTTCAGCTATCACGTTACAGGAGAAACCAAGGTACACATGCACGTACAAGCAGGGCTCATAAACCGAGCAGCCGTATCATCGTATATGCTCATATTTATCCGTCTGTGCGGCGCGGTATGAAGGCAGCGGTATTCGGTGTGGTTAGTAATAGAAACGGTTGTAGATAAAAACGTGTCTGGCAGTTTGAGTCTGTGGTTGGTGATCTAATGAGCCTGTACAGTGAAGCAGGAGTGAGTATTAAAGAGGAATGCAGGTTTCACGCCAGCCGCCATTGGCTGACTAGGGAAACAGGAAGTGAATCTGTTTCATCAGAGAGGTCACTGATGGATCTACGTCATCCAGCAGATACAGAGATCCCCTCAACAAGCCACCTCTTACTTTATTAGATTCACACGGCTGCCACTTTTCCTCTGATGTCATCAGGCTCTTACAATATTGGAGCCGATACGGGTCTCTTGCAGTTCCACAACAGTCCACTAGAGGCTGCCTGTAGTTCAGCCAAAAACTTGTTTAGTTAACTGGTAACTCTAAGTAGCCTGCAGTTGGGGTTAGGGTCAAGGTTTGGTTGACTGCCTATATACGCCAGCCCTGTGATTGGCTGGAGATCAGTCCAGAGTGTACCCCACCTCTCGCTAAATGACAGCTGGTATTCCTGCCCTCAGATATGCCGGGGCCCTGTAAAGTTTTTAGCGTAGCCCCGCACAGCTATACCTGAGAGTGGCGTTCTACCCAGTCGTCATATCTGGCGGGTTCTTGAGAGTTTAATTTACCTGAGGGTGCCACATGAGGACGCCAAAGTGCCTTTGAGCCTTTTTGACTATGTACTGATTATTTATTCATTGTCTAACACACAGAGGTCTGTTTGTAAATGTAAACATGGTCCTTTAGTCCACTAGAACTGGCACATACTTTAGATAAACCATCTGCTTGTGATTCCCTGAGCCAACCCGCGGCATCAGTCCACAAACATTAAAGTCACCAGGAAGCAGCCCGCATAGCCATGTTATGCTGTTTTTGCTTTAATTGAAGATGGACCAAGTGTAACTCCTTATAGGCAGCGTCACCCTGATGGGGAATAGTCAAACAGACTACAGATGTTTACTGGAAACTACACAAACAAGGATTTGTCCAACTTTGATAACAGTTGGAACTAAAAAAGCCCTAAACTTAACTAAAAAAGCAGTCCTCACCCATGTTGTAATTTTCACCATAAATATTTGTCCAACCTTTATTTTATCTAAATGTTTAGATTCCTTGACCATGAAAACATACCATTGGCAATTGGATTCATAATGATATCTATTTTAGTTCAGTAGTTATTCATGAAAATCACATTTTCCATCATTGCGTTTTTCTTCTGGATCGAGCACCAAGTTTTTGAAGATACAAAAAATCCAATTGAACACTCCAGATTCCACAGTATTTTGGGTATATTTTGGCATTTGTTGCAAATCTATGCCTTTATTTGTTCCCTTGCCATGACGAAAATTCCAAGGATTTCTAAAATTTTCTTGTTCTGGATCAAAGAATCTGGAATTTTGCCGGGATCCAGATCAGTCTTTGATATCTCATAAAACCTGTTGGAAACTTGTCCTGTATTTTTTTTTTCCACATGTCCTGTTTTTGGTGGAGTAACATGCACAGATGCTGAAAATGGTCCTATTCTGCAATGTTAAAGAATCCTTTAAAAAATTTCCTGGATCCAGACAGTGATACGAATCATTCCCAAAATCTAATCATTTGTTTCTTGTCCCAATCCGGACATTTCCTGAAAATTGCATTGAAATCTGTCCGTAACTTTTTGAGTTATGTTGCTAACAGAGAAACAAACAGATGCTGGCAATAACATAACCTCCTTGGGGTAGGTACATATTATGCTTATACTTTCTTTTTTAACAGACAAGGACAGGTCACACCACCATCAGATGAAGAAGGCAGAAGAACTCCATTGAAACGTCAAGGCATGAGTTAAAAACCTTGTCTGTTGAAAAAGAAAGTATAAGCATAATATCCACGTAGACATAATGAACTTTCGCAGACTAAGTTGGAAATATTAATTATATATTTTAAACATCTGTTTTGGAGGCTTTTCCCTCCTTTGAGGGGACGCGTGTTGGGCTAGGGTGGAATGATATGGACAAAATTTCATGTCTCGATATTGACAGAATATATGACTACGGGTTCGGAGAAAAACCAAACAGTGCATTCAAGGGCAGTCGTAAAATGAAATTTGTTGTGACTTCCAGAGCTGTACATCCAGGGTGAGTGCGGGGAACATCTATATTGTTTATATCGTTGCTTTTTCAATATTAATATCTTGACTGTTCATATCTCCACATAGATACAGTTATGATATATCTTTCAGCCCTAGTTTGGGCACAGGTCAGATTAGACTTTTGGAGACCATGCTGAGGTTGTGAGTGATGCACAGATCCAACCCAGCTGTGGCTTTCCAATCTCCTCTACGAGCTGGACCTTCTCTGGTCTTTTCTCCTGCTCTCAGATAAACAAATGCTGGGCGAAGATCAGACTGAACATGTCAGCCAAGAACAGACCCTGACATCAGAGGAAATGCCCACCATGTGAGTCCCATTAATCCAGAACAATCGACCAATCACACTGCATCTACACATGGCTGAACGTTCTTCAGGCTTCATGACTGTGATTATATGATGCACGGTAACAAAGGCAACCAGGAGATCATAGTCCTCCACGGAGAACATAAAGGTAATCTGCATCTTCACATTCAAACTGGAGCCGCTCCGCTCCGAGAGGCCGCCGTCCGTCCTAACATGCGTCTGTTCATGCAGCAGAAGATAACGTGGGTGATGGAGGGTCAGAGAGCCGACAACCAAACGGACCAAAGTATAAAATAATGAATATCAAACTCAAACACCATCACACATAGTAAGAAGTTCATAAAGTGAGTTAAAAACATCCACCGATCAACACGGTAAGAGAAGGTAAATCAACCGGAAACATGATAATGTGATTGTGGCTTCTGCAAACTCAGGATGGACCAGGTTGTAAATCAAATGTATCATAGTGAGCTCAGACATTCATCAGAGGAAAATAAAGGTGTGGGAGTTGGTCACATGGTCCTGTTTGTGCTTAACGTGGCAGCTAAAGGAATGGCGGTCTGAACACTGACACGGCCTTTTATCTTTTTGAGTAATGACGGAGCAGCTCAGAGACACAAAGGCACAAACTGAGCTCTGCTCTCCACCATGTTCTCCACGTTCTCCATCTTCTCCAGTAGTTTATAGTCTGATTTATCTTCAACAAAGACCTGCAGATGTGAAGTCTGACTTTGCAGCTCTTCACCATTGTCTAAAACATCGAACTAAATTCAGAATCAATGTCGGGAATGAAGAACAGACATTAACACAGAACACAGACTGGCAGAAATATAACAACTCAGCAGATCTATCCATCTCAGTGAAGACCTACTTATGAAGATGAAGGTCACGTTTATGCCACAATGATTCCAGCCCTTTGTTTTCTTTCAGGGTGTTTGATAAGACGGCCACGATTTTTAGGTTTGTTTCCCAGAACATTGCACCCAGTCTCATCAAGCAATCTGTTTCTGCATCAGCAGCATGGCTCCGCACTGGTTTGCTGGAAACACACGCAAGTCTATTTTTTATCTACCAAGCACATCGACACAAAACTGGAAAATGAGTGTTCAGAGTGTTTGGGCAACAGTGTGTTCTGACAGTGACAGACATGCCAACAACGAGCACATGTAGAACACATGCCCGGCAGTGTGCTCCACTGCCTCCTTTGTGGATTCGTGGATTCGATTGTACCTTTGCTCTATGAAAAACGATTCCTTTTCCTGAGGATCATTGTGGCGTAAACGTGGCCTTCAAGAAGCACCGCAGATCTATGTCTACGTCTATATGTCAGCACCAACATGTCTGAGTTTTGACAGAAATGAAACTATCAGACAGGACTGATGAGGTTCTAACAATACATTAATTAATAAGATAAATAAATTCATAAATCATTACTGATCATCTCTGACGTGACGATATTTAAATTATACTTTATATTCAGAGGGAAAAAATCTTGGTTTTAAACTATAAAGTGCAGAACTTGTGCTTAGATTTAGTCCAATTAGACGTAAAGCAGCCGAACATCAAGTTAGATAGTTTCTTATACATCTTTTTTTTATATATTTATGTCATAGGACGGGCAGATTTTTCCTCATATATGACCACAGACATCAGAACAAGGAGAAACAAAGAGATCACAGTCCACAGGATGGATTCAGAAGGATAAATAATAAATAATAAAAAAACTGATCATATGAATTAAAAAGACTGTGATGTAGTTCTGCTTCTGTGAGACACAGAGGATCAGACCAGATTCACTGAACAAAGATGACATGGAAGTTATTAGAACTCGATTTTGCAGGCAGGGAAGGACTCGTCCTGCATGACCACGGTGCTGCTGGATGCCAGGACCATGATATTCAGCTCCTGCTGCTTCTCATGAGTCTGCTGGTACCAATCCCGGGTCACCTCCGTGTCATGGGTCGGGATAAGAGTGACCTATGACAGATAGACAGGGTCAGTGAGTACATCACAAAGGGTCTCACAATCCAAACTACACAGAGTGAAATAACAAATCCATAAACAAGAACAATTGTAAAATAAATTAGACAGGTTGGACAAAGACTCAGTTAAGTCGTGTTGATGATGTCACGTTGATGCTGTCATGTCAATGATGTCCTGCTGATGATGTCATGTCTATGATGTCATGTTTAGCTGCAGATTTGATGAGATGTTGATCTCATGATGATGTCATGTCGATGATGTCCTGTCCATCATGTCTTGGTGATGATATCATGATGATGTCCTGTTGATGATGTCTTGTCCATCATGTCTTGTTGATAATATCATGATGAAGTCATGTTGATGATGTCCTGTTTATAATGTCAAATTAATGATGTCATTTTGATGACGTCATGCTGATGATGTCGATGATGTCATGTTTAGCTGCATGTTTGATGACATGTTGAGCTCATGAAGATGTCATGTTGATCTCATGATGATGCCATGTTGATCTCATGATGCCGTGTTGATGATGTCATGTTGATGACGTCATGAGGATGATGTCATTTTGATGATGTCATGTTGATCTCATGTTGATGCCATGTAGATCTCATGATGCTGTGTTGATGATGCCATGTTGATGATGTCATGTTGATAATGTCATGTTGATCTCATGATGATGCCATGTTGATGATGCCATGTTGATGATGTCATGTTGATAATGTCATGTTGATCTCATGATGATGTTGTTCCGGTTATGTCAGTTTGATGATGGAGTGTCGATGTAATCATGTGGATGATGTCATTTGGATTATCATATGTTGATAAAAACATGTAGATCTCATGATGATGTCCTGTTGATGATGTCATGCTGATGTCTATGATGTCATGTTTAACTGCATGTTGAATACATGTTGATCCTATTATGATAATGTGTCGAAAATGTCATGTTGCTGATGTCATGTTGATGGCATGTCGATCTCATGATGTGTCGATTTTGTCATGTTAATTATGATGTCAATGATGTTATGTCGGCTCATTATAATCAGCCTTATTGAAGCTCTCACATTCTAGAAAAATTGAACACAAAGTCAACTGGACCTTCAAAATAAAATCCAACATAACTCAGCCAGAATGTTACAGAAATATCTGAAGGATTTCAAAATAAAAGCCTTAGTCTCTTGAACATACCTAAGTCTTGTTCATCACAGTATCAAAGTAAAATGTCATCTCTACCTTTTGTAAATTATGTGCTACTTAGTATAAAGTCGACTTTGGAGAAGACTCGATCTTGAATGTTCTGGTTAGATTTTAGGTTTTAATACGTCAACTTTGGACCTTAATCACATCACAATTAGTGCACTGATGCTTACACCCTCGCTTTAACTCTTATTCACTCTCAGTGGTTAGCCTCAGTGTCCAATCAGAGCCAAGCCTCACCTGCAGGTTCGATCCCCACTGAGCCTTCCCCTCCAACAGAGCATCAAGGACTCCCCTGCTTGGTTCTCCACTTGCAGCATCATTCCCGCTGACCACATAGTACGCTGAACGAACACGTTTGAAGAACTCCTGGTCCACGTTTTTGGCACTGCAGTGGTTTGGAATGTAGGCCAAGTCCACGTAGATTGGGAGACCAGAGGCCGCTGCAGAACCAGACCTTTGTGAACCTAAGGAAGAGAGTGTTTGTAAGAACATTAATCTTAAAGAGTCTGTTAAAATGGCCATTTATATCTCAACATCTCAGTGAAGACTAACCTGCACTGCTCTTCACTCCGTTGGTCAGCCCCTTGCCGGGGGTATAGCTGGATCTGGAGAGGTCGTCCTCTTTAGACCCCTGTCCATCTGACAGACGGGACATACGAGAGCTCTTATCAGCCTCCTTCCTCTTCAGTGAGGCACTGCGAGGAGATGCCGCCTGCTTGACCGGCATGGGGGACCTCTTACGCCTGGCAGGGGAGCCTGATTTGGTTTTTCCAGAGGTTTTCTTCAGGCTCTTGGTCTTTGTCTCTTTCTTCACAGAGCTGGTATCTATAGAGTCTGGATCCACCATGCACACATCAGGACGTGGGGGCTGAGGGCAGGGATCCATGAGGGGGGTCGGGGAAGGATCATGGCTCCTCCTGGAAGAAAGATGGCTGCCTCCCCCTGCTGAGGAGAATTTATCCACAGGCATATAGTCTGCATCCTCGTCAGAGTCCATGTTTCCCCCAGTGGCTGATGGATAGTCCTCTGTACCTGGAGGAATATCAGAATCTGACTGAGAGGCTAGAGACTCACTGACCGAGGTGGGCGGCGTGTCCTCTGTGGCCAGACCCCGTCCTGCTGACATGCCTCCAGACTGGTGCAGAGAGCTGCTGTCCCTGCTATGAGACTGATGATGGTGAGGCTGTTTGTGAGACCTTCTCTTCACCGAGAGGTCATGGTCATCCCCGTCCTGCGACTGGTCACTCCTCCGCCCATGTTCATCATCATCATCATCACTGGATAACTGCCCCATGCACGGGTTGATGAAAGATGGGGAGAGATCCTCTTTACGCTGTCTGCACTCCGAAGAAGAGTATCCTGGAGAAGAGCGACTGGTGTAAGAGGAGGTTGCTCCCATGGACACGTGAGCAGGAACATCCTGATCACTGTCGTCATCGTCATCGTCGTCATCCTGTCCGCCTTGGCTGCACTCCTCGGCGTAGAATGGAGAGCGAAACGGCTGATCAGCTGAGGAGAGTGATAGTGGGCGGGCAGGGTGCTCTGGCTCCATCTCACACTCTTCTTCAAACTCATCATCATGTCGATAATGTGGAGGGGAGTCTCCAGGAACCATTCCCATCTGGCTCTTCGACACTTCCCACTCATAGGAGCCCCTGTAGCCTGTTGCGCCATCTTGGGGCTCCACCTTGGCGGGTCCCGATGCACCGGTGGCAGCAGCCCCAGTAGATAGGGCGGTACCTGAGCTGACCTCTGTGGGACCATTGGTGGTGTCTGGTTTGCTGCCAAGGACAGCTGAGGGCACATAGGAGCCTAGAACGTCAGGTAGCACTCCGCTTGGTTTGTCACTTGAGGCTTGGCTTACAGGTTTGTCTGTAAAAGAGAGGTTCCCGGCCAGGCCACTGGAAGGAGACCTGCGGGTCATTTCACGCATGAAGGCCTCCTCATCCTCTTCCTCACTGCTCTCCGTCTCCTCAAAATAATGTTTGCCTTCTATGTCTGGGCGCGGGGAGGACGTCACTCCAAAAAGGGCTGCACTGGCTGCCTCTTTGTCCTTGGAGAACTCTGCAGACGGAGCAAAAGGCCCTGCTGAGGCCCCAAACCCAGCAGCTGCACCAAGTTTGGACCCATCAGACCATTCAGGCTTATAGAAGCAGTCCGACTGAGGGGCTTTATCGGTCCCTCCCCCTGATGAAGACTCTATCCTCTCAGAAAAGGCAGAAGATGAGAGAGGAGGGACGGATTTGCGTTCATCAGATGGGCTGAGAGGGATGAAACGGGACAAACTGGAGGGGGGCTCAGCTTGGGTCTTGGTGGTCACCTGTTTTTCTGACACTTGGAGGTAGTCATCTTTGGTGCCAGCAGTTCCAGGGAAGGGGGAATCCATGACTGGTGAGTGTTCATCTTTGAAGGAAGAGTATTCAAAAAGCGTCTCTGCAGGTGTCTCCAGCTCTTCCCCAAACTGCCGGCTGGTGGACAGGGAGCCAGATGTGGATGAGGAGTAACTGTAAGCTGAGGAGGAGGACAACCCCGGTCCCGCCGTGGTCGTGTACTGGAAGCTTGAGTCCAGGGATCTCTTGCTCAACAGGTCTGGAGTCTTCTGTTTGTCAAATTCAGGATCAGCTCTCTCGCTCTGGTAATAAGGATCCTCCGATGGTTTTACAGTGAGATCTTCTTTGCCTTTGTCAAAGCCCTGGTGTGACAGGGACGACTCTTTGCTTCCACTTCCAAAGGAATACTCATACCCTGAGGAGTAACCTGAGAATCCTGTGGCTCCCAACTCCATTGTCTTCTTGTCCTCTTCCTTTTTGGATGAGCTTGAGCTGCTGTCTGTCACACTAGGTCTTGCCTGACTGTTATATCCATATCCTGCCATGGACACCATGAACTCAGGTCGATTTGAGCCAAACATTGCACTTATTGGACTCTTTACTTCCTTTTCAGATTTATCTTTGCTGCCTTTTTCAGTATCAGAATCAACAGCACCTTCATCATCATCCTCTTCTTCTTCTTCCTCCTCTTCATCATCTTCATCAACCACATCATCATCATAGTCTTCCTCATCCCTAGCTGTTAGCTTTCTCATATCGACTTCTAGACAGGCTCCCTTTTCGCTGTAGCCTGGGGCAGCAGGTTTTTCTATCACAGGGGGAGATGGTTGGGGCTTCTCCCACGAGTCCTTAGCAACCGACAGAGATGTGGATGAAGCTTCAGGTCGGTCAGCCACTGAAGGGAACCTACTTCCTATGCTGTATTCAAATGGATCCTTTCCTTTGCCCTGCTCTAAAGGAGGCGAAGACCCTTGCCAGGATGAAGCTGTGGACTCTTTACCATAAGGTGACATCACTCCTTCCTTCTCTGTCGACTTGTCTGCAGCTGTGACTGAGGATGAATCCACATCAGCCTTTCCGTTGTCCTTCTCGGTCTTGTCCAGGGACTCCTGCTGGTAGGAGTCAGAGTCCATTGAGCTTGTCTTACTGTCATAAATGTCACTATAGGAGAAAGTCTTGCCATGCACATAGGGTGTGTCCTGTCGTATGTAAGCAGCCTTTTCTTTGCCTTCCTTCTCTGGGAAAGCGAAGAGACTGAAGTGAACGTTCTTCTCATGCTCTTTAAAGTCTGCAGTTTTATCAGTCGCCGAGGGTTTGGACCCTAACCCTACAGGGAAATCGTCATCTTTCTCATCATCTTCATCCTCATCTTCATCTGAGTACATTACTTGAGGTTTCGGTTTTTCTAGTGTGCTGGAGGACACTTGAGTTTTGACTGTACTCTTGACTTCTGTTTCTGAATTCCTAGACTTGGCTTCAAACATGAAATCATCATCTAGGAAACATCCCTCTTTGGCCTCCATGAGTTTGGCCTTAACAGTCGGTTTTAGGTCTTTTTGGTCGTAGCTCTCATTCTCGTCGACTTCGTCAGATTCGTCTGATGCCTCAGCAGCTGTCTTGTCTCCTTGCAGTCCCAGAAAGGAGGTGTTGTCAGAGATGGTGACAGTTTTATGGGCATCAGCCTTGGTGTCAGTCATTGCCTCATCTGTACGGAAGGGCCTCTCCTCAGTCGGGGAGTAGCCGCTGCTTGTTGGCACAGACTGGGTTGGGGAGGCCAGTCGCACAGTGCTGTCATCTGGGCTGAGACACCGTTCCTCACTCTCCTGCCTGGAGTGGGACTCCAGCCCTAAAGATAAAGATGGCGGAGTTGACACAGGTTTGGTCTCAGCACTCTTGGAGAGATCTTGTTTCTCTTTGGCAGCCTGTGCAGGAGAGAACTGCATGGCAACAGAGGAAGATTTATCCTTCTCCCGGAGCATCATGGAGGCTGCGTGTTCATAACCTTCCTGGAGCTTGCCCAGAGGGATGTCAACATTAGGTGTCTGGTCCTCATCCTCATCTTCCTCATCCTCTTCTTCTTCATGGACCGATTTGGTCTTAGAGTCAGCTTCCATCTCAGGGATGTGTGGCTGGTACTCATCAGAAGAAGGAGATTTGAAGCACTTATCATCCTCCAAAGATGAAGTGGGAGAAATTGTTCCTGCTGAGTGCAGATAGTCCTTACCCTGGATGGCATCTGGGCGAGAAGGGGCACCATTAGTGGTGTCAAGCAGGAGAGAGTTCCTGCCAGTGTCTTCAGTCTGAGGTGCTGTCACCGAGGCTATGGACTGGTCCTCAGCAACAGACGTGGCAAAGGAGGACAGTTTGTCGTACTCTGTGATTGAGGTCGCTGAGGAAATGTGTTCTTCCTCTGCAAGAGGAGCAGCAATGATTGCAGGGTAAGGAGCGAGCTCAGGCTCCTGACCAATAAAGGCTTTTGGTTTGACATCTTCAGACATGGCAGAGCTCTTCATCTCCTTAATGCCATGCATAGAGTCAAAAGTCCCTGGGACATCAGGCACAGAGACATCATAGGAGGCCACATCATAGCGCAGCTGTGGGATCCTGTCCTCGGTTTCCTCGTGGATCTCCTCATCAGAAATGGTCTGCTCAGTCTCAGAGTAACCCGGGATTGTCTCATCCTGAATGTAGGAAAACTGGTCTGAGGCAGAAGCGGCTGCTTTCCCTGATGGGGCAGCAGATGAGAAGACTTTCTGGTCTCCTGGCTTGGTGTCCCACTCCTTCCCAGTTTTATCTTTTTTAGCCTCATCTGTTTTATATTTCAGGACCTCGTCATCCTCTGTTCCTTCGAGTTCAGCCTTCTCAATAACATCCCCCTCTTCCTCTGAGCTCTCGCTCTTCTTTGACCTGTCCTTCATGTCAGCTTTTAAAAAGTATTTGTCATATTTCTCCTCTTCATGCTTTTTGTCAAAGCTGAAGCTTGCAGAGGCAGCAGCCTGTCCTGACACAGCCTTGACTTCGGCGTCTTTCTTGTCGGGAGATTTTGGTGAGGCAGGCTTGGTCTCAGTGGTTTGAGGTGTGACTTTCTCATCAGAGATTATCAAAGGAGAAACTTTAGTGTCCAAAGCATGTCCCGAGATAACATCATTCTGGATTGGCACAGTCTTTCCTATAGACTGCTCCTCTTGTTTCAGGGCCTCAAAATCCTCTGTCAGGTCCTCTGGTGACGACACGATGGAGCGGTCAGCTAGAGCTGCTGCTGCCACCTCCTCTGGTATGTTCTTTGGCACTGGTTTTTTACCATTTTCTGCCTCTTTCACGGCTTTGTTTTTGTCCACCTTTGGCTTGGCCTGGGTCTTGGCCTTGTGCAGAGTCTTTCTAACTTCTGGTGTTAGTGGTTTCAGGTCCGGTTTGGTGATTTTTCTCAGCTCTGGTTTATTCGGATCCTTTTTTTTGTCCTCTTTGGCTTTACTTTCTTTTTTCTCTTCCTTGCGTATGTTTTCATCCTTCTTCACTTCCTTTTTCTCTTTCTTGATCTCTTTTTTCTCTTTATCCTTCTTCTCGTCCATCTTGGATGCTTTGTCGGCTTTCTCCTTCTTAGCGGTCTTATCTTTGGATACCTTCTTCTTCTCAGACTTCTTCTCAGTTGCTGGGGCCACCTCACTATTCTTCTGTTGTTTGGTGGCTTTCAGACTTTCGCTCTTGACTTTCTTCTCCTCCTTCTTCTCTGATTTGTTCTCCTTGGTTTTGTTGCTCTTTGACTCGTCCTCCTGCCCGCCACCTTCTTTCTTTGCTTTATGTGGTTTGGGTGAAGATTTCAGGCTCTCTTTGCTGTCTGTTCTTGATCTCATTTTAGTTTGTTTAATAATAGGGGGAGGAGCACCTGACGATATGTCCTTTTGGGTGGCTACAGGGTACCGCAGGAAGTCAAGGTGTTTCAGCTTCTCAAGTCCTTCGAAGATTTTATTCTGCGGTGCATTTCCAGGGAAGAGCACCCTGACAATCTTCTCGGTTGGCCGGTGAGGGATCCAGACGATCAGCGCAGTGACAGATGTTAGATAGGGAACAGATATTTCTCCTTCCTTTCCATTTGGCAGTATGATTCCTGTCTTAGCTTTGCTGTTCCCAGCCCATTTCTGCATCAAGAACTGCATCTCTTTGCTCTCCTTCACAGGATTCAGCACGTACATCTCTAACTTCCCGACGCCCAGCTTGTGGAAGAGCGTGATGGGTTCGATGGTGTTGCTGACCACCCTGTGCAGGGGCTCTGGTGTGATTCCCAGCTTGTTGAGGTACTGTAACGTCAGAGATGCCTCCTCAATGCTTCTCTTCACTTTCAGGGTAGACTCAGGCATCCGTAGTTTCTCCGGAACGTTAAAAAAGACAATTCCAAGTTCGGGAGAAATCAGGTTCTTCATCCAGTCACCGTTACTGCTGGATCCAGATCCTTGGTTGCGCTCCTCCTCCTGCTCTGCGATCTTTCTCTGGAACAACCCATTGATACCTGGGAGGTTATCTGCACCGATATGTGTGAGAAGAACGGAGTCAATCCTGTCCAAGTGGCGGACCAGTTTCCAGAAGCATGACTTCCTATCAGATCCACCATCCACCAGAATGTTGAATCCATTGACAGCGAAGAGGGCGGAGTCTCCTCTGCCTCCGGGGAAGATGTAGCAGCAGGGTTTGGACAGCTTTAGGAAACCTCCAGAGGTCGGAGGCTCCAGGAGGTCGAAGGACGACGGCACATCCACAGTCTCTGAGACGTACTCGCTGAACTCTGTGACTCCGTCCATTTCGGGGAGGTGGGGTTCAGGGTTCAGGCGATATTCTAGAAGATTCTGGAGTGACTGCTGCTCCTGGCTCTGGCCAAAGGAGCTCCAGCCCCCGTCGCCCTGGCAGGAAACAGTGAGCTTGGATGGCTGCTGTGAAGACGGCTTGGAGAGCTGCTCAACCACCTGCAAACACGAGAACAGAGATGAAACACGTGGTTAGAACAAGGTGAAGGTCGTATTTATTTGCACTGGTGCAGTTGAGGACCTCTTCCTCTACTACAAGGCCCACGATAAACATAATCAGAGGGTTCATAAAGCCCTGTGAGTGTATGTGTTCTTGACTCGTTACCCGTATTTCCCTATTTGCTGCAACTCAAAGTTACCCAACCCTGAACTCCAGAGGGATGTCTGACACACGACTAGGCCTGGGCAATAAACCGATGAAATTAATGAACTGATTTTTTGGTGGTGAAAGATTTAAACATTAGAAATGGAGATGATGTCAGAGCTGGACATGTTTGTGAAGGTACATTTCTCACCTTATTTTCTTGTTTTTAAAGGTGCTATGAGGAGAATCTATTTGCGGCGACATAAAGACTCTGCTACCCATGAGCACGTGCGGCGACTGTCGTAATACTGCGTTCCAGTAACCTCAGAGCTGGGAGTGACACCATCTCTGACTTATCGGCGTTCCAGTAGCTGTTGTTAGCACACCCTGCATTGTTGTTCAAAACTATCACATGAAGAATGTGATTATCACTATGGCAGCATTTTTGTAAATATAAGTCTAACAATACTATGTATACAGCTGATCCAGAGTGAAACACCCCAGTCAGATGTGCAAATAAATTTATTATTACAGGAGCCAAATAACTGTTCACACTGGGGGCATCCATCTTCAATTGTCAACTCGGGTGTGGCAAGGTTTCACCGAGTTCCCAGTAGGAAATTCTGACTTCGGGGGACATTCTAGTTGCAGTTTCCTACTCGGAACCCGGAAATTCCTACTTCTGATTACAACTGGAATGCAACAAAAGACATGACCCAAGCCAGAGCGTGTGTTTGTTGTGGTTGTAATGCAGCTCAGACCTTCCTCAGAACTCTGCATTGCTTTACAACTTCTTTTTTCAACAACTTACAGGATGCAAAGCGACGAGGTAATGTATGTCTTTCTAGTTACGTAGTGGTAGTTTTTGATGAGTGACAACAAGCAATTTTTGGAAAACAGTATCCTAGTTTTGTAGCTGGCTATATACCGCTACTTACAGCCCGGTGCTCTAAGACATGTCCGAATAATATAAATTTGCTCTAGTTTTAATGGTCTTGTTTCCGAAGTTGAGTGTCCAGCCCAGTCCAGCCCTCTCCGACCCGACCGTGAAGGCTAAGGAACAGCATTTATAGATAACCTATTTTGACGCTATAAAACTCATCTTAAAGTGTGTATTTCGATCAGGCATATATCTAAAAGTGAGACTTTTATGTAATTGCTTAGAAACTCCTCCCAGTCCCTTTAAAGCTGCAATATGTAAAATTCCAGCTTTCAGCTCTCTAGGGGCCTCTATGGTCGTTGAGTGTAACTGCACTGTTGTACACCAACGTGCATTTGTTGACACACAGAGGGAGGAGAAGTGAGCCAACAGGATGTCCCGATAGACAAACAACCATGTTGACTGATAAGGTACAGTCTGATCATATTTCCATTCAAGGGCCAAACAGCATCAATCGGACAATCCGGCAAAGCCGTCAAAGCAGTAAAAATGTGTAGTTTTTTAGTGTGAAAGTGATCCTACCATCCACACTGAAGTTACATAGTGCCAGTGAAGGTGACACAGACCCCTTCAGACCATGACAGAGGTGTCATTCAACCTGTTGTAAGGTGGTGTACCATCACAATAACTCTAGAAACATCAGAGTGCAAAAACTATATAGTGTTGGTTTAAATCAAATCAAAAATGATCAGAGGATTTTTTAACATTGATGATGAAGAGTACTGACTTTGAAGGTCACAGGACTAAGACTAATGTCATGGAGTCTAACAGATCTTTGCTTATTGGAGGCATTTAAAGGGATTTTCATTGAACTTTGCACAAAAATTCACTCCAAGTTGGGGTGCTGGTTTGGCGTAGTGGTTAGCACCCCATGTACTTGCTTCTGCCGGTCCAGGTTCGGGTCCCGCCTGTGACCAGTTTGCAGAGTGTCTTCCCCTGCTCTCTCTCCCCCTTTCACAAGCCTATCCACTGTCTCTCTCCTATCAATAAAGGCACAAAATGCCCAAAAATATACTTTAAAAAAAAAAAAAAAATTCACTCCAAGTTAATGATGATTGTGTGAGGTTTGCAATGTCATCGGTCAAAGACCAAGATCATGGACACCAGTAAGAACCTACAAAATTTTCTGGTCATTAGTCAAATGTCAAAGACTTTTATATTCATCCTTTTTTCGTGGATGTAATTTCAAAAGACAGGTTTCAGGGATCCTGACAAACTTTTCAATCTTGGGAAGGATGTCCCAGTTAGAGTAAGAGGTTATCAGTAATATGTTTCCTGCCTGCTTGTAGACGCAGGCAGGAAACAATTTCCCCTCAATTTCCACTGATTTAGGACAAACTGGTCAGATTGAAGTAAAAAGTCCTTGAGCCTCATGATCATCTGTCGCTTGTGACCTTGATTCGGGAATAATTCTTTGAGGGGTTTCTGTCAAACTTTTCTCAAATGTCTTCTCTGACCTTATGAAGATCTGATTACATGATGGAGGCATGAAGTCAGAGATCAGGCAACACACCTCTGCAAGTGTTGACCATGTGGTAAAGCATGGAGGCTAACTGAACGATTGCAGTTTGGATCACTAAAACACAAACAGCTAAGGGTCCATTAAACCCTTTGTGTATGTTAGTAATCAATCTGATTTGTGGGTTTAAAAAGGGCCGCAGCCACACCCTCCTGTGGTGAATCAGGCACTGAGTGTGAAGCCTCACCTGGGGGTTTGAGATGATCTCAGAGAAGTTCTGCCAGGTGAACGCTCCTCCTCTCAGCAGGACGTCCCCTCCCTGCTCCGAGCTCTGTCCACCCAAAACCAGCAGTTTATGTCCCGCTCTGTCTGTGATCAGAGAGCTAATCTGAACAGAGCAGAGAGCAGAATGAACAGCACATCAGAGGAGGTCTGTGATTAATCTATACATCAAATAAAAACAGTGCAAAGTGAACAAATGCAGCTTTCAAGGATTTGTTTACAGTGAAATCCAGGACAGTTTTACTCATTTTTGGCAATAATGTGCTATGCCTCGGAAGAGGTTCATGTTCTCTGAGCACTTCAAGTTCTATGTGTTTGTTTTTGGTCTTTCCAGCATTTGCAGACACTATTTATGATGTTAAAGGAATCTAGAAGGAGACCTTGGAATGTCTTTGAATATCTAATGAGGCCTGAAATGTTTCTAAATATCAACAATGCCTGTTGAATGTTTTTGAATATCAAAGGAGACTTCTGAATGGTTTCAAATATCGTAGGAGGATTTGAAAGATTTTTTGATGTCAAAGTAGGATTTAAGAGGTCTTTGAAGATCGAAGGAGGATTTGAAATGCTTTGGAATATCAAAGGAAATTTTTGGAAGTTTTTAAATATCAAAGGAAGATTTGGAATGTTTTTGAACATCAAAAGAGTTTTTTTTAAGTTTTTGAATATCAAAGGAGATTTGCAATGTTTTTGAATATCACAATGCCTGTTGAATAATTTTGGATTATCAAAGGACACATTGGAATGTTTTCGAATATCAAAGGAGGATTTTGAATGTTTTTGAATATCAAAGGAGATTTTTGAAAGATTTAGAATATCAAAGGAAGATTTGAATGTTTTTGAATATCAAAGGAGATTTTTGAAAGATTTAGAATATCAAAGGAAGATTTGAATGTTTTTGAATATCACAGGAGATTTTTGAAAGATTTAGAATATCAAAGGAAGATTTGAATGTTTTTGAATATCGAAGGAGATTTTTAACGTTTTTAAATATCAAAGGAGGATTTGGATTTTTTTTGAATATCATAAGTAATTTTTGAACATTTTTGAATATCAAAGAAGATTTGGAATGTTTTTGAACATCAAAAGAGTTTTTTCTGAAAGTTTTTGAATATCAAAGGAGATTTGGAATGTTTTTGAATATCAGACAAGATTTTGGATTGTTTTTTGATCATCAAATGAGATTTTTTTATGTTTTTGAATATCAAAGGAGGATTTTGAAGGTTTTTGAATATTAACAGAGATTTGAGAATGCTTTTGAGTGTTAAGGGAGAGTTTGGAAAGTTTTTGAATATCAAATGAGATTTTGGAATGTTTTTGAAAGTCAAAGGAGACTTTTGAAAGTTTTGACTATAAAGGAGATCTTTTAAGTTACACAGGAGGATTTGGAATGTTTTTGAATGTCAACAGAGATTTAAGAATGCTTTTAAATGTCAAGGGAGAGTTAAGTTTTTGAATATCAAAAGAGATTTTGGAATGTTATTATATATCAAGGGAGACTTTGGGAAGACTTTGAATATCAACAGAGATTTTGGAATGTTTTTGAATATCAAAGAAGAATTTAGAAAGATTTTGAATATCGAAGGAGTTTTTGGACTTTTTTAAAGAAAATCAAAGGAGATTTTGGAATGTTTATGAATATCAAATAAGATTTCGGAATGTTTTTGAATATCAAAGGAGATACTTGAATATTTTTGAATAATCTAAGGGGGCTTTTAGAATGTTTTGAATATCATAGGAGATTTTGGAAAGTTTTTGAATATCAAATTAGATTTTGGAATGTTTTTGGACATCAAAAGAGATATTTGAATATTTCTGAATTATCACAGGAGGCTTTTGGAATGATTTTGAACATCAACAGAGGCTTTGTGAAGTGCTTGACAACCCATAGATGCAGTAATAGAGAGCAATGTTAATTATTCAGATTGAACCATTTTGTTTGAATATTTTTGAATAATCTAAGGGGGCTTTTAGAATGTTTTGAATATCATGGGAGATTTTGGTAAGTTTTTGAATATCAAATTAGATTTTGGAATGTTTTTGGACATCAAAAGAGATAATTGAATATTTTTGAATTATCACAGGAGGCTTTTGAAATGATTCTGAACATCAACAGAGGCTTTGTGAAGTGCTTGACAACCCATAGGTGCAGCAATAGAGAGCAATGTTAATTATTCAGATTGAACCATTTTGTTTGACTGGACTTTTAAGATGGTAATTTCAGCTATGAAGACATCTGTTCACTGTCAAGCAGCTCCAGGGTTTAGGACTTCTGCACTGGCTCTCATTTTCAGTCCTGGAAATTGTGATTGGCTGTCATAATTAAATAAAAAATCTGAGTTGGTTGTTCTTTTAAACCATTCAAACAGTTACAACAAGTTACAACACAAAGAGGCTTTATCATTATTTTCTGATTCTGACTGTACAACAAAACAGTAAGAGCTGGTAAAAATTTCTGTTTGGTTCCATGAGAAGTATGACTTAACTCAGAGGCTGAGCTAACACGCTAACACATTACTCATGCTCACAGCTCAGTGTGAGACACAGTGTTATAAACACTGATGATCATTAATAGGCTGACATAGACTCTGTAAATCCTTTTCAACCATCAATTTAATTGAATAATCTTATAAGACAGAACATTTAACATTCAAACTGATCAACAGTTTTTGCAAATATTCACTCATTTTGAAATTGCTGCCTACAACATGTGCCAAAAAACAGGAACGGAGCAACAGAAGACTGAAATATGAGGAATGCTCAAAAACACCTGTTGGAACATTTCACAGGTGAGCAGGTTTAACAGATGGGTTTCATGATTGGGTATAAAAAGGAGCATCTCTGAAAAGATGGGGTGAGGTTCACCACTTTGAGAACAACTGTGTGGAAAAGATTTGGAGAATCAGAAAAATGACCACATTTCAGACTGTTTTTGGATCATGGGCTTGGTGTCCTCCGAGCCAAATAGGAAAAGCACCATACAGACTGTTATCAGAGCAAAGGTTATTAGACAACATCTTGATGGTATGGGGATGTGTTAGTGCCCATGGCATGGGTAGCGTGCACATCTGTGAAGGCTCCATTAATGTGGTAAGGTAAATGCACGTTAAGGAGGTGACTGATGTCAGTGTGGGGGCAGTGGAGCCTCTGACAGTATTAATCCTTAATTTACTCCTGCCAAGTCCTAAGGTCTCAGGATGATTCAGGAGACTCCATCAGGTTGTTTTACATTCAAAACAGTGAACAGACAGAGGTCACAACCCCAAACTGTACTCTATCGTGTCACCATTGGGTAAAATTGGCAGCTTCATGTCAGACTGACCTCTTTGGTGGCGCTTTCCTCTGACGGGTTCACCAGCACCACGGTCTCTAGAACATCGCTCTGGTACTGCAGAGTCCTCTGACCTGGAAGGACCACAGGACACATCAGACAATACCAAGACCACTATGAGGCCCCGTCAGTGACCTGCCATAGAGAGGAGGACCATGGCCACTGTGAGGCCCAGTCACTAATCTGTTATAGAGAGGAGGACCATGGCCAATGTGAGGCCCAGTCACTAATCTGTAATAGAGAGGAGGATCAGGGCCACTACGGGGCCCTCTAAACAACCTGTTATTGAGAGGAGGGCCAGGGCCACTACAATCCCCTGTGAACAACCTGTTATAGAGAGGAGGACCAGGGCCACTACGGGGCCCTCTAAACAACCTGTTATTGAGAGGAGGGCCAGGGCCACTACAATCCCCTGTGAACAACCTGCCATAGAGAGGAGGACCATGGCCACTGTGAGGCCCAGTCACTAATCTGTTATAGAGAGGAGGACCATGGCCAATGTGAGGCCCAGTCACTAATCTGTTATAGAGAGGAGGACCAGGGCCACTACGGGGCCCTCTAAACAACCTGATATAGAGAGGGGGACCAGGGCCACTAAGAGGCCAAACAACCTGTTATAGAGAGGAGTACCAGGGCCACTACAAGGCCCTGTAAACAACCTGTTATATGGCCCTTTTACACTAGCACACCTTGGTCCTACTCTACTAAGCCCAAGTCAATTTGCAGCGTGTTTCCACTCGCCTCGTACCATCTAAAACAAGCTAGTTTTCATACCTACTCCGCTCTGGTTCCAAGCGAGCTCAGTCGATACTAAAAGATGACTTTCACGGCTGCCAGCTACTGATTGGTCACAATGTCATCATCAATGAGTCATTAGCGCGGCGACCTAGCATGCTAGCGGTAGCTGCCATTAGCTTATCCTCATACGTCTTTCCTTTGCAGCTCGATTGCTCTCGTCCTCGGCTTCATTCTGTTGCATAGCTTCCAAAACTCTCCTGTGCTTCTCAAGGGGTATTTCTGCTTGCCACCAGCAGCCTTCTTCTGCTTACCTTTTTTACTCGGTTTGAGACAAAAAGCCACAGATTGTTGTTTCACGCTCAAACTTACGTCACCGCAGTGCCGCTCAGCTGTTTACAGCGACACTGCACCCCGTTGGGCAGGCGACTGTGGCTAATGGAAAAACAGCACAAGGCAAGTAGAGTAGAGCTAATGGAAAAGGGCCAATAGAGAGGAGGACCATGACCACGACGAGGCCCAGTCACTAATCTTTTGTATAGAGGAGTACCTGGGCCACTGCGAGGCCCTGTAAACAACCTGATATAGAGAGGAGGACCAGGGCCACTACAAGGCCCTGTATACAACCTATTATACAGAAAAGGACCATGGCCACTACAAGGCCCTACAACAGGAGTGGTCAGGGCTAGAAGATATCCCTAATGAACTGAAGATGTTGTCATGTGTGGGACGGAAAGAAGATTATGTTACTTTGTTTACTTAAAGAAGTTTACAGACAAACAAACAAACACAGTGAAGCTTTACTGTCGAGGACATTGGTCCTCTGCCTGTTGATCCTGATCCACTGCTGCATTTCTGATGTGTTTCTCGTAGATCTTTAACAGTAACTGTGCTCCAAAATCAGACTGGGAGTCTGCGCCGACTGATCCTCATGTTTAAAAATCAGATCAGGAGCCAAAGAGGCTGAAGGGGACGACCCTCCCTGACAGATCTGTTAAGATCATCGAGGCAGAGAACACCAGAGGAGAACATCTGCAAAACCATCAATCCAATCTCCCTCTTTCCCTCTCTCTCTCTCTCTCTATCTCCCTCCCTCTCTCTCTCTCTCTCTCTTTCCTTCTGTCTCTCTTCTGTCTCCCCTCTCGACCCCTCTAATCCTCGCGATCGTTCTTTCTCTGAAACAATCACTACAGAAAAGCGAGCTGAATAAAATCCCTCACACCGCCACCGCTGAGCTGCCTGATTGGCTGTTGCCATGGAGACGTGTCAGGCTGT